>CM067499.1:20431418-20455804 GCA_034552555.1 Semaprochilodus insignis
CAATATGTTATTGGACAATTTATGTTATTTTATTATATTATATTAGTTGTTTAATACTATTATTAGTAGCAGTGTTAGCAGAACAACAACAACAACAACAACAACAACAGCAGAAATATTGTTCTTCTCAGTGTTACATTAAATTCTTTATCAACTATTATTATTATTATTATTATTTGATAAACAACACAGTCGTATGGACTTATGGACAATATTTTATTGTTTAATACTTGTTATTATTATTAGCAGTGTTAGCCGTACTACAACAACAACAACAACGACAACAACAACAACAATAATGTTCTTCATCATCATCATAATCATCATCATCATCATTATTATTATTATCATTATTATTATTAAGCTCTTAATCTCTATGATATGATACACACACTTTATTTAAAATGTAAGACTTTGATGTAGTATGCAAACAGTGTTAACCTATTCAGCCTATTCAGAACCGAGCTCATTTACATATAACTTTTGTAATATTACAAAAATATCTATTTTACGTATTTAAAATGGACCTAAAGAGATAAAATGGTGTAAAGAGATACTGACTGTAAAATAATGTCAGGCCTAATATCATTGCTGTTCATGTACTGGCCATGAACGGCAATGAGGAATGGCCCATTTTTGTGTGCTTAGAAATAATCTCTATTATAATTTCCATTATAGTAATTATGCTTCGCTGATCCTCTTTCCTAGGTGATTCAATGACCTACCACAACGGCCGTCCATTCTCCACATACGACCACGATAACGACATAGCCGTCACCAACTGTGCTCTCTCATACAAGGGAGCTTTCTGGTATAAGAACTGCCATCGGGTCAACATCATGGGACGATACGGAGACAACAGCCACAGCAAAGTACGACACTTTACACACTGCATTACCCGATTCAGGTTTCTTTAAGGATAAAGTAGCAGGCATTCTCTTAATGCAAGTCAGATTAACAGATATTTATTTTTAAAAATGCACACACAAGTGTGACTGGAGGGACCCATTATTTACAAAGCAGTGGTATTTAGATATCAAAAATAATATAGTACATTTTAGATATACACTCATCATCAAAACAATAGCTGCACCCAGAAAGAATCAACCGACAGGAGTCAAACTTGGTGGGTAGGTTTGACATTATACGACATGCAAAGACATGCATGTTCAAGTTTCATGCTCGGCCGTCCATGTGACGTAACCAAGGATGGGCCTTATCGCTGTACCTGACTGACTATATAAGGTCGCCCTGTTGCACGTGCCTTCTATTCTGACTCGTGCTCTTGTGTCGGTAGCATCATTTGCAAGTGAAGTATGTCTCAGAGAGGAGTTCAGAAGCAGTTCAGGCAGTTGAAAGAGTTGGAGAGGGGTCGCATCGCAGGGCTCCAGGATGCAGGATGGTCTTATCAGGGTATTGCTTGCCATACCCACCGTGTGGATATTACCATAGCACGCTGTTGGTGGCAGTGGATAGAAGAAGGCATGCACCAGTGACATAAGGGATCTGGGAGACCTACATGAACCACAGAGAGAGAGAACCGACGCATTGTCCAACATGTGCGGAGTGACCAAACAGCCACGATTGCGGTGACATTCAGTGAGCAGTGATGCCCTCCATGAGTCATCCTGTTAGTGCCAGCACAGTTGGCAGACGTCTGCTTGACACAGAACTACATGCAAGCAGAAATGGACGGTTTGTTGTCATGCATCACACATCCAGAAGGCCTGCTGTCATTCCACCTCCACCTCCACCCCTACCCCAAAATCTGCAGGAACTGTGTGAGAATATTCAAGCTACATGGGATGGATTATCACAGGACACCATTAGAAACCTCTACAACTCCATGCTGAGACGTCTGGCATGTTGCTTTAGTAAACATGGCAGCCCGACACCACACTGAGAGACACTACCTCTGTATGTGTAGCTCAATAAATATTGATCATATCAGTCTAAATGTATCACCATTTATTGTTCCTGGTAACCTTTATCTTCCTTCCCAATAGCACTGCAATCTGATACTTCTTTCTGGGTGCAACTATTATTTTGATGATGAGTATTTTTATGATTGCAGATAGACTGCATGACAGTTTGCCAACATAATAGCATATACTGTGTTAATGCTTTTACACCTCTGGGCTGGCTTTACATGGTAAAACTTTGCAAGTTGTAAGTTGCTGGTTGCAGGTAGTGTGAACCATCATGTCCATCTAACTTGACAGTCACAATTAAATCAAGCAACTTGGCTTCTGACTTGGGCGTTCCATCTCTGTGCTTTACAGAACTTTTAGTGCAGGCTGGTTGGAACTCTTCGCCATGCTTCTCCACTTTATCTTTGTGTGGAAAAAGCATGACGGATTTTATCAATTCTTTCCATCAATAAGCACAAAACCGACAGCACTGTCTAATAGTGCTTTTTTCTAAAATATAGTCACATGACAGTTTGTAAATTTGTAAACATGTGACCTCATTTCCAAAATGGCATTGTGCTTGGTTAGTTCATGAGACAAAAAATCTGTAAAATCTGTTCCAACCCATTTAAAAGATGCGAATGCTTTGGTAACATGTTCTACAGTATATTACATAGAACCCATTCTGACCCTATTTGTAGAACAAAATGATGAAATACAAGTTACAAAATGGTTGTTAAGTCATATGTTACTGGTATTTCAACCTTGAAATAGCTATAGAAGATGTCATGTGACCTCTTTGTCACAATTAGACTGATCTTTTATAATCTTATAATTGCTCCCTCATCATTTAGTAGTAGCAAAAAGTAAAACTTGCTTTTAAAATAAAAAAAGTAGTAGTAGTAGGAATTAGCATTAGCATAAAAGATTTCAACTGTCACTAATAAGAATTCATGGATTTTCCCAATACAATTTGATGGAAGGAATATTTTATCACTTTAAAATCAGTCTGTAATATATAATAATTCACTTTCCCATGAATGAATGAACGAACGAATGAATGAATGAATGAATAAATAAATAACGACAATACTAAAAAAGGTTTTACACCTCTAAATATAAAGGTTATTTTTTACTCTTACATTACTAGTAAGAATGGCATTTAAACATCTAATAATTAGACCTTCAAGATTGTAATTTTTGGACTTTTAATCTTAGACTATTAAGATTGCAATATATACTGTTTTATACAATATAACATAGTGATATTCAATATTTACAGGGCAAATTTCATAATTTTCCAAATTAAATTGTTTGTTCATATTTTTTTGTGGCCACTTTATACTTGTTGCACAATACTCAACGTTGAATCTTTGAACCACACCTGACTCAATGCTGTGAATCATCTCATTTCTACAGGGTGTGAACTGGTTCCACTGGAAGGGTCATGAGCACTCCATTGAGTTTGCTGAGATGAAGATCAGACCAGCCAACTTCAGGAACTTTGAGGGCAGGAGAAAGCGGTCGTAAAGCAGCTCTACACATCTCCCCAACCCCCACCCCACCAATCTGCCCTTACTGCATCAGCTCTGCCCCTTCAGCTACCAAAGCTCCTGCCAGAAACCTCTCTCTCTCTCTCTCTCTCTCTATCGCTCTCTCCATCAATCTCTCCATATCTCTCCCATCTCCACTCTTACGCTCACAGTAACCCAGTTTAAAATCCCATCCATAATCCTCCGTTCTGAGCTACAGCTCATCCACGGTGGTGTGTGGCACCAACATGGTAGGTGCCAGCCCAACAGCCAGCTGAGCCAACCACACACTTATCTGCGTCATGCAAAGCATTAAAAAAAATCACATGCACCAAAGAATGCCATCCCAAGATCCATGTAAAGAACTTCGTACACTGGTACTAAAATCTGGTAAATATGATATCTCTTGTTCTGGTACACCATCTGGTACACTGTTAGGTACGGAAGTGACCAAAAGGTTTTTAGAGCAATGCCGCAACTTTTAGTTTCCTAAACAACCTTTCCAATAGATGGTTCTTGTAAAAGAGCACTCCAGCTCAACTCTGTCTGCTGCGTCTGTAGTGTACAGTTGATAATCGACTATGGAAAAGAACAGAAAACCTGTTGATGTGTTTACACTAGAAGCATCATGACATTGACTTCTACTAAGTATGTTTTGAGTCAATATGTTTTCTATTATATTTCTATTATATAAGTCTGAAAAACTGTCTGTTGTAACTTTCTATATTGTCACTGTCCAAAATAAAACAAGTATCTCCAAAATGGCAACTTTACAGGCAGACCTATATTAACTTTAATGCAAGTCAATAGAACCAGACTTTCGCCCCTCCCCCCAAGAGATTTTGGGCCATTTTTATTGGTCCATTGAATATGAAATTATCACACAACTTAAACGGCAGCTGCTGTGTTCAAATGAACAATCAACAGATCAACAACAATGGATATATGTGTTTTTCTTTGGACAATGATGATATGCTTCAGATGAGGCAGATAGAGATTCCATAGAAAACCCCATTAAAACCACTTTTAGAGGTTCTTCACTGGCATTGCTCCAAAGACCCCTTTCAGCGCCCCTCTATCTGAGAGTGTAGCTCATGTTGGGTTCATGTAAGGGCAGAATGTTCATTTGTGGTCTTGTTTCGTGTTTGGTGCCTCTTCAAGTTGTTGCAAAGTGCAGCTCGCATTCGATCTGGCAGTCATCCAATGAAGAGGCCTAGAGCATTTTCATCTATATTAGTCTCAATGTGATGCATCATAATTCTTTGTATCTCCCCCTTCCCTCCCCTCCCCCAACTCCTGCCATTGCAAGTGATCGGTTCTGAGGAACAGTGGCATTTGTAGCACATTGTAAACGTTTTTTAAGCCATGCTTTGGGTGACATCTCAGCTTGCACAGTGCCCAGGCACTGCTTCACCTCCAACCGTATGCACCTTTCCTAGTGTTTTTAGGCCAGCTTTTAATTAGCAGTTTCTCGATATCAGAAATTCAGTCTAAAACAAGTGACAACAAGTAGTAGTAGTATTAATACAAGCAAAAAAAAAAAGTGAAAATTGCTTTTAAATTGATACTGAATTTTAAAAAGTAGTAGTAGTAGTAATAGTAGTAGTAATTAGCCTTTAGCTTTCAGCTGTCACTAGCAGAATTCAAGGATTTCCCAATTAATTTTAATAGGAGAAACACTTTTTTTTGGTGTTTACCAGTTTCAAATCAGTTTTAACATGTAATAATTCACTTTTCAAAAGCAACAAATTGCATTTTGTTTACACTCTGGAAAAATACTCCAAAAATGTACTTTTAAATGTAAACATAAAATTTTCTACTCTTACATCACTAGTAAGAATTGCCTTTGAACATGTAATAATTAGGATTTTAAGACTAAAGAACTAGCTTAGATCTTAGATTTTAATCTCAAATTGTCATAAAATGCTATTAAAATATATTTATACTGTATTTACACACTATAACATTGCTAATAAAATTCAGTATTTACAGACCAAATTTCATTTTTATTTGTTCAAAATTAAAATCACTTGTTCAAATTGAATTTCTGAGATCAGGAAAGGGCTTAAAAGCTAAAAATGAGCTGCCATACATATGGCATTCTCCAGGAAGTTATTAGTGCTAAATGAACCCGAGTTACATTCGGTTAACTTTCAGTGCATAGGGTTCATAGGACACTGGTGATTTTAGCAGTGTAATGGCATTGAAACACTCAACAGAAGTGATGAGTTATTTTATTTTTGTCAGTTGTTTCTTCTGGAAGGTAAAGGCAGGACCTATATCAGTATGTGACTGAGGTAAACAAGTTCATGAGTTATGAGAAACATATAATGATTGAGAGTCGTGAGGTAATATTGTGCAGCAGATGAATACTTTAAGAGGGCCATTTTCTTTTTTTTTTAATCTGCATTGTACATTTATATAAAGGTATTGTACACAAAATGAATTAATATACAGAGTGAGTCTTTGTGCCCCCCCCCCCAAAAAAAAAACCTTCCCTGCTATAGACTAAACCACTGACCCTATGAAATACCTGTGTAAATTAAGTCTCTGGTATTTGAATATGTTTTGTTTGTTTGTTTGTTTGTTTTTGTTTGTTTGTTTTTTAACTGGGTGAACAACAGGTGTTTCTCTGTAACCCCTATTACAATAAAATGGATTTTGTTTACAAAATTATTGATCGTTTTGTTCATTTTGTCCATCTTAATATAGAAGCACCAAGGACAGACTAACGACTCACAACATGTTATTGTCTATTGAAATAAAAAATACCCCAGCATTTGGTATCACCACCATTTGCTAAGCAGTATTAACTGATGGAATATCAGTGCTAGTCAACTTTTTATGAGAGATAAAGAGATAGGACCATAGATTTGAATGCTCTGCTGTGAACAAAATTACATTTCGGTAAGTAAAATTCTCTTATATTTAGTTGATATATCTTAATTCTCATCATGAGAATGTTGTAATATTGTTTTAAGATTATTTAATGAATTCTCAGACATTTTTCTTGTTTTAACTGATTTTAGTAAGCAATTTCTCACTATATTGGCTGATAATTGTGCTTATTTTAGGAAATATGCCGGAAACAAGCCAAATATATCTCCAAATATAGTAAGAACATTTGTCTTACTAAAATCACCTTAAATATGTAAAAATGTCTGAGAATAAGTCAAATAATCCAATTTTTGCAGTATATGGCATTACAACCTTCCCTTTCGTCCATGCCTGCCATTCCAACTCATGAGGAACATTTCTAAAAATAACCATACAGTAAATAACATCTCAGCTTGCACCACCACCATTTAAAGAACTGCCGGTAAGTGCTGAATGTCAGTTTATTACATGATTTGTACGTCACTGCTGTCCAAAGAAAAACAAGTTTCACCAAAATGGCCTAATCTAATCTAATTCTAATGTAACTCAATGAAACCAGACTTTTTTCCTAAGCAATGTTGGGCCATTTCTGTTGGTCCGTTCACCATTCATCAATTTTCACACAATGTAAACAGCAGCTGCTGTGTTTACATGATGCATAAAAGTGAAAATCAACAAAAATGAAGATACATGTTTTTCTTTGGAGGGCAAGGAAATTTCATGATGAATGGCCCAAAAGTCTGGGTCCATTGACTTACATTAAAAGTAAAGTATGTAAGTTATCATTTTGAGGTTTTGGTTTCGGTGCAGTGATGTATAAATGGCACTCTGCCTTTAAGATTGATCTCTGTTCTGACTTGCTTTAAGACTGATCTCTGGCTTTAAGACTGAACTCTGTTCTGACTGGCTAACTTGTATTCTGTTTTGTGCTTGAAACACTCATTATAACTTCAGCATAAACGGATGGGGCTGAACAGCTGTAGGCTGATTAGGAAGACAATCATAAACGCACTGGCTTTCAAATGTTACAAAAACAGTGAATAAAAGAAATTGGCTTTTTTTTGCTGCATATAAATAATGTATTTGTGATTATGAAGTATAAAATGACCAAAATGTACTCATTTATTTTTGAATGATGAAAGAAAACCATATACTGCATAGCACCGAGACAGCACAGTGTGAGCTGGCGCTGTATATCCATTCCCTTTCAGGAAGGGGAAGCCACACCCAAACTGCTTTGTCTCACTCTCTCTGACATCTGTTTATAACCTGTTCTACAGGAAGAGGGGGCGGTGAGTAATGGGTCCAACCCACTTCTTTCTTAATCTGGCAACAGTGTGCAAACACAGTCAAAGTAGCTGAGTGTTCATGGAAGCTTTGTGAGAGGCCTTTTATTGAGCTGTTTTGCTGCTGACCAGAAAGGACCATGATCATGAACTTGTTCATCGCTCCTTGCAAGAATCTGAGGGATTACAAGCCTTATCTCATACTATTCCTGCTCCTTGTAGGTTTGGTATGTGAACAGCTCGGCAATGGTGAAGTCTCTGAGGTCTAGGCTGCTGAGGTGCTTTGTATTGGCTTCAGTTGTTTTGGTTTCACTTCTGGTTTGGCTGCTTTGGAAAAGTAACACGTCAGAACTGCCTCGGAGGAACCTGGCTCCATTAAAAGATGAGCTCTACAGGGTCATCTCACCATCATCGTACAGATACACACTCAACCAGCCCAAGCTGTGTGAAAGGAGGAAGCCTTTTCTGGTGTTTACGATACCAGTGACGGAAGAAGCCGGCGAATCCAGGGAAGCTATCAGGAAAACCTGGGGTCAGGACCGTTTACTCCCAAATGTTGACATTGCCAGGTTGTTTTTCGTTGGACAGCCATGGGAACCCAAGCTGAATCTTGAGGAGAATCTTCGGAAGGAGAGTCATACATATGGAGATATCATCCAAATGGACTTTCTGGATACTTACCACAACCTTACTATCAAGACTATGATGATCATGAACTGGCTGGCTACTTACTGCCCCTCCGCCCAATATGCCATGAAGGTTGATGCCGACGTTTTCGTCAACGTGCCTTATCTTGTGCGCTACCTCCAAAGCCAGGCCTCCCAGCAGGACTATATCACGGGATCAGTCATTAACGACGGTCGTCCTCGCAGGAAACCACACAGCAAGTGGCACCTCTCCGAGGAAGTATATCCAGAGAGTTTATTCCCACCATATGTTTCTGGAGCTGGTTACGTGTTTTCAATTGATTTGGCTAAGAAAATATCGTGGGCCTCCAGATATGTGCGCCCCATCCCCATGGAGGACGTTTATGTGGGTTTGTGCCTCCATCACTTAGATGTCCAGCCAGTGTTTTCCAGGTCACTTTTGCCTTACAAGAACCTGTTTGAGATCCGGCACCTGGAATACGACAAATGCACCTTTGCACAGCGAATCATCATCATAGACTTTACACCCAGCCAGCTGCTAAACATCTGGCATGATTTCCAAAAAGCTGGTTTGTCATGCTAGACTGGTCTGGTAGGGAAAAAGAAACTCTGCCAACTTCTTGTAGCTGTTTGACCATTTGAATGTGTAACTGCGTGCCTGTTCCGGGAGGAATAAATGTCCCTAGTGAAATGGTTCTCATGCAAGCCTCAGGAACATGTTTACTTGATTTTTGCACTGCCGTTTGCTCCAGAATACAGTTTACAATACGGAGTATCATGAGGCATTTTGAGCACCCCTGGTCAATGTCATGCTTCTGGGTTCTCCCCTCACCTCTCCTAATGCTTATTAATTAGGTCATAAACACCTTAAAATCATTCATTAGGAATACACGGTAGGAATACATAAATAAGATGGGCAACATTGACCTGTTGTTAGTCTAACAGTGAACTCACATACGTTTATATTGTTAAAGCTCAGACTTTGATGTTTACTGATCTTACTTCATCTTTTCCATCAGTCCGCATAAGCCCTATCAGCTTCAATACATTTTCATATCAGTCATATGGAGGAACTCATTTTTGCACTTTTTATTAATGTGTTATAACTGCTTATTAATACTTTGTGAAGTGTTTATGACCTAACTAATAACAATAATAACATAATTTAAGCCATTTATAAATCCTTTATAAAAAGTAGCCTTATTCTAAAATGGTACCCTTGTGTATTGCCCCAACCCTGTCTTTTGCTCACCTGGTTGTTTGTTATTCTGCTGTTTTCACTTCAGCCTGTTTCTTGGTTTTGCCCTAGTCTAGCCCAGTGTTTCTGAACCCTGGTCCTTTTCCCCTGCTCCCAACACACCTGATTCAACTTAACTGCTCATTAACAAGCCCTTTCAGAGTTGCAGGTGGTGTAGTAAAGCAGGGAATGCATTAACATGCAGGGCAGGGAGCCTCCAGGACCAGGGTTCAGAAACATTGGGCTAGCCCATGTTGGCTTTGGTTGCCCTTCTGTTGACTTCTTGGTTATTGACCAACTCTGTGTCTACTCACTCGCTCCTTTTCATTAAAACCACTTTAACAGTTACATCTGCGAGCGCCTGGTTAGTCCACCCAGCATTACAGGCAAATTACATGTTTTGTTGATTTTCTATGTGATACTAACTTAACACCACCTCTACACACGTCTGGATATTTTAATACACAAGTTTTGCATATTTAACGAATTTTACATGTGACCAAAACTTAAAACATACACACTTAAATATAAAAGTGGTAATATGGTGTGAGTGGATCAGACACAGCAGTGCTGCTGGACACCTCAGTGTCACTGCTGGACTGAGAATAGTCCTGTGACCACTGATGAAGGACTAGAGGATGACCAACACTAAATGTACAGCAACAGGTGAGCTATTGTCTCAGACTTCACATCTATAAGGTGGACCAGCAAGGTAGTAGTGTCTAACAGAGTAAATACCAGCACAACACACACTAACACACCACCATGTCAGTATCACTGCAGTGCTGAGAATGATCCACCACCCACATAATACCTGCTCTGTGATGGTCCTGAGGGGGTCTTGACTATTGAAGAACAGGGTAATAAAGTATACAGAGAATCAGATGGACTGAATCAGATGAACTACACTGAAATCTAAAACTCACAAAACAATAAAGACACTTGGTTCCTTGAACAGCGATGATGTCTTGCTGCTGTTGGAACAAAACCTCCAGTACCTTCCAGTTGCTTATTTTACTGGAGAAGCAAAAACATATTAACTTTTAATGTAATTCAATGGAACCAGACTTCTTTCCAAGTAATTTTAATATTAAGGACATCAAAAATGACAATTAAGTACAAAAGCAACTAAAATGGAAATCAAGTTTTTGTATTTACATGTACTTATAGCAGCTGACATATATATATGCAAAGTGCTGTGTTATTACACATACTTAAATATAATGTAGGTGTGAAATTTGTTTATTGACAATTTATCATTTATGTCACGAACTTTCAAATTCAAATTTGCATATTATTATTACACATATGACTTTTGATACTGCATTGGAGGCTACATTCAATTGTTGTTATACATTTATGACTCATTTTTGCAGTGAATTTTGCTTTCGGTTTCCAGGACTTTTTGTACATTGAAAAACTAAACCTCTGATCAGGTAAGTGCAGATATCCAGCAGCTGGGGGCGCTGTTTCTCTTTCATGCGGTGCAATGATGTCTATTAAATTAAGAACAGTTAGAAGGAAGTTCGAACTGATATTAAATCATGTGATGTACACTGAACAGTATGTCCCTGTCTGCAGGAGATATACAGTTCTATAGAGAGATTATTGATGGAATAACCTGCATAGTGCACATGTGTGATACTTCACTGTAGTGTAGAACAACCCGCTGAACTCGGTCACATTTTCTCAGTATGACGTTTTGTGATCTTGTGTAGTCGTTTTAAAGAACAACTGGATTATGAAGGCTGTGATAAGGTAAATGAGACATGGTCCAGTGGTAGGGAGTACAGTGTTAGCAATGGTACAGTATCAGAAATAGCCTGGTGAATCATTAGCACTGCAGTCTCTGTCAGTCTGAACAGATGGCAAACACAGGCTGTGAGATGCAGTGAAATTAGGAGAGAGACTGTGTTTGTTATCCTCCTCTCCTGACTGACACCACTAGTTTCACTATTTTCACTCATTACAGAGGAGCTACAGTTCAGAAGCTCTCTGTCTAATTTATATACTAGAACAGGTCTTTGGTGAAGGTGGCCACTCAGTTATGGTACTTGGACATGGTTTCTTGTAAAACAGATTTGAGTGAACCATTTACAATAACTAAGCACTTGCACAAGAGGTGCTCAGTTATTACTGATTGATTGATCTATTCAAACTTCAACACTCTTTTTTTAGAGAAATGTTATTTTCTTGTATCTAACCAGTTAAATCGACTGTTTACTGACAGTTATAATTTACTTTTAGTGGAATTAATGATTCAACTATTTCTTATTTCGTATTGTATTTTTGTATATTATAGCTAAATAATAACTACTACATAACAAATATAAAATACAGCAATAAATATTTTATTTAGTGACATTTACTACGTAGTAGTTATTACTATTACTATTACTATTATTATTATTTGCTATTAAGTGGCAGTTATGATTTCATATTTTAGTTTTGGCTAAATAATATGACTTAATAAGTACTACATAATAAATATCACCAAATAATTATTTATTGTTTAGTGACATTTACTATGTCGTAGTTGTTATTTAGCCATATGTATTATTTGCTATTAAGTGATATTATTGAAAATTCAGTATTACATAGTGATAGTTGTTATGTAGTAGTTATTATTTAGTCATGGTTATTCTTAATTGCTTAAATGTAGTTATGTAGTAGTTATTCCTTAGTGGTAATAAAGTAGTAGCTAATAGTAGCTGTTATTTAGATATTATTGAGTGGTAGTTATTAAGTATTGCAAAAAAAGCTGTTATATAGTAGTTATGATTTAGCCATGGTTATTATTTACTACTTAGGGGTAGTTGCTATGTAGTAGTTACTCATTAGTGGTAATAAAGTAGTTATTAGTAGCTATTATTTAGATATTACTTATTACTGGTAGTTATTAATTATTATGTATTAAGTATTTAGTCAATTGTTTGTCTTTTCCTGTCAGGGGCAAGATTGAACTGAGTAAACTCGTGACGTAAGCACAGTGGGGTTTCCATGACAACCGATCAAACACGTGTCTTTCCATCGGCACAGTTTTGCGCTTGAGTTTTCCCCACCCGTTTTCCGGCGAGCTCTGCCTTCTGCTCCAGCTTATAGGCGTGAACTTCTAGCCCGTAATAACTGGGGAGATTCAATACAACTAGCCGAGGCTAACGCAGGAGGCGGGACTCTAGTACACAACCCCAGCCTTACAGCACCCTCCAACCGGGAAAAAGGCGGTGCTCATCGGAAAACGGGTGGGGTTTAAAAAAATGCACACAGTCAGGCACGCTGGCACTCAGAGCCAGAGCGAGCGGAGAGTCAGTGAGCGGAAAAAGCGCTTCTGAGGGCAGCGATGCTCCAGTACTGCTTCAGCTTCTCTCTCATCTGAGCAGCTACAGTCTGTTTCTTTCCTCCAGAGCTGACTTTATCCCTACAGTGGAGCTGCAGTTCACTGTAAGTACACCTCTTGACTTCAATTCATCAGCACTGCCTGTAATGGCTGGTTGTCAAGCGGCATGAAAAGCTGGTTTATTGCATGTAAAGTGTCTGGTCATCATCTTTTAAGCCAGTGTTTCTGAACCCTGGTCCTGGAGGCACCCAGCCTTGCATATGGTAATGCTTTGCCTGCTCCCAACACACCTGATTCAACTCGTCAGCTCATTAACAAGCCCTTTCAGACTTGCAGGGGGTGCGGTAAAGCAGGGAATCTACTAACATGTGCAGGGCAGGGTGCCCCCAGGACCTGGGTTGAGAAACACTGGTTTAAGCAATGTTATCTGTGTTAATGTCTATTATATTCTCATACTGGCCATCGTTCTTTCCATCTAGTCTTATGAAAGTCATAGTTTCTTGTACTGAATGTATGAATCAAGACCTCAACCGCTCAACTATACAACCCCCAGGGCCTCATTAACATGCAGTGATGAATTCACTCTTACAGGGTTCTGTACTGTCCAGACAGACTTATGTAAAGCGTGTAGGCGTTAAAGCACTGTGTATGTGAAATGCACTCACTCAATCTTAAGAAACACATCAGACCTTCTCGGGGTTTCCCGCTCAGGCAAACAAACAGTCAGAGCAGATCAGATCAGAGCGGTGGCTCACTTTCACTCCATGCTTTATGAGTGTACAGCTGTGCCACTTCTGTTAGTGTAACTGTAAAGCTCTGTGTGTCTCGCTGCTCTGTGCATGTCTGTGTGCTCACCATTGTGTGTGTGTGTGTGTGTGTGTGTGTGTATGTGTGTCTCTGTGTGTGTCTGCTTTCCCCCCTCTTCACTGTCTCAATAGGACTTCTTCACCAGCCACCCCTGCCCCTGCTTTGTCTGGGTGTAATGCTTTGACGGACTGTTCCATCATCCGCCCCCGAGATGCATATGAATAGCTTATTGAACCAGTGGAGTAAGTAAACATGTTCCAGTTCAACACAACTGGAGGTTGATCAGACTCAGATCACAGAATTAGACCAGACTGGAGCTCAAGGGACATTTGCATGAGCACACTGTGTGCATTTTTTGCTTACTCTTAATACTCATGTGTATAGGCACAATCAGACGCCACTCTGAAGTACACTATACCAGTAAGAGCACAGTCAGCGGTCGGTCTGTTCTGACTGTGCCAAGAAGTGTCGCCTCAGTAAGTTTTGATATGATATGATATCCTGTGTGGTTTCTTACCTGCGCCTGCATTTAAAGGGCCAGCCGCCCTGTCGTGATACTGCTGCTCCTGTTGCTGCGGCTGATTTTACTGATGGAAATGAGCAGCTTTTAATGCAGTTGTCATGGGTGACAACAGCTACAAGACGAGATAGGCCCGATGGTCATTTGGTGTTAGTGTAACAGTGTGGCTCAGTGGTTTCACAATCTCCTTCGCCAGATTGTGCAATGTCTCTATCCATCTTTGCACACTGTTTTCAAGAATAAGTTCTGCTGTTTAATCTTCAGTATAACAAAAAGGACAGCTTCGGCCCTAAAATCTGATTGGCTGAGTCGTGTTTGAAGCTGTTGTGAAATACACAATATATACACTCATCATCATGCACAAATAGTTGCACCCAGAAGGAATCAACCCACAGGAATGAAACTTGGTGAGTAGGTTTGACATTGTGAGACATGTGAAAGATTCCAGTTTCAGGCACGGCTGTGCATGTGATGTAATCAAGGACAGGCCTTATCACTGTACCTGACTGACCCAATAGCCATGATTGCAGATAGTCAGTGAGCAGTGATGCCCTCCATGAGTCACGCAGGACTACATGCACGCAGAGCGTTGTGATGACTGCCCTGAACACTACGTCAACATCACCAAAGACTGCAATGGTGTCGTGCCAGATTGTCATGGAGTGACTCAGAATGGCAGAGGGTCATCTTCAGTGACGAGTCCCGCTTTTGTCCGTGTGTGGAGGCACTGTGGTCAGCGCCAAGATGAACGGTTTGTTGTCACACGTCCAGAAGGCCTGGTGTCACTCCACCTCCACCGCACAATCTGCAGGAACTGTGTGAGAATATTCAAGCTGCATTGGGATGGAATATCACAGGACACCATTAGGAACCTCTACAACTCCATGCTGAGACATCTGGCATGGCATTGCGCCCCAACACCATACTGAGAGATACTACTTCTGCATTTACATTTATGGCATTTAGCTGACGCTCTTATCCAGAGCGACTTACAAGGGTATTCATATTACAGGTAGGCCAATGTAGTGTTAGGAGTCTTGCCCAAGGACTCTTATTGGTGTAACACAGCATAGTAACCCAGACTGGGAATCGAACCCCCATCTCCCAGATTGTGTGTTAGCTCCTTGGTGGGTAGGGGTCTTATCCACTGAGCCACACCAACCACATGTATGTTTGTATTAGACTGTTTGTATTAGACTGATATTGCCCATATCAGTCTAAATTTATCATCACTTATTGTTCCTGGTGACCTTTATCTTCCTTCCTAATAGCATTGCAATCCCACAATTCCTTCTGGGTGCAACTATTTATTTGAGTATGAGTTTGATTATGACATGTACCTATGAACCCCTCACAACAACTGAACTCTGAGGGGAAAAACATTTTTTACATAATTTGTAGGGTATGGATGTGGTAGAATCATAAATGCCTATTTTTCAGCTGTACTATGTGCTGTTGCCGGAGCCAGTATTTAAATTCCTATATGGTCCACTATGAAGGGATTCAGCCCCAGTGTGGGAAAAGGGGTGCCACTGGATTGGTGTTATATAAGACTTGCCGTGGTAGTTTGGTGACCAGTTAGTACTGTGTTACCATAAGTTCATATTTATACAACAAAGCAGTGGAACTGATTGTACTATAGAGTCATAGGTGAACAAACATTCTTCTACTCCTCATTCAACAATCCATTGTTGCTCAGCGGTGATACCATACTTTAAAGGAACTATCTTTGGTGGAATGCTTGTTTATGTTGATTATCATTAATAATAACTTGAATTATTTTCTGGAAAACTCTATTTTATCACATTTTCTGTTGGCCATCATTTTATAGAAGCAATAAGCCACTCTCTATCAGGCCTTGCTGTGAAGTTTCAGGTGCTCAAGTGCCTGCTGAGAATTTGGCTCTTTGCCTGACATTTGCCTCATTACAGTGGCACTTTGGCCAAAATGAAAAATGCAGCTATTGATATGTCTCTTGTACACACGCCAACTCCTACACGACCTCCTACAGGAGCGTCTCGAGGGTGAGATAATTCTGATTTAATGGGAAAATCTCAGGGCCATGGGAAGTGCCAGAACCAGCACCCATTCTCTCATTTTACCATCATGGTATTCATGTGTTCATATTCAATGATCTTCATCTTACAGGTATTCAACTAGCAAATCTAATAGTGATTATGTTATTGTGGATCTCACAGCGAGTACCAAGAACTTTTTAGAACTCTTAATATATTAACTCAGCTGTTAGTGCTAGCTAATGCTAAACAGCCAAAGGAACACAAAGCATATTTAACCCTTTAATACTTACATTAATTTATTAACATTGCAGTTTTGCCATGAACAGTCGGTCCAGATCCCTCTTTTAGGAAAAGTTTCATTGTAAATTTTGCGCTGTCCTGATCAGGGTTGGAAAAACAATCTGACAGAAGGCTTAACCCGGCCTCTTATCCGAACTTGAGGTGCCAGAATGTAGCTGCTGCAGCATTTAAGGTGGAACGGGAAAATCTGAACAAGAGGCTGGACAGCTTGCCTGAGACGGCAGAAAGTAAAAACTGTAACATTTAAGGCGGAATGGGAGAATTTGAATGACAAGCTTGCAAATAAGAAGCTGGCTAAGTTTGTGTCAGAAATAAAAAGTGTTTAGCACACACGTACAGGTATTTGCAGACTCTTTGTTGAATCCCTTGCTTTCTGGTCCAGGCAGTCCACAAACAATTAACTGGGTTATATTCAACTCACAGTTTGTGGTTGGGGGGCACTCCAGACACCCAAATGTATGAGCACAAGAACTGAAAAAAGCGAGTTTTTCATAATATGCCCCCTTTACAGGCTAAGAGAACCACTTTCTAATGATATATCTTGAAGGTGGGAAGCACTAGAAAGTGCATCAGGGCAGACACATGAGGAAGGGCTGTGAAGCCAGTTATGGCTGCAGCATTGATTAGCCTCTGCGTTAGTGGGACATCAGTGGGTTTCTTTATTGCCATTGGGAAAATTCCTAGTGGTCATGTGACACGCTGGCCTGAATGTATGCTGGATGGATACAAAATGCTGAAGTCTGTAAAACAGCTGAGGCTGAGGGATGCAATGCTGCACTACAGAAGATTACATAACATGGCAATGATGTAATAAATGTTAGTTGTAGATAGGAAAGCACTGATAACACAGAAAGAACAGTGAATTCACAAGAGGGAGGGTCCTTAGGAATAGCAGTACTGAAGCCTAACCACCCCAAAGACTCCCCCCATACTTAATTGATCTCTCTCTCTCTCTCTCTCTCTCTCTCTCTCTCTCTCACACACACACACACACCACATATTTGCCATAATCAAGAGATTTGAATATGTCCTTTTCTGCAGACGTCTTTATAAGTCTAGAGCTATTATTGCTTTGCCACGAAATTGCAGGATATTTACACAATCCCATAATTAATTACATAATTGCATAATAACTTACTATTGCCTTATATATTTGAGCCTGTCAAGAAATGCCTTGTGGTATTGATGGAAAGGTTAAAATCTGAACTGTAAATTTCCACTTGTTTCAATCAGCTATGAATGAGCGATATTTAGTAATAAAATCTTTTTAAAAAGCTAAATCTTATTATTAGTGTTGTTTTGTGCCTGCTGTTAAATGAAAGTAAATTCCTGCAATAAGGAATGTTTTACTCGGCTGAATCGGCAGACCTCCCTGCCCGTATCCCAGTGCTGGACAGTTTTCACACTGTTTTAGAGTGAGACTGGAAAACACTCTAGCTTGCCCAACTCGTCTCAACATATCACCATACAAGCACGTACAGAGCACAACTCTCACTCTGCAACCAGGCTGGGCCCAGAACCAACCACAGCAAAGTACAAGGTCACTTTTCAATCCAGGGACTGACCTTAGAACTGTTATTGTCTCGGTTTTCTCATGGTTGCATCACTGCCCTTCTCAAGGCTTTGCAAATACTTGATCTACAGTGTTATCAGGAACAAGCCACCTTTGTTCCCGATATGAGCTTTCAGGTCTGGCCTATGTTTCTCTATTAGTACTGAGAGCACAGATACCAAGTTTACTTCACCTATTCTGACTCATGTCTGAGGTTGGTTTAGCAGCATTTGAAAATACAGTGCAGTTTACAGCCCACCTGGTTTTGTTACTGTACTATTGAGACTAATACAGACTAGTTCAGTTTCTATACAGCTTTGCTGTTTGTCAAATTGTTTATAGGTCAAAGTTATCCTTAAAAATGAAAAGCAGCATAGCAGATAACAGACTTGTGATCCTATGCTGGTAGATACTGTATGCACTAAGACGTTCCACCACATTTCTGTGGGAAACTTGGAATTCCTGAGGGGTTTTTTTTGACCTGATACTTCTTTCCTCCTACTCAAGTTGTTTTTACTAGACTACTTCCACTTCTGCTGGAGTCTTTGTTTCATTATTGTAAGAATATTTCTACTCCAGTCAGGGTTTAGACTACTCTACCGAGCCCTGGTCACCCTCTGCCTGACTCCAGCTCAACAGATGCGGTGCAATTCTCTGGAGTCCTGACAGCAGCAGAAAGCATTTAGTGCAAAGTTGATCCATCATGAGGAGGGCCTATTGGCTGCTCATGCTCTGGCTAAGAGGACCTGCACTCCTGCAAGGAGGCTTTGTGAGAAGGAAAGAAATGCTCCAGTATGTTGAACGGGGAAGGCCGAGTTTTTTTAAATGGGCATGCGTCTACAGATAAGATCATACTGAGGAAGTGTGTGGTGAGTTGATGGAGCCAAAGGGTGCTGTCCACAGGAATTTATGCTATTCAAATGTGCAGATATCAAACAGTATCTGATCTGTGGCAGGAAGGATTTAAAAGCTTCTAAGTGAAGTGGAAATATCTTAATGATTTAAATAAGGACCTCCAGTCCTGACCTGGGGCAATACGAAAAGAGCAGCAGACAGAGATGGAATAAAAGAATCCACCAATGAGGAGGGATGGGAAGAGAGCACCATCAGAAATATTTGTTGTAATGGTGTTAATGGTAAAATTGTGTTTTAATGATATCAGTTACAGTTATAGATAGAGTATTTTCCCTCTCCGACTTTTTCCTTTCATAATTTCCATTGGTTGACATTTGACTAGCTACCTCACATTCATATCATCCGGTATCCCGCTCTCCCAGACTGTTGCTGTTTTTCTGATGTTGCCCTGCCAGCTCTATATGCTGTTGTTGCCTCACACATTCACAACCTAATCAAAGCTAATGTTGCTGCTTTTAATACTGACATATGAACTGACATATGAAATACCAGTAAGGCTTTTAAGCAGAATATCGGACGTTGCTGACTGTAAAGTAATGCATGCAGTTATATTCTTTCTTGGAGCTTCCCAGTCATAAGCGTCCTTATATATTTAATTGCTTTTGTTGCTGCATGTACCTAAAATAGGCTTAAACAAAAGATCCTTACCCTTTAAAGGAAGGTTAGAAAATAAAATAAATTGCTATTGTAAATTTGTGATTACAATATTTATGATTTACCTGTTTTATTGCTGTGCAAAATGCATAACTGATCCAGTCTATATATGGATAATAATGTGACCTTTTTTTAAACGCAAGAAAGTTACATTATCGGTTTTTAATATCGGTATCGGTCACAACAAAGTGCTAATAGCGGGTTATCGTATCAACCAAAGAAATTCAATATCCGTGCATCACTACTCTCCCGACAAAATGTTAGTCACCTTGTGTGTTTAAGGTAGTAGTAACTTCACGCTCCTGCAGATGGCGCTGCATGAGGATGCTAGGGCTATAAATACCTGCGGGGTGTGAGCGACGGGATTCGTAGATTGAGAAGAGGTGGTACAGTGCACTGAATGTCTTGTTCCATGTGTTCCATGTGAATCTGCAGGTGTATGGAAGCGTACAGTCATACGGGTCTACCAGCAGTGGCTAAAATCCCAGTCTACAGGAAACTTTCCTCAGAATTGTGCCAGGGAAGGCATCCATCAAATCTGGCCCAACTGCACAATTCTTTGATACAAGTGTGTCTGGACATTGATCTGGCCTAAATCCAGAAACTTGTTCAGTCCATGCCAAATCCAATCACAATTGTTATTCGTGCTCGAGGAGGTATTACATGTACATTAGGTGACTCACTCTTTTGTCAGGTGAGTTTATCATTCAGGCCTGTCAAGAACCACATTAAACAAATACATCAATTTAAACTTCAGTATATCATGAGTAATTTGTAAAATCAACAGCTACATACAATATCATATATATTTATATACATATATATTTAGTATTCACTGTGTCCACTCTTTAGCTTTATTACAGCTTCCATTCTTTTTAGGAGACTCACTTTCATTTTTTTCCAAGGAAATCTGCAGGGATATTTTTCCACACTTCCAAAATTGGGTCTTAGAAGTTGGTTACACTTTTGTGTTCTCACTATCCAGGAAATCCCAACACACCTTCAGTGGTGTTGAGGTCTGGGCTCTAGGGTGTTCAGTCAGTGCATTGTTCTGAGAATACCAGCAGCAGCTTCTTTGATTTTCAAATTATCTTATTTTTGGTCTATTACACTGGTCCTGGAGACCCCCTGAAGGGCACATAGTATTGTTTGCCCTGTTCCCAGGACCCCTAATACAACTAATCAGCTAATTAACAAACGCTTCCTGACATGAAGTGGGTAGGTACTGGGTTGGGAACAGGGTTGGGAAGCACTGGTCCATCAGGTTTCCTCAGTAAGGACTTCTGGACAGCTACACATCCTTTCAGACCCATAGTATTGAGTTGTCTTCTCATAGTGGATGGATGGAGAGAAACACCTGTGGATGGTTTCAGAACAAGGGTGGAGCTTAATGTTCTCCTCTCTCTCAAAGACAAAAGCTTTAAGTGCTGTTTATCTGAAGGGGGTGGTTTTGGTGGTCTACCAGCTCCTGCACAGTTGGGAGGAGTCCCCAAATCTAGGTATTCGCTTTCTTATGCAAAGATCTGATCTCGTCAGTACAATCTCTTTAATATCTCCTGAAAAATGATCAACTTTACTTAATAGCTGTTTTGAAGGACTTCATAAGCGTTCCCTAATTTATCTGTTTTCCAGCACACTCTGGAATCTGATCCTGACGCTGTGCTGCTTGTTTTATTGCCAACGTGATCTGGATATTACTGAATTATCGATATGACCAATAGAGACACTCCAAACGTCATTATGACATTAAAGACTTCTTGTGTTTCAGGACATCAAGACACAAAGCAAGCTTTGTTCCGAAGTCAAAGTGAATAAATGTGATGTCTTTCCCACTGCTGCTTTGACTGACTTCCCCAGACAGGTGGGCTCCATTTCTAACAGACTCTAAGGTTAAAACTTTGCCTTTAGAAAACTCTGTTCTTGGCACATGCTGTGAGACAGAGAGAGTCAGGGAAACAGCAGAAGAGGAGAGAAGAATGGACAGAAAGAGGAGTTAAAGTTGGCGCAGGGTTGGGAAGAATGCGATGTAGCCCACTGTGCTGCGTGTTGTGTGCAGAGTGGCAGTGGGAGAGAATGCGAGGGGGAGCTATCTGGGCTCTGTGCCAAAACCCTCCCAAACAGATCTAGTCCACATCAACTGATCTTTCCATCCGTATTGTTGGTCTGAGGCCCAAACAGGCAGCTCTGAGAAACAAACACGGAACGTTCCGCATTGTTGTTTTAATCCCTTTAAACTGCACGGCCTATTTCTTCACTCGCATAACTACATGACTTACAGATTAATATTAGTTAATACAGTTTAATGTTAGTTATGCAGTGATTCAGAACAGCTACTAAAGCCTAATTACTGAATACATTACTTACTGAATTTCATTTCCAGTACTGATGAAGATATTTAAACATTGAGTAACAAGCTTTTGTTACAGGATTGGTCATTTATACAGATCAGACCAATTCTGATACCCAGTACATGTGTAATGTGGTCAGTTTGGCTGATTAGCCATTTTGCTTCCTAGCAGTTGATGCTTAGTAGCTTCCAAATGATAAACAACAAGCAAACATTACTCACTGCTGCCATCTACAGGCGTTAAACATCAAACAAACAAACAGTCGTGGGGCTGGAGGTTAGGGAACCAGCCTTGTGACCGGAGGGTTGCCGGTTCGATTCCCTGAGCCGACAGTAACGACTGAGGTGCCCTTGAGCAAGGCACCTAACCCCCAACTGCTCCCCGGGCGCCGTGGATAGGGCTGCCCACCGCTCCGGGCAAGTGTGCTCACTGCCCCCTAGTGTGTGTATTCACTAGTGTGTGTGTGTATGTGGGTGTTCACTTCACGGATGGGTTAAATGCGGAATTCTAGAATTTCCCTCTGGGATCAATAAAGTATCTATCTATCTATCTATCTATCTATCAAACAAACGAACAAACTATTACTCACTGCTGCCCTCTACTGGTGTTATACATCAAACAAACAAACAAAAAACAAACAAACAAACAAACCATTACTCACTGCTGCCCTCTACTGGTTGTTATACATCAAACAAACAAACAAACCATTACTCACTGCTGCCCTCTACTGGTGTTATACATCAAACAAACAAACAAAAACATATATATTACTCACTGCCTCTTTCTACAAGTGTTAACAACTAACTAACTAACTAACTAACTCACTCTACCCTCTACAGATGTTAAACATCAGATAAATCAACATGACTTGTAAAAGTGTAATACACCCTGTAAAATTGTTAAAGCAAGTCAGAAGTTCCACGTTTTGTTGTTTTCGACCCCCAACATGTCTCAATCAATATGATTTGTGCTTTCTATTTACATATGGCATTGGCGTAGTGTAGGACACAGGACAGGCCTAGATTCTGCTGTGTGAGGTGCTCTCTTTTATTAACACCAGGTGCGGCCTTTCTGGGCTGGTTCTCCTGTTAGGCCTTGCCAGCTTTCCTCTGGAGTCGCACAGCACTTTCTCCACTGTCGTAGCCTTTCGCTGGGCTCTACTCGTCTCGTCATTCCCCTTGAAGTTCTTTGAAGGTCTTTCAATCACGCCCGCTCTGCGTGGCCATGCTTCCATGGCATTTGCGAGCCAGTAGCGGGATGCTACACTTCAACCCAAAACACACCAGTTCATATTTTGCTTGTTGCAACACCCTGTTTGTTAACAGTGGAAAGTAATTATCAGCTCAAATAACTGCAACCAGCCAATTATGTAATGATTGTGACAGGCCGACCAGTGTGCCTTCTCCAATGTCAAGTATGGATTTTTAATCAGTTCCATTGCCTCATTTGGAGGTGGTCTGAAATGCGATTCCACTCGGATGTTTAAAAAGTTCTGGATGCTCTGGCTGCTCAAATCAGATTTCAAAGCATCTCTAGTGTGCCAAACACTGACGATGTCAAATCCAGAGGGACGGAAGTGCTGGGATTAAGGAAGAACGCAAAAGAGCTCTGAACCATAACTTGACAGTGTGATTGCTCAGAGGGTGAGATGATGCACCTCTATCTTTTTTTCCTGCATCTGCGTTTGAAAGTGTCCTTACCACAAAACAAACCCATGCATATAGGCTGGTGATGTCTGGACACACAAATCTGATCTAATTGCTTACAAATAACAGTGCAGACAGTGGCCTCAAAGTATCTGGTTCGAGAAACAACAGTCTGAACAGTCTGCACTTCTAGAACAGTGAACAACTGCATGCATCATAAAAAGACAGGTTAAGACCTACTAGACACAACAACAACAACAACAACAACAACAACCACCACCAATACCAGTGTATAGTAACTGCATAAAAAGCAAGGAGCCAATTGGATGTCAGCCCCTTTGTGCCATTATACTATTAGATTGTTGGATTGTTCTTTGCAGGTTTTCTTAAGCATGTTTTTTCTATTCCCCCTGAATGTGTTGAGCAAAGCAAGCTTTGGCCAGGTATCAGATATTGTGATGTTATATTTTTGCCACGTCACCCACTCTTCTGCAAATCATAAAATGAGCAAATGATATCTTAAACTAATCCATCTAATGTTTTGTTGTCTTCATTTGTCCCACCCCCCAAAGAGCTCCACTTTTGATATGTTTTATGTGCTAAAACCAGGTATAAACCAGGTATAATCCATTTAGGAAAGGAGTGAAATAAAAAGTCTGATTAGTCTGTAATTAAGTAGCTGGGTCATCGGATGGGTCAGCGGGACGCAGGCCAAGCTTCCACAGTGCAGGACAGCCAAGAGCTCCGTGGTGGTTAGAGGCAAGCAGTGGCACCCAGTCAGAGCAGAGCATTGGACCACA
>CM067499.1:20456130-20525985 GCA_034552555.1 Semaprochilodus insignis
GTGTGTGTGTATGTGGGTGTTCACTTCACGGATGGGTTAAATGCGGAATTCTAGAATTTCCCTCTGGGATCAATAAAGTATCTATCTATCTATCTATCTATCTATCAAACAAACGAACAAACTATTACTCACTGCTGCCCTCTACTGGTGTTATACATCAAACAAACAAACAAAAAACAAACAAACAAACAAACCATTACTCACTGCTGCCCTCTACTGGTTGTTATACATCAAACAAACAAACAAACCATTACTCACTGCTGCCCTCTACTGGTGTTATACATCAAACAAACAAACAAAAACATATATATTACTCACTGCCTCTTTCTACAAGTGTTAACAACTAACTAACTAACTAACTAACTAACTCACTCTACCCTCTACAGATGTTAAACATCAGATAAATAAACATGACTTGTAAAAGTGTAATACACCCTGTAAAATTGTTAAAGCAAGTCAGAAGTTCCACGTTTTGTTGTTTTCGACCCCTGACATGTCTCAATCAATATGATTTGTGCTTTCTATTTACATATGGCATTGGCGTAGTGTAGGACACAGGACAGGCCTAGATTCTGCTGTGTGAGGTGCTCTCTTTTATTAACACCAGGTGCGGCCTTTCTGGGCTGGTTCTCCTGTTAGGCCTTGCCAGCTTTCCTCTGGAGTCGCACAGCACTTTCTCCACTGTCGTAGCCTTTCGCTGGGCTCTACTCGTCTCGTCATTCCCCTTGAAGTTCTTTGAAGGTCTTTCAATCACGCCCGCTCTGCGTGGCCATGCTTCCATGGCATTTGCGAGCCAGTAGCGGGATGCTACACTTCAACCCAAAACACACCAGTTCATATTTTGCTTGTTGCAACACCCTGTTTGTTAACAGTGGAAAGTAATTATCAGCTCAAATAACTGCAACCAGCCAATTATGTAATGATTGTGACAGGCCGACCAGTGTGCCTTCTCCAATGTCAAGTATGGATTTTTAATCAGTTCCATTGCCTCATTTGGAGGTGGTCTGAAATGCGATTCCACTCGGATGTTTACAGAGTTCTGCATGCTCTGGCTGCTCAAATCTGATTTCAAAGCGTCTCTAGTGTGCCAAACACTGACGATGTCAAATCCAGAGGGACGGAAGTGCTGGGATTAAGGAAGAACGCAAAAGAGCTCTGAACCATAACTTGACAGTGTGATTGCTCAGAGGGTGAGATGATGCACCTCTATCTTTTTTTCTGCATCTGCGTTTGAAAGCGTCCTTACCACAAAACAAACCCATGCATATAGGCTGGTGATGTCTGGACACACAAATCTGATCTAATTGCTTACAAATAACAGTGCAGACAGTGGCCTCAAAGTATCTGGTTCGAGAAACAACAGTCTGAACAGTCTGCACTTCTAGAACAGTGAACAACTGCATGCATCATAAAAAGACAGGTTAAGACCTACTAGACACAACAACAACAACAACAACAACAACAACCACCACCAATACCAGTGTATAGTAACTGCATAAAAAGCAAGGAGCCAATTGGATGTCAGCCCCTTTGTGCCATTATACTATTAGATTGTTGGATTGTTCTTTGCAGGTTTTCTTAAGCATGTTTTTTCTGTTCCAACTAGTTCACAAACGCAAAGCAAGCTTTGGCCAGGTATCAGATAATGCGATGTTATATTTTTGCCACGTCACCCACTCTTCTGCAATGTCTTCAGCAAATCATAAAATGAGCAAATGATATCTTAAACTAATCCATCTAATGTTTTGTTGTCTTCATTTGTCCCACCCCCCAAAGAGCTCCACTTTTGATATGTTTTATGTGCTAAAACCAGGTATAAACCAGGTATAATCCATTTAGGAAAGGAGTGAAATAAAAAGTCTGATTAGTCTGTAATTAAGTAGCTGGGTCATCGGATGGGTCAGCGGGACGCAGGCCAAGCTTCCACAGTGCAGGACAGCCAAGAGCTCCGTGGTGGTTAGAGGCAAGCAGTGGCACCCAGTCAGAGCAGAGCATTGGACCACACAGGATGGGCAGCAGTTCAGCTCAGGCAAAGAGAGCAGACAGACTGTTAGCTTCGACAGAAGATCTGAACACACTATATGGTGTTAACAGAGTGCAGCAGAGACTCCGGCAGGCCTGGCTATTACAGCATAACTAAAAAAGTTAGGTTCTGGCCTTTGGTGTTTAGAATGTTATATATGTAAATAATCTCTTCTCATTGGCTGCCTCTTTGAAAAAGCAGTCCCTATAGCTTCAGCATGAACGGGCTTAGCTAAACTGCTTTAGTGTGAATGGGCTTTAGATGTAAATGTCTTGGTTTTAAATGACGACATTGCAAAAACAACAAATTCAAAATTAGCCGTTTTTGGATGGATGAATGGGGAGTGAATGGTATGTTCTGAAACTTCAGGCTCCTGTAGATGGCGATGCAGGAGGATGTTACTATAAATACCTGCGGGGTGCGAGTGACGGGATTCATAGATTGAGAAGAGGTGGTACAGTGCAGTGAATGTCCATGTTCCATATGTGGTAAATGACTGGCTAAAAGGAGTGATTGCATTTGGGCGTGCCAAAGGCCATAATGTGAAGGAAGTAGCTGAATCTGAAGGTGTATGGAAGCGTACGGTCATACAGGTCTACCAGAAGTGGCTAAAATCCCAGTCTTCTCAATTCCTTGATGCAAGAGTGTCTGCACATTGATCTAGAAACGTATTCACTCCATGGCTGTTATTCGTGCTCGTGGATGTATTATGCACTATAAGGTTTTCTCCTTAAGCCTTCCTCACATTTTGCCGTCTCACTATATTGCATCTTACATAGCCCTTCTGACAGAGCTGCATACCACATCTCACTGATTACTACCAACACAGGATCTGGCAACACACAAATTATGGTGTAAGGTTGTGGTTGGAGGCCAGGGGATGCGCCAGAACAGCGCACTACATGCCCAGGCCTGATCCTAATGATATATTTGGTCAGAGCATTTATTACTCCGGTGCTGAT
This sequence comes from Semaprochilodus insignis, assembly GCA_034552555.1. Classification (NCBI taxonomy): domain Eukaryota; kingdom Metazoa; phylum Chordata; class Actinopteri; order Characiformes; family Prochilodontidae; genus Semaprochilodus; species Semaprochilodus insignis. The sequence continues at coordinate 20,459,116 of CM067499.1, forward strand.
GTTGCTACCTATGGCGGGAGAGTAGCAGGCGTTGATCATACGGCTTGGCTTTAATTATTGCCCTGAAAAGGCTTGAAGAGTGCTATTTGTGTTTGGGTGAAAGTCTGGAAGTAGTAATAAGCTGGATATAGATGTTCAAAGAAGCTACATGTAAGTTTATAACGGGTCATTTGGTTTCCAAAGACTGTGTTGTTATTAGAAACCAAGCTTTTATTTTTGTGAGTGAACGATTGCGTGAGGGTGCCTGATCGTCCGTTCCATCCTGTTTGGTCTGTGCACTAGTGGTGCTTTCCAGCAAAACCGCTGCCACATGCTGCATTTTGAGATATTTGGCAGGAGAGCAAAGCTAGCAAGGCTTTTTGAAAAGAGGCCTGGAGGCAGCTAGATGAATAATGTCGACACATGTTGCTCGGTGACGCTTTAGAGGCGTAGGTGGTAGGTGCTGTTTGGACGAGCGTGACAAATTGCCAATTAGTTATGCATTAGCAATTTATGTAAGGGCTGCTTTTATAATATCACAAATGCATAGGTAGGATTTTGTATAGTTTTGCATGGCCTACCAAAAAGTAGTCTGCAACTTAGTTTAGCTTGCTAGTATTTTATGCCCAGTAGCTCAAAGTTTTATGCATCTTATATAAATAAAAGACTTGCATTTTATTCCTAAGACCGATGAAGTTGAGGGTGTGAGGAGGGAGAGTTGCTACAACCTGATAGAAACATAGCTGACAAGTTAGCTTGTTGGCCAACTACACTGACACTCTCAAAAAATGGTTTGTCAGTGGTTCTTTAGTAAGGACAAACATTTCATACACAGCCATTTGCATGCTTAAATGGCTATTGGTTTGATGGAGAATATGTTGCATATGGTTCTATGTATGGATGTATGGAACCTCTTTGAAAATGGTTCTATATAGCAGTGAAAAAAAAGAGTTCTGGCATTATTACAAGCACCATAACAATAGAAGAGAACCACAGAAGACATCTTCACCAATTAAGAAGAATGCACTGTAATAGGAAAAGTTCGGAAGTCTGGCTCTGTAGGTTCCGGTGCTATTGATTGGATGTAAACATACACCACATGATTTTCAGCCTGATACTGTCCGTGTGTGTGTGTGTGTATATAGAAAGTGCCGGTTCAGCTACACCAGGGCTCCTATAGCAGCCACCAAGGTCTCCCCGATGTCCCCCACCAATGTTTCTTCGATGTCTCCGGCACCTAAGATCAAAGATGCCATTAGTTCAGCCTTAGAGGAAATCACTTCAGTCTATCCGCCCAATGTAAGATGCGAGCAAACAGATAACCCGATAAGAAGAATTATTATAGCTGTTGCAGCCTGGAGGCCTTTGCAGCTGTGTAATTCATAAGTCCACTCCAAAAACAACCCAACAACAAGAGTCCCATCCATGAATCGCTGGAGAAATGGATTTGCATGGTTCGTGCGGCATCTGTGCATGTGTTAGTAGTTACTTCAGGCAATTAAGTTCCCTTTGAACTAGATGGCTGTGATTTGTTGCTTAAGCTAGCGCTTAGCATGTGTTACTGGAGCATGACAGAGCCAGAACTGTGTATGGGCCCACTGTTTACTAGGCATGGACCCATTTGTGGGCTAATGGGATACCCAATAATTATACACTCATCATCAAAAGAATAGCTGCACAAATAGTTGCACCCAGAAGGAATCATCCGACAGGAATGAAACTTGGTGGGTAGGTTTGACATGGTGAGACAAGCAAACGATTCAAGTTTCACGCTTGGCCGTGCCTTATCGCTGTACCTGACTGACCCCACAGACACGATCGCGGACATATTTTGCATCGTTTATTGTTCCTGGTAATCTTTATCTTCCCTTTCAATAGCATTGCAATCTGATGCTTCCTTCTGGGTGTCATCTTTTGATGACAAGTGTATTCCATACATGAAGAGTCTTTTGAGGTGACTGTCCACAAGCAGTAGATTTGAACTGCATATCAAGAATGAAGCGTTATTTTCTCTCGAGGGTGAACCCTTTACGTACTGTTTATTTGATAGGTTCAGTTCTGGTGGTCTTCCAGGTCTTTTGGAAACTCATGTTCATTCCACTTGTTTTCCTTTGACTTTCTCCTTCATTAAGAGAGATGGATTGTATTACATCTAATCCCCTCATGAATGTCCCCATGGCAAAATGAATAACTGGTACTGAACGGGTGGTTTTGTTAGCTATCTGCACTGACATTCTCAAAAATGATTATCTGATGGCTCTTTAGTAGGGACAGAGGTTCCATATAGAACCGCAAACACTTAAAAAACCATTTGCATGCTTAAACAGTCCTTTGATTGATGGAGAATGTGTTGTACATGGTTCTGCCTTAAACCTCTTTGAAAGTGATTGTACAGGATATACTTTGTCATGCCTTTGAAAAATGCACTCTAATGGGAAACGTTTGGAGTCTGGCTCTGTAGATTCCGGTTCGATTTGCAAAGCGTCTTTTTGTCTGTATATTGACAGCCACACATCCTTTCAGACCCATAGTGTTGAGTTGTCTTCTCACTGAAGAAGGAAGGATGGAAACACCCATGTTTTTTCAGATTTGTTGCAACAATGGAGCATTATTGTCTCTCAGAGATGAACCCTTTAAGTGTTGTTTATCTGATGGGCACAGTTCTGGTGGTCTTCCAGGTCTTTTGGAAACTCCGGTTTGTTCCACGTATTTTCCATTGAGTTTGTCCTTCATTAAGAAAGGTGGATTATATTATATCTAATCCCCTCAGGAATGTCCCCTCAGGAAAATTAATAACTGGTACTGAACAGCCTTTTGATTGAAAATTAAACAAAGGGTGGTCTCTGAGTTTTGTTGGCTATCTGCACTGACGCTCTCAAAATGGTTCTTTGGTGGTTCTTTAGTAAGGACAAGGGTTCCATATAGAACCATAAAACACTCAAAGAACCATTTTCATGCCTATTGGTGGAGAATGTGTTGCATATGGTTCTATATAGAACCAAAAATGGTTGAAAATGGTTCCACAGTATATAGCAGTATAGCAATATAGAGTTCTGTCATTGTTACAAGCTTGACATCATAACAATAGAAGAGCCTTTAAACACAGAACACATTTTCACCAGTGAAAGAAAATGCACTGTAATGGGAAATGTTTGGAATCTGGCTCTGTAGATTCTGGGTGGATTTGCAAGCAGTGTTCTTTTTGTCTGTCTCAAGAGGTACACATCCTTTCAGACCCATAGCATTGAGTTGTCTTCTCAGTGAAGAAGGAAGGACAGAAACACCCATGGTTTTGTTGGATTTGAAGCAACTATGGAGCATTATTGTCTCTTAAAGATGAACCCTTTAAGTGCTGTTTATCTGAAGGGTACAGGTTTGGTGGTCTACCAGGTCTTTTGGGAAACTCATGTTTTTTCCACTTTTCCACATTTTCCCATGACTGTCTCCTTCATTACAGGAAGCGGATTATATTATATTATATCTAATCGCATCAGGAATGTCTCCTGAATGACAGAAAAGGTGTTGAACGGTGGTCTCTGGCTTTTGCACAGTACCGAGTTCCCATTTGAGTAGATAGGTGCCTGGAAATTGTGCAGCAGAGTGGTCAGACGCACATATAAGGACTTCACCGTTTACTGCTTGCCGTGTAGTTGTGAAGTCCACACATCCATCTTCATGACATCATGCTTGCGACTGCGCCCCAAACCGGACTTGGCTGTATAAACATTTTGGACGTCAGCATCTGACCCACACAAGTCTACAAATATACACACACACACACACACACACACACACACGCACACACACACACTGATCCTCCCAGGACTGAGGATGACTTTCAGATAGTGACCCGCAGCCTCAGAAGGGAGAGGGTGTGGAGGTGGTCTGCATACCCACTGTGAGGGAATTTCCTCACCCATGTGTAAACTTGCTGTGTGGAAATTCTTATGTTCTTTCACAAACGCAATTGTGAAACTGTAAGTTTCAGATTCTACCTTTTTAGTTGTTTCAACTTCTGATTACACACGAGAAGCAATATCAAATTACACCCTGCTGTTGTCATCATCTCTCTCAATAACTCAACCATCCAAGGGTTAATGTTGGGACCCTAGCTGAAGTTGAAGCGGCTAGCATACCATCTTATTAGCCAGGATGTCAGAGGTGGGCTGACGTCTGCTGGGTTTTCTGGTAAATGCACGTCTGTGGTTACTCTTTGGGTAAAGTCGCATCTAGATGTGATAACATGCCTTCTGCGGAAAGTTCCTGTTCCATGTTGTTTCAGGAAATGTGTCACAAACACAAGCTGCTGTCACGGTGTACCACAGCAGTGGTGTCATAGCATACAATCCTAGCTTCAACAAGCGTTTTGTGTGCAGAGCTACTAGCTGCTTGTGATGAAGAAAAGATTTGATTTGTTAGAGTAGATTTAGAAAAATGATGTTACCTGAAAGACTCTTTCCAATGCAGAAAAAAAAATCTGATTAAATTAGCATATTAGCATCAGTGCTAGCCATCACAGAGGAACTCCTTCATAGCAAATTCATAGATGTGAATGAGCAAGGAACACGGAAGGATTAACAAACCACTGTCCAGGCACTGCTCATAATATAAACAGCAATCTGGTTTGGTTTACAAGGCCTTTGACGAGCCCTTACTGGATATAGCCATGTTCTGTATTGTACTTATTAGCTTATAAGCACATGGTGGTTATCTGTTTATCCAAAGGCAATTTTGCTGGTTTGCTGCAATTAGTGATGGAAAATGATATTTTAACCACTGATAATAGTGTAAAATATGAAGGATAACAAGTCTTAAGGAATAAAGAGTTTTTGGCATAGGTCCTGTCCTAGGCCCAGGTCTTGAAGCCCTCAGACCCTTGCAGATACTACCTTGCAGATATGGCAGTGGCAGAGCCAACTCCCTGGACAGCAGAGCTGGGACCAAACTGGTGGTGGGGGCGGGTAGGTGTAGGTGGTAGTGTTGAGGAGGAGTATGTTGAAATGTTAGCACCTGAAAGCAGCAGGAACATAAGTTGAATCCTTTTAAAGGCAGGTGGCAGATTGCAACTGGCCAAAGTAATGAATGAATGAATGAATGAATGAATGAATGAATGAATGAATGAGTGACATAGCATTGGAGTCTTGTCAAAATACACACAGACAGGAAAATAAAATGAATGGCAGTGTAAAAAAAAAAAACAGATGTTAAACCGCTAGCTATGCTAGTTACTTATAGCTTGCTAGTGGCTGTCGTTACCTATACTAGCTACTCTCTTTCCATCTGGACATCAACACAGTAAATTAAAGTTGTTCCTCACTATGAAATTCTCAGTTTAAGATGATCTGCTTTAACGGGCAAACACGGATACAGTCACACAGCTTGGCTGCTACTTTCAGGCTGCTGTTGTAAGTAGCCAAATGAAGCTGAGACAAAACCTTAAGAGGGTCCTCAGAACACAATTGGACCCACAAACTGCATTCCTGGGGCAAGACCGAGTTAACTGTATCTCACAAGAGCAGGTCAACAACCACAGAGGGGATATACAATGCATACTGGCCAAGAGGGAACCTGTACAGTCTGAAGGCAGGAGGGCAGGAGGGCAGAAGGGCAGGGGCAGCCCCCCCATGGCACATGTAAGAGACAGGCAGACAGACACACTGTGGTGGCTGCACTGTAAGTATTTTCTAGATTGAGGCTCAGCTGTATGGCTCTGATTGTTCACTACTGGGGGACAAAAACACAAAGCGAGCGTGTGTTGGTGTGATGAATGCCAGAGAATGATTCTGCCTTAAACGACAAAAAGCAGGCCAATTGTGTCAGAGTGCCAGGCCGTGCTTCTCCCCAGTGGTGGCTCACAGTCATCGCACAACTGCTCTACTTTCCGCAGTGTCTCCCCAGCTGTGCTAGTGGAGTTCAGGGCAGACACTGTCAGGGCTGTATAAACCCAGGACCACATATACCTCATTGTATGTCATGGAGATCCCATACAAACTAACCCGAACATTTCAAACAGCGTTTTAAACTGCTAATAAAATGGCGTATAACGTTTGTGCGCTTCGTATGTTTAGGTTGTTCCAGGTTGTGCCATGCACATCTCTCTACAAGGAGGTGTTTTATTCCTGTTATGCCTTTACCAACAAGGTGATAGTCTTCTTACCGAAAGGTAGAGCTTAATAGAATCACCATATTGACAATCTGCCCTGTGTGTATTTTAAACAGCGAACCATGCACAGCTCATGTTTTAGTCTACATATCAAAATGTGCAGCATTATTAATTTCCAATGACATTAATTCATTATGCCATGCCATGCAATCAAACTAACATTAGCACAGTGGCAAATTCTCTTGATTCAGTTTTGGATGCAAATTGCTGAGTTGCCGTTAGCTCCAACAACATGAAGCTTGGAAAGACAAAACAAACTGGACACTCAACGTTTTGTAGTTAATCTAAACAATTAACAGCAAAATGATGTAGCAAATTTAAATAATGCATTAATAACTGTGTTTAAGTCTGAGATAGGTGCTATAATTTGTCAGCAATCTATGAAGCTTTGGGTGCCAGTTAGTTTTCTTACTGATGTGGAACTTTTAGTTCTGTGTTCTATGGTGCAATTTGTGCAGTCTTTAGTTTCAGTGTTAACATAAATTATCAACAGAATGCGAAGAGGTAACAGTTTTGACAGTACATCAAAAATGTCTGTATTATAGCTATAGATCTCTACTGAAGCTGGCATGCTAATTAGCTAGCCCTGCCCACGTACTGTCCTGTCCTATGTGTTTCCTGTAATAGAACCACCAGACTGACCATCTGCCCCATTCATATTTCAAACAGTGAACCATGCACAACTCGTTTCACAATTCTTTTAATTCAGTTTTGTTGTTTGTATCCTGCTAAGTTGCAATTTGCTCCAACAACATGAAGCTTGAAAGGACAACACAAACAACGGGCTATAATTTGATAGCATTCTATGAAGCTTTGGGTCCCAGTTAGTTTTCTTACTGGTGTAGAACCTTTGGTGTTATTACCTTTACATTTAAATAACAGCTTTGACGGTACATCAAAAGACGTTTATGTATGTGGACGTCTAGAGATATTTACTGAAGTTAACATGCTAACAAGTTAACTTCAGCCTGTCCTGTCTCCTAAGACCACTTAGTACCAAGACTCTTTGTATTCCAATTCATTTCTGTTTAAAGTTTTTGGCTTTCACATTTATTTAAACAACAACAACAACAACAACAACAACAACAACATTTACTTCCATAAAGAGTGAAACAGTTTGAGCTGCATTTTTTGCTAGATACTGTTTGAATAGCTGCTCAGCTAATACTGCCTCTATGTTGTAGCAAAGACGCTGTGGTCACATCTATTGTGGGTTTTAGTGTTAAAACAGCTTCCTCCGAGGGGTACATTCAAACAGCACTGTGCAAAAACAAAGAAGCATTGCAGAGGCTTTTCATCTGAGCAGCTCAAATGAGACAGTTAAAAACGTAGACTCTCATTGTCACCTTGAGTCTGAGTGATCATTTCCTTATTGATTAGTTACCAGGATTACTCCATTGAGAGAAGGGGAAATTAAAAATTTGAAGAAAATGGTACATGACAAAAAGACAATACAAGTAACTTTCTTTGTGAAATATGAAGTTTATTTCCATCTGAATGAGCTGGCTTATTGAATTGGTAATTCATTGGTTGTTTGACTGATTTGACTTCATGTTGACGCAGCAAAGGCTATATTACAGTATGTTTTCTCTGTTCTATTGAATGGCAATGTGTGGCAGAATTAAATTAAGCTCTTACAGTGGTTAATTGTTTACAGCTCACATTACCGTCTCACTCACATTCACTCTTGTTGGAAATGCAGCCTCTCACCTGTTCTGAGCTCGGCTCGCGGCTATTTTAGGGCTTCATTATTTCCCTGCCTTTGTTCTCAGCAGCACTGAGGAAGCACTTGGCTCTTCATTGGGCTAATTGAGTGCTCTGAGATTGAAATCAGGCTTTTGTGTGGGTTTCCTTTCATCTGCACATGCACACACTGACATGATCAACGTGCCAGAGTGTCGGGTATAATTTGATGTTGAGACGACTGAAGGTTTGTGTCTTAGCCATTAGAGGTCTGAAGTTATTACTGTTGTTTTGTTAAAAAAAATACCTGTAATTACACAGTTAATTACACAGTTAATTACATTTACATCATGAATTGACAGGTTTGACTCTACACTTCGTGTCTTCTGTTCACTCCACACTTCTCCTCTAGCTCATTGTATTCACCCATGTCTTGTTTCCTTAGGAGTTAACTAGTTTATTACTGTTTCAAAAAAAATTATGAATAATATGTATTTGTAATAACACAGAAAGCATGATTTTCAGCTTATTGTGGCTGTTGTGCTTGCACAGATCTCTACGTTGAGGGACGCTTTTCCCGCTAGTAATGTTGTTGACTATTAACTGGTTGAGGCATAACCAGAAAGCTAATAGGCTTTGTCTTTTTTCTATAACACAATAACGAGACTTTCTCCATAAACACACACCATGTTGAGTGTTCAGAGCTTTCTCTTTCATATTTCAACCAGTGCCCAGTCTCCTCATTTATAACGGCTCTGCTTAAACCCAGTTATTTTAAAAGGTTTGATACTTTGTTTCCCAATAAAGTCTCTAAATTGGCTTAATTCACACATATTTTACTATACACATATCTTCGTTTGAATGCTCTCCTGTGTTTTCCTTTCATTTTTGCTGTATTGTTAGAGTCAAAGAAAAAAAGTGCTATTTTGGCCATGTTTGAAAAGACAACACTCTAAATTGTCGATTCAGCATGTAAATTGAAGGCAAATGAAATTCACGGTGCAGCTAGGTAAATAAATAACTATGCAATTTTATTTAAAAAGTACAGTAACATAAGAATAATGATCTGACTTCTGGGGATCATTAAAGGGGACACATTATGCTGGTTTCCAGAGCTCATCATTTTATTTTGGGGTCTATTGGAATAGATTTGCATGCTTCAGTTTTCTCCAAACACAATATCTTTCTAATACTGTACATCTGTATTCACCCTCTGTCTAAAACGCTCTGTTAGAGCTCCTGTATCTTTAAACCCCACCTCCTGATGAACCCAGGGTGCTCTGATTGGTCAGTTTGCCTGCTCCGTACTGATTGGTCAACTGCCAGACCCATGCTGCTACAAGTTCTGCCCCCACACTACTGCAGTTATTCTTACAATGGCGTTGGTTCTGCTGTATCGGTTTGAGCCAGAGGCCAATCCTGAAAGTCTGGTAGAACAAGCTAGTAGATCCCCCTTCTCAAGCTAGATGTTTCAGAGTGTTGAGTTTTTACTGTATTAGCTGTCTGTGCATTGCATGGGGGCGTGCAAAGCTTATTGGTAGGCAGGCAATAAGGATTGTGTTGCGAGATGATGTCATCTTGTAACAGAAAAGGGCTGGAATTCCAGTGAGGCGTTTCAAGCAGCTGAGAAAAGTGGTTTCTGTGGGAGAGAGTTTCTCCCTCTGGTGCGTACTTTTGGGCTTTATAACTTTGCAGACCATTTATATGTACAACAAGCTCCATGAAGCACTAAAGGAAAGGGAAAAACCATAATAGATCCATGGCCTGATTCATTTCTACTATAGGGTTCTATTTCTTTCGAAAGATAAACTGTTCTGTGTGTGTGTGTTTTAGCTGAGATCCCCAGGATGTGTGAGGTGGACGTGTCATCGGAGCCCACCAGCCCCACTCTGTATGGAGAGTCATCGGACACGTACTATCACGTTGACCGCTGGCAGAAACTGCGCACAGCCGTACGAAAGCTGGAATTCTGGGAAAACTTTAGCCATGAGCTGATTGGCAGTGGATTCTTCTCCAAAGTGTACAAGGTAGAGGTTGTACCGTGCATGTGTCATCATAACATAGGCAAGGTTGCATGACGGTGAAGCAGCTTTAGCCTGAATAAAGCTAGAGTTTAATATTAGTTATCATGCTGCGCAGCATTAGAGCCCTCACCATAACTGATTTGACAGAATTAACAGTTGTGTCCTTTATGCGTTATCATTTATCATTGTTCTGTCACTACAATGCCCATCATGCATTCGGTAAATACATCGGGAATCACTCCTAAGGCAATAAAAGCCCAGACCCAAATGAGGCACTAGAGGTCCTGCAGTCCACAAATGCACATGCATAAATGGACCAGCCCACTTCATGGTGACTCAGTTCTCAGAATTGGTGCTTGACAGCACATGTCTATTGATCCAGACTCTATAGCAAACCCAATATTCCTTAAGGTACAGTAGAAAATCAGTCAGAGTGGACGCTATTGTTGACAGTCTGACCACCATAGCTTAGAGAAACATCATCAGATGTGGGCAAAAAGGTATTTGTCGGCGTTAGGGCAGCATTTGGGACTGGGCTTGGGAAATCATGATGGCATAGCTACAGGAAAAGCTATCTGGCTTCTTTCTGGGCTTTATTCTGGACTACTCTGGATGGTTCATAGGGTCAAACTAGGTAAATGCATTAACAGTCCTTAAAACACCAGGGGCTTTTACCATTTCTTGCCATAACTTGTTATTAATGTGTTAGTGCTATTAATGCATTATAAATTAGTTATTACATCATTAGTCAGTGGTTTAATAATTTCTTGCCCAGTCCCAAATGAGGCACTAGAGACCTTACAGTCCACAAATGCAGGTGCGTAGGTGGACCAAGAGGTTATATGGTGTCTCAGCCTTACAAATGGGTCTCTATAGCAAACTCTTACCCAATATTCCTTAAGATACAGTCTACAGTCTGTAGTTGTTTACAGTCTGACCAACATGGCTTAGAGGAAGATATTCAGATGTGGGTGAAAAGGTATTTGCTTATTTGCATAACTTGTCAAGTTGAGTTGTGCTATGCTTGTAATCTGAATTGATACACTGTAGAAAAGAAAATTAGCACATTAAAAGCAAGCAGATATACCGAGCGAAGTACATGAAGAACACGCACATCGCATGAATCCATCCCAAATACACATGTGAACTAAGCACCCTTGTGGTTTCTTGCACTGTAGCACTGAACACTGTTGATGGACTTTGAGGAGGACCACAGGGCTTAGGGCAGTTTTTGGGACTGGGCATGGGAAATCATGCTAGCATAAATCACTGCTAGCATAGGTCCTGTAAGAGCTATCTGGCTTCTTTTTGCATAAGCCAGCCAGCCAGAACAAACAAGCAAACAAACAAACAAACAAACCAGCTTGTAGTTCCTCCATAAGTTCCTCCCACTTTCAAGATACATCATCAGAAGGGTATTTTCCTAGCTTTTACACTAGAAACCCTGATTGGTTCCACTGTACCAGTGGTACCACCGTAGGGGCCGATTATGCATGCTTACAACAGAACTAGCGATGGCTAGACTTTTCATTTTACCCGGAGTGTCCCTTAAACACTCTCTCTCTCTCTCCGATTCCCATTTTAGAATCTTTCCTCTCAGCCTGCCCACACACACATTCATGAAACTGCTCATAACCCTTTGTTATCCAACATGTTTCCACATAATAACTACAACATCTATTCATTATCTTAATTATCTTAAACAGAACTCTTTATTATATAACTTTTTTATTATAATTGTATTTATAACTCAATAATAACAACAGTCATGCTCTAAAAGCATCGGGCTGCAGTTCCAGGAAAATAGGAAATGTCTTTGGTTTGGATCTACATCACATGGAAACTTTGTTGTTCCCACTTGTCATTTTCTGTGGCTTTATTTTCATCACGCATGATATCATAGCATGACTCAGCCAGTGGGTGTTCGTGGGTATGAGGTTGTGTGCGCGCACTCTGATACCACCCGACAGTGCGTGCTTTGTACTCCCACTAATAAGGACATATTTGACATAGCAGGGTCAGTGTGAGGCAGTCTCGTGGCTGTAATCTGGTATACTAAGGGGGTCCTGCTGGTGCCCCCCGCTGCAGAAGATTACATAACCTTGTAACCCCTCACTTCTCCATCTGGGTGAGCCAGCACTGAAGCAGTGTTTCTTCCTTTGGGCGAGATGAGCCACAGCACTGCAAGATTACTGTCCAGTTATTAACTCTTATGCCAGTTGATAAAGCATAGTGTAGTGTGTATATATATATATATATATATATATATGTGTGAGAGAGAGAGAGACTGATATTTCTATATAGAATTATTATTATTTATCTCAAATATTGATGTGCTTTTTTGTTTGTCATGACTTCCAGGTGATGCACAACAACACACGTAAGGTGATGGTGGTGAAGATTTACAAGAATGACGTGGATCAGGACAGCATTGTGAGGGAGATCAGCCTGTTACAGAAATTGTCCCACCCCAATATAGTGAGGTACCCTCTCTCTGAGCCAGTAATACTAAAGATGGCACTGTTTATACCATATACATCCAGTACACAAACACACACACACACACACACACACACACACACACACACACACAGTCAAGGTATTATTTCATTTAAAAATCATTGCTAAGTCAGTAACATTATTTTCATACTGTGTGTATACATCATTAATATACTCAGTGGCTCCAACGTGCCTGTGATTTTAGCCTCTGGCATTTAGTCATCCCCCTGCCCTGTGAGTATAGCCTCTGGCACTTGGTCAGCTTGTGGACACTAATCACAGTGGTCACTCTCGAGAGGAGCTTTTTCCACGCTGTTGCTGCTGGTTCCTTTATTCGTAGGCTTTCTGTGAACACTGCACGGCACCACATAGTATAGTCTGCTGAAACTGCTAAAGACATAACTTTCAAAGCCTCATTTGAACAAGAGGGCTACAACCACAGACTCTACCAGAGCAAGATACAGCACACAAGCAGCTGGGCTTTAGCCTGGGCTGCTATGGATGGTTNCTTGTGGACACTAATCACAGTGGTCACTCTCGAGAGGAGCTTTTTCCACGCTGTTGCTGCTGTTGCTGGTTTGCTGTTGGTTCCTTTTATTCGTAGGCTTTCTGTGAACACTGCAAGGCACCACATAGTATAGTCTGCTGAAACTGCTAAAGACATAACTTTCAAAGCCTCATTTGAACAAGAGGGCTACAACCACAGACTCTACCAGAGCAAGATACAGCACACAAGCAGCTGGGCTTTAGCCTGGGCTGCTATGGATGGTTCATGCTCAAACTAGGAAAATGCATTAACGGTTCTTAAAACATCAGTAGGGTTTATCATTTCTTGCCTGAACTTGCTATTAATGTGTTTAGTGTTAATAATTCATTATAAATGCATTATTACAGTCATTCGTTTTAGTAATTTCTTGCTAAGGTTTATTATTAAGGTGTTGTTAGTGTTTTTAAAGCATTATAAATTAATTACATCATTAGTGTTACTTTTAATATTTTTGTTATTAATGTATTATTAGTGTTATTAAGGCACTATGAATGAATTACTACATCATTACAGTTTTACAGTCTGGTGGTTTGAATACTTTCTTGCAATAACATTTTATTAATGGATATTATTGTGTTATAAATGAGTTATAGCAACATTACTTTTGCCAGTTGTAATAAAAACACTAACATTATGATGTAGAAGACACATAAATGGATGCGTCCTTGAGTTAAACACAAATCCTTTCGACAAGGTACAAATTGGCAACAAGAATCATTGATGATACAATGAACTGCAACTATCTGAACTGTATACTAGTTTAACCGACTAATAGTGCAGGCACTGATTACAAGTGCTAGAACCCATCCTCATCCCAGCTGTCTGAATGTTTCAAAGGCTGTAGGCAAGGTAACTGGTTTCATCAGTGCCTGGGTCTGCCTCTTATCAACAAGTTTTGTTAGCCGTTGCTAGCAATTAAGATCATAATTAAAACACAATTTAGAAGCACACAAACAATGTCTTTCCATGTAAAGGCAGATTTCATTGCCTTCCAATTATTGATAACTGTAAACAAACACAGGCTTGTGACATCCACCCATGCTGGGGAAGCGTCTGAGGCGGTATGACGTTTTATTTGTCCAACCAATCTCAACGTGGTCTGTTCCATTACGCTCTGAAAGGACAAAGCGCTTATCACAGCACTCTTTGCGTAAAAAGACACAGATATAAGCTATCACAGCTCTAGAGTTACCTGGCGCCAGTCGCACCTGCCATGCTGGTCACAAAGGCTATCAGGCAGTTACGTTTGTAATGTCACGCTGCTGTGGAAAATGCTGCTGTCATTCACGTGTTATGACACACACTCAATAGTAGGAGCGGTGCATTCTGAAACCTGCAGGAAAATAAACTAGAAGAAAGTGTTTACCTTTCAGAAAAGGAAGAGACAAGGAGGATACAGCAAGAGCTAAATGTGGCTTCGGCTTGAAGTACATGCAATGGGGTCCAAAGTCTCAGGATACTTTTGTTTGGGGTGAAAAATGGCCAGATGCGGTTTTACACACACATTTACACCCTATGATTTGGACCTAGAATGAAACAAGCTGCTTTGCCTAATATGGTGCACTCATGGATATTTTAATGAGCTCTGTTCTGATTGGCTAAAATGGACCTCAACATCAACAGAGTAAATTAAAGCTGTTCCTCATACGAGACTCTCAGTTTGAGATGATCTGTTTCAACCAGCAAACACTGTGCAATCACACAGCATGGCTGCTACTCACGGGCTGCTGATGAGCTCTTTTTCTTTCTCCTCCTTCTACATCATCTCCTCTTCCTACTTCGCCTTCTCCTTTGACCCGCAATGAAGAAGTTATTGACACTCAGAAATGTTCAGTCTGATGTGTGCTTACGTTCAGCTTTTCGATCGGATGCACGGTTTCCGCGCAACTACAGATTTATTTCCCCATTAGAAATGAAACCGGTGGAAGAGTACATGCCCATCTACTGTACTTCTGCTTGACTGACAGACACCGTTTTGCATAATTTCTCCGAGCAGACCCCCGAGCAAAAACTCAATGTTGGTCCGACATCTGTTTGTCTCTTTTTCTCCACCCCTCTTTCCAACCATTGAGTCGCATTCATTCTTGGCCCTACCCAAACCCTATTGTCTTCTTTAACCTACAGCCACCAAACTGCATGTACTCACTCAGGACAGATCCCCAGGCATACTGACCCTCCTATTACTTTTAGCAACCAGCCAGTAACAAGTCATCAGCTGCGCAATCACTCAGCACTTCCTTCTGGAAATGCACTTTGACAGTTTGTAGATCACAATGAATCATCAGCTATGATGTCATGATTGTAACAGTCCTAGTTATACAAAACTGCCATCAGTAGATGAGATGATGTAGGCCAAGCCTG
Source organism: Semaprochilodus insignis (assembly GCA_034552555.1). Taxonomy (NCBI): domain Eukaryota; kingdom Metazoa; phylum Chordata; class Actinopteri; order Characiformes; family Prochilodontidae; genus Semaprochilodus; species Semaprochilodus insignis. The sequence goes on from CM067499.1 coordinate 20,474,372, forward strand.
ACTCCACTCCTCCCTCATCATTATTTCAGGTATCTGGGGATCTGTGTGAAAGAGGACAAGCTGTACCCGATTCTGGAGGTGAGATTCATTTCTCTCCACGTTCTCTTTAGATGTTGTTGATAGGTGTTTTCATAACACAAGGCTGTGTATTATTGCGGTTCTACTCTCAAGCACTCCAACTCCAGTGCTATATTCATTATGTTTATTATGTATTCACTGTCTCTCTGTTGTAGAATCAGATTTCAGCCCTGAAAGTCAAGACGTCAGTTACTTTGTCATCGAGTAATTTTAATTAGTTATGATTTCTGTGTCCCCTTTCTCTCTCCATCTTCCTTTAGTATGTCAGTGGTGGTTGTCTGGAGGAGCTATTAGCCAGAAAGGATGTTCCCCTTTGCTGGCGAGAGAAGGTGGACCTGGCCTCGGACATCACACGAGGAATGATCTATCTGCATTACAAAAACATCTACCACAGAGACCTCAACTCCAAGGCAAGCGTCAGCACCAGCAGCAAACATGCAGGCTTCTTTTCACCATCTCTTGCTAACATGCATCTTTGTTCAAGTCCAAGAAGTAGAAGATTATTGGACTGTTTAAGTTTGTTCGTAATACGTTATATGGTATTCCTTAGAGCAGTCATCTGATCAGAGAGAGCATGTCCATATCTGGCCTTTGCACAGCACCAGCCATGGGACTAGACACACTAGTGGGTGTGAGAAGGTCATTAGTTGCCAGGATTCACTCAAGTGCTCACCAAGCCTGTAGCGATGGGGAGGAGAGCTGAAGTGACAAGGCCAGCCCATTCTGATGCTAATACTCTACTCCCACTCTCAAACACGACTGTTCCCACATCTTCTGAAAATGCATAATGCATGCCGAGAGTACAGGTCACCCACCCCCTCTTTTCATGTTTACTCTCCTCTTGTTTGGGATCCGAGACCCATTTGTCAACCATTTAGATATGAACAATGGGCCATCAGGGTTACCGACCACACAGCTCACGCCATGCTATTCGACCATGGCTTTGCCGATCTATCTCCACCATAAAGAAGAAGAAGCAGAAGAAGGGTGTTACACAAATGTCTGTGCAGCAACATAAAGTTGCATCAAAAGAGGCCGATTTCTCTGTTACCTCATCTTAAACCACTGTTTCTCAACCCTGGTGCCGGAAGCTGCCTGCCCTGGACATTTTGGTGGCTGCTTATTTAAATCTGTGAGGAAAGGAGTAACGCCGTGTTTGTGTTGCTGGTGGCAGCAGGAAAATAGAGTCCCTAATCAAAGATCGATAGGATTGCATTTCAAAAGATGTTGTTGAGTGAAAAAAGCAAACGTTGCTAAAATTAATTCACCTCACAGCAAGAAGGGCCTGGGTTTGATTCTCAGCCAGAGTGTCCGGGTCCTTTCTGTGTGAAGCTTGCATGTTCTCCAAGTGTCTGCATGAGTTTCCTCTTGGTGCTCCGGTTTCCTCCCACAGTCATGCAGTCAGGCTGATTGGAAATGCTAAGTTGCCCCCTAGGTGTGAATGTTTATGTCTGCCCTGCGATGGACTGGCGGCCTCTCCAATGAGTGCTGGGATGGGCTTCGGCACCCCCTGCGTCCCAGCAGGATAAGCGGTTTAGAAGATGAATGCTGTTAGGGCCCCCCTACACCTGTGGTTTGCAGGGTGTTTCGATGTTAAACCGTTGTCACAAACACAAATACCCCCCTCATGGTCAGCGGTACATGTGCATTTGTTGACGAGCCCAAAGAATCCAAATTCCCCTTCACGTGTGTCACACAGGCATGTAGATGCTACATGTTACCCTCACAATTTCTGTTGTTTCTGTTGTTGTGCAAATAACTAAAATCACAACTGTGATCTGTAGCATCCTATGCCTGCATGGCACTGATGCACGCCCTGTGCAGTCAGAATCTGGAGGGCATTCGGAATTCTGCCAGAAAAGCAGACATCGAAACAGAAGGAACAATGGTGATTTACAAGGTAGAATAACATTATAGGAGGTTCAAATTTTCAAGCTTTATTTGGCGTGAGATTCTCAAAGACTGACTAAACTTTCTGGCGTGAGATGAATGTATTTCTTTGCATGATGAAACAGGGTTGAGGTTAGAAGACTTTCAGCATCTGGATAAACTACAAAACTCCATGAGACAGGGATGGCACAGATATGGTTACAGCCTCAATCTTTCATGAATAACACTGGCAGGGATGAATACTCTGCTGTCATGGTTTTCCCGTTAGCTGTGAGACTGTCTTATATCCTTTGATCTCTTTCAGCTCTCTTCAATGAGTAAAGGCCAGTCTGAAATTCTGTCTTGTATGCCTCTTGCTCAATCACACTCTTTTTCTCCTCTGATCTCTGGGGTGTCCAGGGTCCCAGAGTCCTCCCACAGTCCAAAGACATGCAGTCAGGCTAATTGGAGATGCTAAATTGCCCCCCAGGTGTGAATGTGCACCTGCCCTGCAATGGACTGGCAGCCTATTCAGGGTGTTTCCTGCCTTCCACCCAACAAGTGCTGGGATAGGCTTTATGAACACTCTGTGGTCATGGTCTTTAGCCATGAGACTGTCTTGCATCCTTTTATCTCTTTCAGCACTGTTCAATGAGTAAAGGCCAGTCTCAAATTCAGTTTTGTCCAGCTCAGTCACACTACTCTTTCTCCTCTCCATCATTACAGAGGCTGCAAAGAGATGTCAGTACTGGGAACACCAAGCTAGCTTCTTCTTATAGATGTTTAGGACCCGTAGTTGTTGGTGTATAATGTGGTGTGGTAACTCGTTTTGCAGTTCTCATTGGAGGTCTCATATCCTCTCTTCCAAAGTTACATAGCACTTTAGCAGCTGTCCCAGGTTCGGAGTGCCAATGACGGAGACGCCATTCTCCCTATAATAAGTCAGGGTACCGTCAAAATGATTTTGAAGCTGGTGAAAGGGTTACATAATATTGCTTTACTTAGCAGTATGAACGCAACACGTTACTTGGCGGCTTCCATTTATCGTTTGGCACATTAGCATCGTTCGGTCAGCCTTCTTTTAATAGACAATCCCTTTTTTTCCCCTTCTGTTTTCTACCAAGCCAAAAGAACCTCAACCTTTCTTTACAGAACCCCACCCATTCTCCTCGGCGCTGTAAGACACTGTTGCAGGCTTTGGCTTAAATATTGCGTCTGACGCTAAATTTAGTGGTTGTGAGGCTTCTGGGCTGAGACTGGAGTGTTCCCCAGATACTCATAATCAGAGGCCACTGCATGTGGAGATGGAGAAACTGCACTTATGGTGGAGCCTCTAATGCAGACCAGATGCTGAGTTCACAGTCTGCTCCATTCATCAGCACTTTTTACCTCAAAAGTCCCACTGGCTCTTATGTAACTTCCCTCAGACATGACTGAAGCCCCCCCAGCCCCACCCTCCTAACTTTAAGCAATGTCGGTACCACCTCATTAGAGTGACATGTCTTTATTCCACATGAGTAGATTTCTGGTCAATAAATATCCCAAAGACAAAAAAATAAATAAATAAAAAATAAAAAAAAGCAACATAAAAGCCACTCTTGCCTCCCCAAAACACCCTTTAGTGTGAAAGGGATAAAAAACATTTAAATTAAAATGATAGTGAAGAAGCTTTTTAGGGTTTAACTAAACCTCCACATGATGCAAATGTTCTATACTGATTCGAAATGTTCTCCTGCAATGGTACATGCCAAGAACCAAATGGCAACCTTTATTTATAAGGGCGGTGCCATAAGAACCTTTCGACTGAATAGTGTCGGTCACATACATCCACTGAAAGGTTCTTTAGGGAGCCAGCCATAGTTCTGCCAGGCTCTACTCCTTATTTTCCAGCTTTATTTTTAAGCATCATTTTTGGTCTTTGTATCTGAATCAGAGGATAAACAATGTGTCTAGACATGCTTTCCATGGACATGGGAAACAGGCGTAGATGAAAGCTATTAAGTTGCACTGTGGAGGCCCAGAGGCACGAGGGCCAAAAACAGAGGAGCGATGGTCAGTGCAGACCCTTTGGCGTAACACCGGGTCAGACATGAATAATTTATGCAGGCAGGAGGGTGATGACGGCAGACCTCATTGAACCAGGCTTTTAAAGGGAGTCTGGGACCTCTGCTATATTCATCAGTGCTGTGCTACTTCCTTCAGGACTCTGTTACAGGAAATTCAGTTCTCCTGTATTTCACTTGTGTAGATCTAGGGCTATCATATTAGTTAGTCGTTGGGTAAAGTGCTGATTATGTGGGCGATTACATATGATTATGTAGATGAAGAAAATATCATGTTTCATGGCAGAATAGGATAGAAAAACGAATCTAGCCCTTTTATAGCTATAGGTAGCTGCTACAGCTAACAGCTAACTGCATTAGCCTTATAATAGCCCAGGTCTCGTATAGCTGTGTTTTATGTCTTTGTCACTGGATAGGCAGACAGTCAGCTCTTGTGGGTTTTTCCACAAGGACTACTGTAACTCTGACCAATGAATTGGGCTCTTTGGCCCATTGACCCAGCATTGAGTACAGGTCAGGAAACCTCACCCTATTTCTAACAGTTAACCTGTTGCAACCTGTTCCTACACCGACACCACTAAGCTAATGGTGATCTTCTGCCACCATTTAAACTCTGCCCACAAAACTCTTCATTTCTGTTCACCAACACAAAAATGGTCTATGCACTTAACTGAACATTGACAAACCATGTTTTTCCCAAAAAAGCCAAGGGCGGCAGAGTCAAGGTTCTGGACCATAACTCAGTGTTACTGAAAAACTCAGTACAAAAGTAGAGTACAAAATTAAGGGGTATAGCTAGGGCTAGGCTTGAGGCGTTTATTTATTTATTTATTTATGTCATTATTTATTTATTTTTTAAACCACTAGGCTACTTGAAGTTTACTACAAAACCCAACACTGCATGTACCTTTCCCTGCCTTTCAAAATAAAAGTCCGCAGGAAATGTAAACCCTGTGATTAAGTGCAGAAAACCTACCTGAACTAACACGTTTTTCAAACTAAACAGAATACAGCCATGCTCTGACACCGCATTACTTACACATCAAGTGGTGTAGTATTTTATTAAAAATAAATAAATAAATAAATAAATAAATAAACACACATGTACATACATAGATAGAATGTAGTTTTAACAAGTCCATCTGGTTCTGAAGGAGACCAGTAAGAGAATCAATATATTTGTAATTCACAAAAACAATTACATTTCTATAGATATTTTGCAACTGATTCATCATGTTTAAGTAATTGTGACAGCCCTATGTTTGTTCCACAAAAGTGCACCTCAGATACAACAGTAACGTCACAATTGTTGCACAATTTGTTCTTAATGACCATGAAGCATTTTGTGAAGCTTTGACATGATCGTGTTTGGAAAGGTGTAGGAGGACAGTGATGACTACGCTGTGAAGTTGACTTTCTGGGTTACACTGCCCTCTGCTGGCAGCAAAGTGCACTCAACAGGCAATAAGAAGAATAATATTTCATTGGAATTCTTTCCCCATGGCAATAGGGTTTCTTCACTGAAGGTTCTAGTTGTTAATTGTGACTTAATGGACATTGTTACCTCAACTTAAAAATCCAACTGGCAATATTATTAATACATTAATTCATTCAATAATCTTCTAAGCCTCTTAACCTTCTGGGTTGCGGAAGGTGCTGGAGCGCTCACTGGGCAGAAGGCAGGAAACAGCCTGGACAGGCCACCAGTCCATTGCAAGGCAGACACACAGACACATACACTCACACACAGACACCTAGAGGCAGTTTAGCATCTCCAGTATGCCTGACTGTATGTCTGTGGACTGGGAAAGCAAAAGGACCCCATATGCCCTAACTGCAAATTGAACCCAGGCCCTTCTTGCTGCGAGGCAACACCGCTACCCACCCCACCACTGTGCCACCCTTATCAAAACGTTTTCACTCCATCAGGCAAACAACCCTATTGGTTAAATTTTTTTTGTGCACCTGGATTCTTTCATTATGAAATTGGCATTAGATAAATGCAATGGCAATGTATTAACGTTCCCCATTTTATCTTCCAAAATACAAGAAATTTGTCCCACCTGGAGAGTAATGACGATATGCATGTATTTATATATTGTCTGTCATTACTCTGCTCTTACAGAACTGTCTGATCAGGGTGACTCCAAGAGGTCGAGAAGCATTGGTCACAGACTTTGGCTTGGCCAGGGAGGTGGTAGAACTTCCTATGAAAGACCGAAAGCTTTCTCTGGTTGGTTCCGCCTTCTGGATGGCTCCGGAGATGCTACGTGGAGAGCCTTATGACCGAAAGGTGATTACATCAATAAAGTATTGGTACTATACAGCCTTCACTTCATTAAAGACTTTGCATTGCCCTGCACATTTGATGCTGAACATCATTGACAACTTCCCTCATTACTTGGCCTGTTCCTAGTGTGTTGGTTAGGTGTTGTTCATGGCCGACTGATTTGGCTCTCTGTGGTATCATTAGGTGGACGTGTTCTCCTTCGGGATCGTATTGTGTGAAATCCTGGCCAGAATCCCAGCAGACCCAGAAATCCTTCCAAGAACTCAGGTAACCGGAGCAATGTGTGCAATGGATCCACCGTAGCAACAACTATAGGAAACTGCTAACTGAATTCGATGTAAAGGGTGTTGAGAATTTGCTTTGATAACCAGTAAAAGTAGAGAGCATGTATGTTAAATACTTTACATCTTACCGCATGCTCATCTGTGTGTGTGTTTTTCAGGACTATGGTTTGGATGTATCAGCATTCAGGAACATGGTTACAGGATGCCCGCAGCGTGTATTGGAATTAGCAGCAAGTTGTTGTTTGGTATGTAGTATGTCAGTCCTGGTGACCCTGCACCGTGTACATTTTTGTTCCCACGTCTATCACACCTGATTCAGCTCAGTAACTAATTAACATGCTCTTCATGCCATGTGTCACATGAGGTGGCATTTCAGTGGTTACTTTCTGACCACATGACCGCTACTGGTTAGATACATTTGGCTCCCTTTTCTCAATTCATCAATGACACAGAGATGTGCAATAACCCCACTTACACTACTGCCTGACACTTACACCAGCCCGCCACTGACACACACCATTATCATGTTAGTGTCTCTACTCTACTATAGGTCTTCCCACTTGAAAGCCCACCCCACAGATTTTTGGTGAAAGCCATTAACAAGCTGAGCTGTCTTCTTGCAACTTGCAAACAAATTTTTACCACCCTTGATTTATAAGTGAGAGCAGTAAAGGCCTAGGCCCCACTTAAATGAAATTCTAACTTCGCCCTCGTTTCCCTCCCCCCAATAGTCAACCTACAGTATAATGGTAGGTGTTTCTAATAAAATGGCCAATGAATGTACATCTGTGTATACTGCCACAGTCATATGAACAAAGAAGCTTATGTCTTCAAAGAGACAACGTTGGAAAGAATTTACATGGTTATGAATATAATTTACATATATTACAGAATCAGTTTTGGGATAGTTAAACAAATAAGCAGGTCCTTTTCTTAAACCTTGATGGGATTACTTATTATTTATTAGAAACAAATAAGCTCTCTACTGATCACATGTGACAAGTTACTTGGTGACAAGTTACTTGGTAGCCTTGTAACCCCCAACACTGTGCATGAAATATCCTGAAATATCCATCCTTTGTTTCTTCAGTTGGAAGCCTTCCGGAGGCCGTCGTTCACAGAGCTACTGGATGAGCTATCGGAGGTCGCAGAGACCTTGGAGCCTCCCCCACTCACCGAGCTGACCACCGGCTGAGCTTCACACTGACTCCACCATCCCGGCAGTCGCACAGAGAACAACCCACAGTTGTGTACATAGACCTGAGCACAGCGTAATAACTGCACTGACTGCTCTTTCATATGGGGATCTCTCAGGATGGATGAGCTGTGACTTTAATGACTGATCCTGAAAGTTCAATTTGGATATAGTGTGAACTGTATAACACGCAGAGCTAGAACCAGAAGACCAAAGGCAATCTCATTTAAGCCTGCAGAGAGTAAGAACACAGCACAGTATAAATTGCTGATCTCAGATCAGCTCTTGCCTTTCAGATCTTCATACTGTTATGCAGGTATAGACGGAGGAGCTGCTGCTCAGTCGACTTGTTTTATGTATCTCCAAACATTTCATACTTCATGAACCGCATGTTTCATGAACAGTACACACTGTTTTCTAGCCTTAAACAGTCAGTTTTTGTGACTCAGCACCAACTGTGTTGCACAGATTTGTACACCATTTCTATCCAACCTAGAGGATGGTGAACTTTACAAGGATGACGATGATCTGGTAACGATGTGAATCACTCAGATCTACCGAGGTTGAAAGCTTTCATGCATCTGATGTTTTTGTATATATTTTTGTACATACTACGGAGTAATGTACATAAGTATTTTGGTACTAAATCCTCCATATAGCTTTTTGTATCTTGCTTTTCAGACGTTTCTTGCTGTTTATTGTATGCCAGTTAGCAGAGTTAGCTTTCGTGTATGCTAAGAGACGTCATGCAGATGCACTAGGATGAAAGTGGTCCTTCTCCACTGTGGCCTAGCATGGCTTGCCTTTGAAAGAAGAAGCCACAGTGGGCAACACAGGAAGCTGCCAGTTCCTGAGAAGCACAGCCTCTACATGAACTTGCGTTGGTACCAGCAGTTGGGTTTTCTAACTTGGATAGCATGAAGCTTTTCTTGACTTGTGTCTTTTTTCCCCCCCAGAGCACACCATGATCATCACAGCCTCTTGTTTGAAATGGATATACAGATTTCTTCATTATGGTCATACTACTTATTTATCAAGTTCCCGCGATTAACGAGGAGCTTCAGATCAACAATAAATGAGTTGTTTGCATATGTAAAAAGTGTTGCACAATAAGGCCACCTTCTTAAAGACATTTCGGTTATCTGCTCAAAATGTGCCTCTTGCCCTGGATTTCAGTGGAAAACAAGTATCTCCATACGCCAACTTTACAGGAGAGGGGTTTTTTGTACGTCAGTGGAATCAGACTCCCCAACCCCCACAAAAAAAGATTACGGGCCATTTCTGTTGGTCCATTCATCATTAAATATTCACACAATGTAACCACCATCCACTGTGTTCAAATGACCCATATTAGTAAAAATGGTCATTATGGTCATACAAAGTGTTGCACAATAAGGCCACGTTCATAAAGACATTTCAGTGTCTGTCCAAAATGTGCCTGTTGCTGTGGATTTCAATGTAATTGATGTCTTGACAGACAGCAAACACCAACACATGATAGTTCTAAAAAACTTTTGTTGTTGTTAATCAAAAAATGTTCAACAGAACTGGACTTTTGACTGAACATAGTCTGATATAACCATGTGCCAGCCAATGGGAGACTGTCTGGGTGGGCCCCAAGTCTGTCATACAGGTTCGTCTTCATATTGCTCTAAGGGTGCTTTCAGATGCTGGAGCATATTCTGCTCAAGACAGCATTATATCCCACAGCAGGATAAAGAAAAATTACCAGGAGATAACCAATCAACAAAGTGGGTGGGTACAATCTGATCGGAGAGTACAAACGAGAGTGTTCAGTATGACCGTTTGCTCAGATTCACTGGCATCTATGCCATTCTCTGTCACCAGTACTGAGCATTGCAAGCATGTCCAAAATGGCAACTTTACAGGGGAGGCCAAAAACCTAATTTAATTCCCATGTAACTCAATGGAAAGAGACTTTTTTTCCCCCCCCCAAAGCAATTTGGGGCCCATTTCTGTTGGTCCGTTCTTCATAAATTTTCACACAGTGATAAAATAATACACTTTGTCTTAACATTGTCTTAACACCACAACCAGAGGTATACAATCAAATTCTGAACATCCATAGCGGCAGCACACACAAGGAAGCAGTTTTCACAATCTCAGCTTTTTTTTGCCTTCACATTCAGAGCATTTCAGTTTAAATGTAGGGCTGGGACCATGCCTCCCTTTATTCAATGACCCATTCTGCTAAAATGTTCGTCACAGAGGAATTTTGCAGCAGTGCTCTGTGATGGACTTTAAGGTTTTTGCTTCAGCTGGCAATCAAAAGGAGCAAAAACCCCCAGGAGCAGCCATTACGTCTGAGTGGAAAGGCAGCATTAGTGCTAATGTATGTTGTGACATGCCTCTTTGTCCGTGTGGAGAAAGTCTTGGGCTATGTCGCCACCTTGTGGCACAAACAAACTGTACTAAATGCCCCACGTATATTACTGTAATACACTTATGATTACAAATACTGAAAATAGATATTTACTGCTTACTAGTATCAATAAAAATGTATCAGCTGACATTATTTCAGGTTGCAAATAACTCAGTGATATACCATTATGTCCTCATGAGTGTGGCTTAAGATGACTTGGACTCATCCAAAGACATGATGCCGTGTTTTACCGGTGCTACCAAGCAGCTGCTCTGAGAACTTCAACTTTAAGATTTCTTTTATGAGAATAAGTGCTATTCATCCTATTCATATTCTGTCTTTTCTACACGTGTCCTTTTAAAATTACAGCACAGTACATTAAGCACCCTGTAAACTGTAGGTGATGCTGTAAACAAAGAGGCCTGAATTCTGGTGCAAAGGTTTTATGAGTTCATACTAATCCACAGGTATTTTCTAACGACACACAATCATTAATGTCTTACTGTATGAACCCTGTACATCCAAGTACATGTGCTTTTTACTTGAACCCCCAATAAGTGAATGTAAACTGAAGGTGTTTCCCAACTTTATTTATTTCTAAGATTATAATAAACTTGAACAAGTGTGTCTCATTACATGTATTTTAATATTGTACCAGTTCAAAATGCACTTTGAACCAAATATGCCTAACACACACACACACACACACACACACACAGACACACACAGGGTTCTCAACCTTGCGGCTCACCTGTTCAACTACAAAGCAAAATGGCAGCTATTTATGAAATTGTATTTGTCTTATTTCTCAAGTGCTAACATTAGTTGGCTCATCTCGCAGCACATGTCTATGGCAGCACCAATTTCTGAGCAACTGTAAAGGCTTTCTTTCTCCATGCCCCGTGTCTGACTAGGAGGTTGCTAGCTCCCAGGGCACACTTGGGCTGTGATGTTATAGTTTTAGCACTTCATTTGAAAGAGTCAAGCCACACTCCACACACTGGGCTTTTGGCTTAGCATCATTACATCCCACCTGCACAAGTCCATATTTGTAGTAGAGTGGGTTGTACTTGCTTCCCTGAGAAACCGTGTCAACATTCTTTCTCCGTTTAAGAAGCTTCAGTCTTTGGTTAGCTAGTTGTCAGAATCTGGTGCCCGTGGCTGCATTGTCTCAAACTGATGGCGTTTAATTTGGCGTGAGTTACTTCTGTGATGTGCGGCACAAGGAACTTGGCTCGACACGCGCAGAGCTAAAAGTCAGAGGAGGTTTATTTGACAAATCGACAGTTGAGCACAACAGCAAAATCCAGGAAAACATAAAATGAGTAATGCAGGGTCAGAGACAGAGGTCGAAAAACCAGGAAGTCAGACAGACCAGCAAATGAATCCAAAGGGGCAAAACCAAGAGAGTAGTCAGAATAAACAAAAGGAGTCGAGAACCAGAGAGGCAAAATAATCAGACAACCAAATCAAGGGGATGAGCAAAGAGAGAAAATCGAGGACAAAGGAGGTCAGAACCAGAGATAACAATAAGGCGAGAGAGAAACACTCTGTGGTTTGGCAAAACTTCACACTGACTATGTGTTTGTGAGCGGTTTAAATGCAGAAAGGGGAATGAGCAGTGGGTGTGTAGAGCGATAGAATGGAGTGTGATTGGGTGACTGGAGACATGTGAGGGTGACGTCATCAGGTAGTGCACTCTGGGAAATGGAGTCCGGGAGATCGGCGGTGTCAGGGAGACCCGGAGGCGTGACATGTGATATGTTTTGATTTGCGCGTTTCTATTAAAAAGTTCACTTTTATGACGTATACTTATTGCTTAAAGTGCCAGTGCCAGCCCATATGGTTTACTACCTTGCCCACCACAAGAGGGTGCTTCAGGGCCCACTTGTAATCCACATAGGTTGAGAAACCCTGATACACACACACACACACACACACACACACACACACACACACACACACACACACACACACACCCCACCACCCACCCACCAAGCTTAGATTTGATCAGACTTCAACTGTATCTGATCCACTCTGCTCTTGACTCTGACTCTTTCTCCTGGACTTGACTATAGCACTATTAGATGCACATATGGAGCTTTGTTAGCTTTCGTGTCTGGTAACCTGGTCACTTTCTCCATGGTGTGAACTCTTGATGATGCTAATTACATTCTAAACCAGGCTTGTTTTTGTTTGAAGTTTGTGTCACTTGGCCACTTGAAGCTAATAAGCAGTATAATCAGGTAGGACTACTGTGAGCGTAATCTCCTTGCTGATGCGATGGGATATTGAATTACATGAGAACACTAATAGACACCTAATGCATTCATAATGCAAGCCCTGAGCCGTCCTTATTAAGCTTGTAATAGAAGATCAGACATCACCCATGAGGCATTCTCTTCCTAAGATATTATAGAAGTTGTTATACCTGATGGCAACATCCAACCAATGTACGTGCACAATATTTCACCACCTTAGAAATCTTATGCAGACTTCCATCTGACTTTAGTATCATATTTTTATGCTGAATTTGTTATGTTCACACTGGAAACCAATAAAAAAGGTCATTTGGCCAGAGGTGCCCAAACGTTTGGCACTGCTTATGTAAGGAAATGACGTGCTGCCCTGTGTTGTGCCTCATTCAAAAAGTAATCCAGGCTTCATCTGTATGAGCACATGAATGGGCGATGTTGAGTTGCAGTGGGCTGAATGGGTGACTATATGAAAATGCATTTTCTGTGACGCCACATAACCGGTTTTGAATTGCTTGCTTGTTATTGCAGCCTAGTTTCCAAAAAGGTATAAAAATGTACATCTTTATTTACCTTTACATATACACACACTCAACTATTCAAAAGAATAGTTGCACTGAGAAGGAAGTGTGGGATTGCAGTGCTATTGGGAAGGAAGATAAAGGTTACCAGGAACAATAAATGATGATGCATTTAGACTGATATGGGTAATATTTATTGAGCTACACATACAGAAGTAGTGTCTCAGTATGGAGTTGAGCCGCCATGTTTGTAGAATATCCTCACACAGTTCCTGCAGATTGTGTGGTAGGGGTGGAGGTGGAGTGACACCAGGCCTTCTGGACATGTGACAAACTGTTCGTCTTGGCACTGACCATGGTGCCTCCACAGTCGGATTCGTTGGTCATCTCCACCAAGACAAAAGCGGGACTCGTTAATGAAGATGACCCGGTGCCATTCTGAGTTACTCCATGACAGTCTGGCATGACGTGGTGTTAAGGCCAGCCGTTGTAACGGTCTGTGTGCATGTATTCCTGCACCATGCAGCTGTCTGCTAATAGTGCTGTCACTAATAGGATGTCTCTTGGAGGGCATCACTTCTCACTGAATATCCGCATTCGTGCCTGTTGGGTCAGTCAGGTACAGCGATAAGGGCCGTCCTTGCTTACACCACATGCCGATCGTGAAACTTGAATCATTTGCATGTCTCATGATGTCAAACCTACTCACCAGGTTTCATTCCTGTCGGTTGATTCCTTCTAGGCACAGCTATTTGTGCAACTAGTTTTTGATGAGTGTATACAAATATATAAGTGAATTGTGTGTTTTGATATCAAACTAAACTGTGGAGAAAATTATCCATTTCTCCATCATAGGACCCTTTAAAATGAGACCCGAACAGCTCCTAAAACTGTCATGCCTTGTCCCCATCTAGCATCTTGTTAGGACAGCACACCAAAGGGTTAAAAACCTGCAGGTTGATTTCGTGATTGCATGATCGCCTCTTCTCTCAGACGGTATTTAAATGCTGAATAGATGGGAATGAATAATTAAGCAGTCAGCGTTTCTTCATCAGCTTTTTGTGTGGTGGGCTTTGTGAAGTGGCGGCAGCAGAGTAAGGCCACCCCTACATTAAGGGCCTGTGCCCAAGAGCTAATGTTCTTTTCCCTGCCGTTTTAATTAGCAGGGCTTTGTGACAGTGTCTCAGCCAAATTGTGAAACTAGACTTCATGTAGGAGCGCTTACGTAAAATGGAAATCTTTGCTGTGCTGCAAGTATGCAGACCACTCGAAAGTGGCAGAATGACCATGGGCAGAAAGGAGTCGGTCTACGGGGGTAGCTTAAATTTTTAGAAAACTGCCCCATCATCATGTTAAAAATACTTTTAGTGAAGTGCTAAATGGTGGATCAATTACCAAGAGGCCAAGCAGCATCCTGCTGAGGCATCGTCTCAACTTCCCCTCTAGATGGCAGCGTCTTTCCAGACTACAACTGGAAACCCTTCTCTCCCCTCTCTCAGACTGACCCCTCTTGTCCCAGAGAGCATCTCCCACTTCCATTAGGCTTAATCTATCCCATTAAATTGTGCTTTAAGCAAGCAAACTTACTCTCGGCTTATTCTACACACACCAGGATTAATGTATGCTTTTCAAATTAAGCAGTTTTAAAATTATTCAAGCAAATGTTCAGATCATTTAGAAGGAGGCCATAACTGCCTGAGAGGCATGAGTGATTGTGTTATGGGCTGAGGAAGAAATTAGGTTGCATCTATAAAGCTCCAAAATCTTTCAAAACTCCGTCCGCAGCAGAAATCACTAGCGACGAGCCGCTTTCCACTGCTTAAAATAAATGACACAATCATGATGACACCCTCCTGGAGTCACGACTGTTTAAAAGAGGCCCACAGCACCGAATCAAAGGCCTGGACAGCTAGTGGGGCTGGGGGCAACTGCTGAAAAATGATCTGCCAGAAGAGGAAGTTACATGACCTCCAGTTTCTGTCCATAAGTTTATTATATTTCATAGCTGCTGTGGAACAAACACTCAGACACCAAATGTTATCTGATACGTATTACCTTTGTTTAATACCTGATATTTATTAGACATACGCATGTGAAAGGTTACATCAGTTAGGACAGAGTGGGTGCAGTTTTCTCTATACTCCATAGTTTTGTTCTCAAACCACTCAAATTCAAGGTGCTTTGTTGGTCTTAAGGTGCATTGTTGGTTACATGCGTGTAAAAGGTCACACTGTATGGGTACAGGTTGTTGTTGTTGAGTTCAGGCTAACATAAGCCTTGGAGCAAAGTCCAGTCAGCCTAGTCTCCAAACACGACAATCCACACAATATGGCCTAAAGTATGTGGACATCTGACGATCACATGCATGTAAGCTTGATGAGCATCCAAATCACTCCTCTCGGAAGGCTTTCCACAAGACTCAGGCCTCACATCTTCATACTACTAGGTGGATATTTCCATTTTTTATTGCGTTAACGTGACTGAGATCTGATTTCAAAACCAGCCTGAGTCACTTTCCTCTGGTCCCAGTTATGCCTCACGGTGTGTGCGTATGCCATCAACTCAGCATTAATGCGTCAGCAGCACCTATCCTGAAGTTCAAGCCAGGAAACTGTGCAAAAGCATCTCACCCTTTGTCGCCTTGAACTCACTCATAATGAACAGCTCACAGCAGTTTAGAGCAAACATGCTTTGTGATGAAGGCTTGTTCTGCTTCAATGTGTATGCAGTTTCTGACACATGGTTTATTCACATGGCTTTATTACACTCATCATCAAAAGAATAGTTGCACTCAGAAGGAAGTGTAGGATTGAAATGCATTACCTTTCACTGGATCCAAGGGATCCAAACCCTGAAAAACAGACCCATACCATTGCTAACCCATACTAGCCTAGATTCTGGCCAGAATCTGAAATTCTGTAGTGATGCAGAGGATGAATGAATTTTATACACCGCAAGCTTCAGTACTTAGCCTAGCCAGTGTGTTTGCATGGTCTAGTGGCCTAGCTGTTGTTGCTCCTGTTATTAAATACATTTCATGATAGTAGCACTTACAGTTGACCAGAAAGACCCTAGCAGGGCAGAAATTTTGTGAACTGACTTGTGGCAATGGTGGCATCGTATGACAGTGCCTCATTTAGTGTCAATAAGCTCTTCAGTATGACCCATTCTACTGCTAACTATGTCTATGGATATTGCATGGCCATGTGCTTGGTTTTATACACCTGTTAGCATTGGGTGAAGCTAATAAGCTCAATAATTAGAAGAGGTGTCCACATACTTTTGGCCATAGAGTGAAGTTCAGCTCAGCATATCATTGACCTTGGAAAGACATTGTTAGCAACACCTGAAAGCCAGCTTTCCATGCTCAGTCCATGTGTTCTTTCTTGGTGACTGCTGCAACGTTTGGACAAGCTTTACAGAACATTGGCAAAAATCCTGTTCAACATCCAAAATCGCCAGTTCTAGAGTGATGCACATGATGGGTCACTGATAGGATAGGATAAATCATGTGATCAAAAGGTATAGGCAGCATGGAGGCACAGATTCGACATCATGGTC
Source organism: Semaprochilodus insignis (assembly GCA_034552555.1). Classification (NCBI taxonomy): domain Eukaryota; kingdom Metazoa; phylum Chordata; class Actinopteri; order Characiformes; family Prochilodontidae; genus Semaprochilodus; species Semaprochilodus insignis. Next base: position 20,490,871 of record CM067499.1, read on the forward strand.
ACTGTTTCAGTTAACTACACCAGTGGCTCAGTAGTGAATTAGAAACTCATGGTTATGTAGGCAACTCGGCTGCAAAATAAATGCACTTATGAGTGGAGCATGTCATTTGTTTGGCTCTGGATAGTAGAAACTGAACATCGACTAGAACAAAACCTCTTGAATGTCTTAATGAAACTAGTCTGAGCTGTTGGTTTCTTTACTTCCCGCTCTTAAAACCCATTGTGTCATGGTTTCTCTTATTGTGCTCATGGATCCTCATTAAGTTCCAGATATTGTGCTCAGCCCAACTCATGCAATAATACTGTGGTAGGCCCGTACTGCAGAGCACATCAGTGCATGAGTGATACCGTTTCGCTCTTTATTCAAATCCAATAAAGGCTCGGTGAAGCAGGGTCTCTGGGTCCTTACTGAGGCCCGGAGCTGTAGTAAATGTTTGCGTAGTGAACAGCACATCGAATCGCTGCTGTGCCGGTAGGGGTGGGGGGTGTGGGTTAGAGCTGTGGCTTGGGTAGCTGCTAGCTGAGGTTACGCAATCATTTGCAGAACAAAGGGATTATAATATGGCCCGAGTTATGCTCAAATTCTCTGAGCAGGTTAAAATGATATGCAGATGATATACTGTTTATGCTCCTTAGAGGTGGAGAGAGTAAGACTGGAAAGGATTAAAGGAGATCATAATAAAGCAGTTACAGTCTCGTGATTTGCTGGTGTGAATGTTACACGACTGCCAATGCTGCTCAGGCAATTACAACTGTAATTAGTTGCCCTGTCTAAATAATTGTACTTAATTACTCATGAACTTGATTACTTTTGTTTATGCTAATGTAATAGACATATTAAGTATGATCTCATTATTTAAAAGACATTTTTTTTTCATAATCTTTCTCAAATGAGTTTTGATTACAATCACCAAGCACTACTGAAAATAACAACCAATGTCATGTTTCATCTTCCTCTCACCTATCATTGAGTAGAAATGCTAAAATAGCTCAGTGACCCTCCCTGGTGGCACTTTCCCTCAAGTACAGCCAGGAAATTTCATGCCGACTGCCAGATAGCTGTGAAACCAGAAACCAGAATAATCACCAGAAGCAGGTGGAATAATCTTCCAAATATGCCATCATGGACAGATTTTGGTGTAGAGATGATAGAAACGAGGGAGACAGTTCAGTATGTACCTGGCAGAAAGTAAAAAACAATGGCTCTCTGTGAACTTTCAAAAGAACCATTTGCATACTCAAATGGCTCTTTGCATGGTGAAAGTCTACTGAACATTCAAATTGACAGAATAATCTACTGTTGAGATGTAATCATTCACAGTGGTTTGACATAAAATGATTTAACCCAGAGAAACTTGCCAACTGATTTCCTTGCAGTAGTGATAGGAGCCAAGATTCTGGAGCTCTACAACATAAAAGTTTTATTTACAACCAGTGAACATACACATGTCTGAGTTATTATATGTAAATGTTGATGGTAAAATAAAACAGGTTTTCCTAGGTAGCCATGTTGCCTTTAAATGTCCTCCATTGGTGCCCTCCATCAATGTCTTATAGGGAACCATTTCATTTCATATGCACTCATCATCAAATGAATAGTTGCACAAATAGTTGCACCCAGAAGGAAACAACTGACAAAAATGAAACTTGGTGGGTAGGTTTGACATTGTGAGACATGCAAATGAAAGTTTCATGCTCAGCTGTGCATGTGATGTAAGCAAGGACAGCCCTTATCACCTGACTGACCCAACAGCCACGAATGCTCATATTCAGCGTGCAGTGATGTCCTCCATGAGTCATCCTGTTAGTGCCAGCACCATTGGCAGACGGCTGGACTACACAGAACTACATGCATACAGATCGTCACGACGACTGCCCCTAGCACCACGTCAACGTCACCAAAGACCGCAATGGTGTCATGCCAGACTGTCATGAAGTGAATGGCAGCAGGTCATCTTCAGGGATGAGTCCTGCTTTTGTCTTGGTGGATACGACCAACAAGTCCATGTGTGGAGGCACCGTGGTCAGCACCAAGATGAATGGTTTGTTGTCACACGCCACATGTCCAGAAACCCTGGTGTCACTCCACCTCCATGGCAAAATCTGCAGGAGCTGTGTGAGAATATTCAAGCTGCAAAAATAAATAAATAAATAAAAAATAAATAATGTATTTCATTTATTTTTCCTGGTAAGCTTCATCTTCCTTCCAAATAGCAATTCGACACTCCCTCCGGGGTGCAGCTATTCTTCTTCTTCTTTTGAAGACTAGTGTAACAACTTTCTGAGGCATTAAATATCACCACCATTGTAAAGAACCTAATAATTTTTTTCAGTAAATTTCTCTAGAATGGATCATTTCACATTTCACACTGAATGACTTTGTAGGAATTTGAGTGCACTACAGAAACACTAGATTAAAGTTCCAGGCAGCAGCAGAACAGAGCAGAAGATTTTGTGACCTCTGCAATACTCATGGTGTTCCCATACAGCAAGATGATATACCCCACCCTCCATGCACACTGCTACAAGAATTTGAGTGTGATATCATAAGCACCCAGATGAAGTGTGATGGCCTCCCCAGTCACCTGATCTAATAATCACTGACCTTTCATTGCAGCTTTCAAGTTTTGGATCACTGGAGTCAAAATAAATTCCACCACCTGCATTCCCCAAAAGAACGGGAGGCTTTGGCAAAAGGGGCCAAAATCTACTACACACACAGTGACCCGTGCTTAGCATAATGTACTGTGTGCTGTGCCCATTACGTCAACTCTCTGTCTACTGCAGGTTGTATTAGGAATACACAGAATCCACCAAAATCTGAATCTGCAGATTGTTGCTTGAAAAACAGTTGAACAGTGTACAAGGTACAACCAGTTTCATTAATCGCCCCCTCATTTTTGGGGGCTCAGAAATAACAATCAAATTTGTCTTTTTTTTTTTTAGTACAGTGACTGTCTAAAACCTGGAACTTCTATCACCAGCCCCTGGGTTTCTGCCTTGGTGCTGCTCTTTCAGGCCTGCAGCTGTCCTCAGTTCCTGCATATTCTTAGTCCCTTTTGCCTTCACCATGTGAAATACGTGCTCGATTGGCTGAAAGTCAGGTGATTAACTTGGCCATTGCAGAACATCCGTCGTCATTGCCTTACAAAAGTCTTGGGTCACTTTCACAGTATACATCAGGCCATTGTCCATCTGCACTGTAAAGCTCTGTTGAAGCATTTGGCTAAATCAGCAGTTCATCAGCAAGGGAACCAGTTTTACTGGCATCAATACATCCCCACACCATAACACTACCTCCAGTTAAGGTGGTATGAATTGGACCATAGGCAGTTCCTTCTATTCTCCATGCTCTTCTCCTCCCGTCATTCTATTGGTACAATTTGGTCATTGCCAAGTGTGTGTGTGTGTGTGTGTGTGTGTGTGTGTGTGTGTGTGTGTGTGTGTGTGTGTGTTTCGAGAACTGTGCAGACTTGGTTTGTCAAACTGTCATTTGGTGTAGAGCTTGTGGTAAATCCTGTATTTTCTCTTTATCGTTGACTTTGATACAGGTAGTCCGACCCCCCGGAGGGCTTCTTGATTTGGTCAACTGTTGATTTTTCTTCACCATGGAAATAAGTTTGTCATCCACCACCATTTCTTTCCTTCATTTCCTGGGCCTGTGTGTTTGAGCTGACCAATGAATTCATTCTTAAGAAGAATGTTCCAAAGCGTTGGTTGGGCACACCTAAAATGTTTTTGCTTTCTCTCCAATAGATTTGCTTTGGGTTTTTAGATCTGCTTCACTGACAGTGAAGCTCTGTGGGCTGCCACACTTAAAATCAGCACTAGATCTGGTGAAGCCCTTCAGATGATGCATCTTGAAGGTGGGAGAAACTTTTGATGAATTACAGCTGGTTTGAGATGGATTTTTTTGGGGGGCAGGTGGTTTTGGATTGGTCCCCAACCCCCTCCCCCCTCTTGTTAGCATGATTGCAGAGGAAAAGGTAGATTACTGCCATCACTGCTGCTAGGAAGATGAATATCTTATTGCACCAAATAAGGGACCACAAACTAGTTGCCTGATCTCCAGAGCATTAAAAGGTACTTGCACCTTTGCCAAGGGTAAGAATCTTCCAGGTGTGCCTAAGACAGATGCAAATTTGCAAGAATCCTGGGTTCATGTCTCCAGTTCTCTGAAGGCTAGCTGTGTGCTCTAGGGCTTCTTGGGGCACATCACACTCTACTTACCTGTGGAGTTTACTAGTCACAGATTTTTAAGGTGAGCCTAGTAGCCATCTAACTGTAGTAACTGTCCTCAAGTCATTATCATTATTAAAATGGAGAGAACTGATTACTCAAAGACAGAAATGACTCATGAGATGAAGAGGACAACAAGCTAAATCCTAGAATTAGCAATGTAGCTGGTGATCTGGATACCTTAGCTTAGTTTGGGCTCTTTTGGCTGAAGGCGTAAAAATGTGTTTCTGGCATCTATTTTGCACTCAATAAAGATGTTCAAGTTCAGAGTTGTACTAATGCTAGCTTAGTTGTATTTATTAGCCTATAGACCAATGGTTTGGCTAGCAGTCAGAATTGTTTGACACCAGGAGTCCCCAGTGGTGGGATTCCCAATGGCTGCATGATGTTTTTGCATAGTGAAGGCCAGGCATTGATATAAAATTGGGAATTCTGTCAAATTGATGAGGCTGAGGAATACAATGCTGTGCTACAGAATACTGCACAACATGGCAATTTTAGGTTGCCCCTTTAAGAGTGCTGAACGTCATAATTGCTCCTCGAAGTAGAATCTTCAGCTATTAAGAGCAACATATCCAAAGCCCTTCCTGATGAGGATACAGGTTTAATGCCTGTGAAGGAAGTGAGAATGTGTGGAGGGTGCTTGAATGGAAAGCTGATGACTATAATTTACAACTCTTGCTGATCTGCTTTGTCAGCTGGGTTTTATCAGTAGCGCGTTACAGACATACGTCTCAGACTTGCTTAATGTAGTAAATCAAGCAGGAACGGATAGAACTCGACATTCTTTCAGCTCTGCTGCTCCTGACCTTCATTTCATGTCTTCCTCCTTCTTTTCACCCCACTCTCTCTCTCTCTCTCACCCCCCCTTCTCTCCACTGGTGGAGGTCGCAGTCTCCTCCTTGGGGTTCAGCAACTCCCCATGGCTCATTATGGAACTGAGATCGATTGAGACCTTTCAAATGCCAAAGAGTCCATAGATCCAGAGTAAAGCACATAGTCATACACTCATGACTAGGGGTGGGCAATATGACAGAGCTATAGTCAAGTTGGCACCGATGGAATGCACCAGCAAAAACAAGAGCCCCCCCAAAAAAACACACACACACACACACACACACACACACACACTCTCCTATGGCACCATTTCATTTCATATACACTCATCAAAAGAATAGTTGCACCCAGAAGGAATCAACCGATAAGAATAAAAACTTGGTGGGTAGGTTTGATATTGTGAGACATGCAAGTAATTCAAGATTCACGCTCGGTCGTGCATGTGATGTAAGCAAGGACAGGCCTTTAACTGTGTACCTGACTGACCCGGCAGCCATGATTGTGGACATTCAGCAAGAAGCCACGCCCTCCATGAGTCATCCTATTAGCGCTAGCACCATTGGCAGATGGCTGCACAATGCAGGACTACATGCACACGGACTGTTAGTACGATTGTCCTCAACACTACGTCAACGACACCGAAGACTGCAATGGTGTCGTGCTAGACTGTCATGAAGTGACTCAGAATGGCAGCGAGTCATCTTCAGTGACAAGTCCTGTATTTGTCTTGGTGGAAGCACTGTGGTCAGATGCAGGACGAACAGTTTGTTGTCATGCATCACATGTACAGAAGGCCTGATGTCACTCCACCTCTACCCCTAATATTCAAGCTGCATGGGATAGATTATCACAAGACACCATTAGGAACCTTTACAACCTCTACCAAGATGTCTGGTATGCTGTGTTAACAAACATGGTGGCCCAACACCATACTGAGAGGCACTACTTCTGTATGTGTAGCTCAATAAATATTACCCATATCAGTCTAAATTGATCCTTTATTGTTCCTGGTAAGGTTTATCTTCCTTCCCAACAGCAAACCCACACTTCCATCCAATTCTTTTGATGATGAAAGTATATTTATTTATTATTATTATTATTATTATTTTTTTTATTTATTTTTTTTTTTTTCCCATGCACTCAAAACACTACCAGAAATCACTACTACATTGTGTGGAGACCTCTTTGTTTGTCTGCATGTTGATGCAGTCTTTCAGTGTTCAGTGTTGCAGTGCTATACCAGTATTAATTCTAGTTCCAGTTATTGAAAATAAAACGACCTTTGAGCATTACGTATGTCTCATAACTCCAAGAGAACAACGCGTTACGTGCGGTGCATTTAAAATAAGTTTTGTCTATGCATTATCCATGCCCGTCATGCATGCCACAACTGTGCTACCTGCGACAGCTGACTGCACAACTTTGATTGTGAATGTAGGAAACAGCGTAAACTCCACAGGCAATCTGTCAAATCATCTAATCACGCTAATATGAAACCGCTGGAAAATGATCCCCGTGCTGAGGCCTTACTCAAATAGGCCAGACTTTATTCAGAAGCAGCTCTGTAACTTTAATTCATAACGGTTTAGTTTCAAGGGGGCTGTTTTTCAACCGTGTCTACTGACTAATATTTGGGGTTTTAAATAGCATAGGTTAAGCCTCTCTCCTTTAACAGAGCCATCTTTTTCAGGTAACCGTGTGGATAGAAACCATAGTAAACGGCTAAATCTGGCTGTTTTTGTTAGCCATTTACCGTGTTGTCCAATGATTTATGAGGGGCCCCTTACACTGAGCCAGTAGGCATATTTACACCTTGCATTAACATGAGCCATCTGACCACATGAAAATCTGTGTGTAAAACAGCCTCCAGGGCTGAATGATTTAAAGCACATTTCAGTTGGTCAGAGACGGATCTTGAAGTGTAAACAGAATGATTTGAGATGAAAGATGAAGGACCATGCAAGGCTGATGCTGGTCCCAAACCAACAGCCTTCTCGCACTCCGGGTCGATGAAAGTGTCCAGGTCAAGCTCATAGACTTATTTAAATAAAAAAAAAAAACACACATTAAAAAAAAGTGTAAACAAGAAGAGAAACACTGTTGATGTGGGTTTTAAGCAGGCAAAGTACAATTGGAGTTGAGTCCTAAGCTCTGTCAGACTAAAGAACAAAAACAGTTCAGTAAAACAATCAAAGTTATGATCGTAAAAAAATACCATCATATTTGAAACTAATAATTTCGCGCGCGCACACACACACACACACACACGCACACACACACACACACACACACACACACACACGCACACACGCACACACGCACACACGCACACACACACACACACACACAAAATTCTTATCTTAAGATTGTACTCATTTCCAGGCATTATTTGTTCCAAGTGATTTTAGTAAGACAAATTACTATAAAGCCAGGTTACTGTATTGGCAGATAACTCTGCCTATTTTTAATAAAATAAGTTTCTTGGAACAGGTCAAATTATCTGCCAGAATAGTGAGAAATTTTGACTTATAAAAATCACTTAAAAACAAAAACAACTGGAAATGAGTACAATGACCTTACAATCAGCTTACAACAATCTCAAAATGAGAATTTTGAAAGATTAACTAGATATAAAGAGTTTTACTTGCCAAGATATCATATTTCCTTGCAGTGTGAACACACAGTCAGTCTTAAGGATTCAGGCTGAGCAGGTTAAACATTTCATCATTAACATGGTTGGATCCTAAGCATCCTCCAACCCATGTTTATTTATACTTCTATGCAGGGACCTTAGTGGGCCATCATAAGGCAATACATCCAAAGCTGTACATGTCAATTCTGCTATGGTCAAAACGTGCTGAAACACATTGAAAACATTTTTCCAAAGAGACTAGGCTAAGGTAAGAGGTTTAATGCAAGTGACCAAGGTGCTTTAAAAAGTACTGATAATCCTCATAACATGGAAAGGAAAAGATTGTGCCATTTATCATTACAAAAAGTATTGTATGATAATCACCCTCCCCACGTCATAACAGTACCCAACAAAACTCATTCCAAGCAGCAAACCTAAGCCACACTGTACAGGCTGTACGACTAATGAATGATGTACCTGCTTCAGATGGGAGAGTAAATGTAGTCTTTTGCGAACGGCTGAGCGTTTCGCTCAATATGCCCCTGAACACTGAAAATCTGATGCCAAGATGATGTTCTCAGCTGGATATAGCGTATATGATGGATGGCATGGCAGAAGAAGAAGTAGGTCGGCTGTATGACTTCAGGGGTAGGAGATGAAGAAAGGGTGCTGTGGCTTTGCAAGATGGTGTCAAGGTGAGGCAATATTCTCAGCAGTGAAAAACAAGCAAGCGGTGCTCGGCATGCGGGGAGCACCGGCTTTATGAAAAACCCTTTTCCTCCATCTATATATAAGATTTCAGGATGAAGCAATTGCATTTCCACCAGCTTGAAGTCTTCGGGTCAATATATTGACAATGTTGTGTGGAAATATAATAATTAAGAGAAGATAGAACGTAATAAATCATCACTTCAGCTCTGACGGCGACATGTTCGTAGTGATTTTAGCATTGGCCCGTAGGTTCCACACTGCAATTCGTTCTTAATGACAGAGGTGAAGCTGCCTAATGCTCTCCAAGAACCTGGAAGGAAACGCATTCAACAATTCAGCAACCTGCTCCACTGATGGATCTTCCGACCCATGGGAAATAAAGCTCAAGTCATTCCATGCCTCGGAGATGACCTTGTGTGCAGTGTGTGTAGAAGGAGGGCAGAACGCGAAGCATTGCGGTGGTGATAATGGATACATTTCACGAGCTCCATAAAGCATAGCAAGGAAGAGTCATGCAGCCTGTATGGAGGCCACTATATACAGCTGAAATGTAGCAGTTTCTGCCATTCTGTATACCAGGAAGGCTCCTCCACGCTTTATGTAGGTGTAAATGGGGTTGTACATTACTATTGTTTTCTGTAATTGAAGTGCCACGCCGATGGAGGATTTACGATTCTGCCAATAGTGGGCGTTTGAAAATAGATCAGAGCTGGCAGATTGCACTGGACTGGACGACAGGGCCGTTTGTTATCTGATGACCACTGGCCAAATCCTTCCAGCCTGCACTGAATTGGAGTTCAGAGTAAAAACGTGAGCAAAAGAAAAAAAAGAGCACTGGGAAAATGAACTAGGATGTGGGACAAGCAGAAAGGATAGTGGTGATGCTACTGAGAGATAACCAGCTACACCTATAATAAGCTCTTACATTCAGCTGTGTGTTTACTGAAGGAACTGTATTCATCTTCCATTCCGAGCTTACGGTTCAGTGAGCAGTGGTGTAGTGTTTCTACAAGGCTGGATAGTTTTGGTATTCCACTCACAAAACAGTGCATTCAGATACTTTCAGTGATATTCTGTACACACCGTTTTTCCTGTCTATCGTTTTCTCTTCCCTACTCACCATGTGTAGCACTACATATATATGGTAGCCTGTCTTAGTTTAAGTAGCTGAACAGATTTAAAAGATTATTCCGTTAATAATCTGACTTACACTCATCATCAAAAGAACAGCTGCACCCAGAAGGAAGTGTGGGATTTCAAAGCTGTTAGGAAGGAAGATAAGTGATATCAGGAACAATAAATGACTAATTTAGACTGATATGGGTAATATTTATTGAGCTGCACATATAGGAGGTCTCGGCTAGACGTCTCGCCACGGAGTTGCAATAATCCATCCCATGCAGCTGGAATATTCTCACAGTTCTTGCAATTGGAGTGACACCAGGGCTTCTGTGATGCACGACAGCAAAGTGTTCATTATGGTGCGGACCACGGTGCCTCCACACACACCAGTTGGTCTTCGTCTCCACCAAGACAAAAGTGGGACTTCAGTATCACTTATCACAGTATCACTTGTCATTCCGAGTCACTCCATGAAAGTCTGGCACAACACCATTGCAGTCTTTGGCGACATTGACCTGGGTATTGTAACGTTCTGTGTGCATCTCGTCCTGCGTCGTGCAGCCGTCTGCCAATGATGCTGGCTCTAACGGAATGACTCATGGAGGGCATTGCTGCTCACTGAATATCTGCAATCGAGGTTGGTCACTCCACGCATATCGGACAATATGTCCTCGCTCGCTCTCGCTCTCTCTCCATGGTCTGTGTTGGTCTTCCAGATCCGTTATGTCGTTGGTGCGTACCTTCTATTCCTGCTATGGTAGTATTCGCATGACCAGTATGATGTGCAATACGTCGATAAGACTATCCCACTTCATTAAGCCCTTCAACCCAAAACCTCTCCAACTCTTCCAACTGCTCGAATTGCCTTAGAACTCTTCTCTGTGGCATACTTCACTTGCGAAGAATGGCATCAATCAGAATGGAAAGCACATGCATCAGGATGACCTTATAGTGAGTCAGGTACAGCGATAAGGTCCGCTCTTATGTCACATGCGCGACTGAGCATGAAACTTGAGTCATTCTCATGTCTCATGATGTCAAACCTACCCACCAAGTTTCATTTCTGTCACTTGATTCCTTCTGGGTGCAACCATTTTTGGATGAGTGTAGCTAACCTTTCAAAACATCAATGTCCATCAAAATCCATCTTGAACAGCCTGGCCTTTTAATAACATGCATCTTAGAGAACATTATCAGAACCGAAACCTTCATTAGACCAAGACCAACGAACTGTGATGTTTACATGATCAGGTATTAGCTAGACTAGCAGTCCTCACTACACAAATATTGAATCATTGGTATTACAGATATGATGCTGGGAAACCGGCCGAACGCAGCAGGAAATATTGGATTGGTTAGAACGCCATAGCCTTCTACAAGATGTGATATCTTCAGTTGAAGAGCTTTAATTACAATAGCCAATTTAATATCACCTTAGTATCAGCAGAAACTCAAACTTGAAATATCAGTATCATAAATTAATATATATATATCAGTGCAATTCCAATCAGTGTTGAGGCTTGAAGAAAGAGTGTTGCATTCCTCAACATCGGGTCAATGGGAGAGAGATGAAGACGTTGCAAAGGAACAAGTTGAGAAGGAACGCCCCAGTTTCTGGACCGGAAAAAATGTGTCAGAGGAATATGGAGGCGGGTCAGCAGAAGGACGCAGAAGAAGTGGATCAATGTTCTCAGTCCCCGTCACAGAGCTCTTGTTTATGGGGTAGGGATTTAGGAGACCAATGCTGAGGCTAAAAATTACCAGTGATGCTCAGGAGGGTGCGGGACTGGAACAGAGACCGTAATCACTGCTAATACCGCAGCCTCAGCAACCCTAATACCAAAAGCCTCATGCAGGGAACAGGCTCTTCTACCAGTTCCACTCATTTGTTTCCAGAGGCTTGAGGCACAGACAAGTGGCCTGGATTGGCCCCGTGTTGGAGTTGAGTGGAAGAAGTTGTTTGTGCTGGGAAGGAGAAAAAAAAAAAAAAAAAAAAAAAAGACAGACAGACAGAGAGAGAAAAACTGTTCTCTTTTTCATACAAATCAGGGTTACTGAAGTGACCTTATTCAAGGGTACAGCAAAGTAAAAGATGGAAAATATAACTGAGCAGTGATGTGGCCAAGTGGTCACTCTACTTTTACTGGAGAGCAGCAGAAGCCCTATAAAAACATATGCTAGAATTCCCCTCCACCCACTTACTGCACAATGCTTTTATTGAATGATTGATTCATTGGCAACCACCAAGTATGAGGCTGAATGCAAGAGAGCTCAGGCCTTTAAAAGGGCATATAATCCTACAATCCCCTCAACGTCCCCTTTTTGTGAGGTTATGCATCAAAACGGTCATTAGTCATTTTTACATGACCTTTTCCAAGCTCTCTTTATCTCTTAGAATTTCAGGAAGTAGCCAATGACGTAACTCAGACTTCAGTGCCATGGACAGGGATAAAACTGCCACAGGCAAGTATTTCATTGCTTTTGGAACGAAACCTTGTATTTCCAATTTTGTCATTTTTCAGTTTGACATTGTTTGAAAATGCCTGTTTCCCTTTATATTGTATATAACATTTCATGATGAATGGACCAAAAGAAGTGACCCAAAATTAGATGGAAAAAAAAAAAAAAAAAAAAAAGTTAATTGGTTCCATTGACTGACATTAAAAGTTAGGTATGTTTTTTTCCCTTCTCCTGTAAAGTTATCATTTTAGAGTTATGAGGTTTTGTTCTAATAGCAGCGATATGTAAACATTCAGACTTTTGTGGCATCTCCTCACACAAGTAATTGTTGAAACAGTTTTTACAGCTTAACTTTTAATATATGGGCTGGTGAAGGCCTGTAAAGTGAACAGGATGTGGCATGCACCAACAAGGATATCATCAAGGTTTATCTATTATAGTTTTAGTTATTGTGCCAAACTTTTAACCTAGTTTAAAATGTATATAGTTTTATAGTAAATTCAGATTACAACAAATTCTGTTGCACCACTACTTTAAACTTCTTTATAGGGATTGGTGGGGGGGGGATCTCTCTCAAACTACACATAAAAAGCACTTCAGCTTGATTGCAACTTATACTAATTCCCTGACTGTTACAAAAAAAATCAGATTTCATGTGCCTATTTTTGCTTTCCAGAATATCAAAAGAATAAACAATCTGGATATTAGATTTCTACTGGCAGTCTGAACATGGTCTTGGTGACCAAAGAAAGCAAGGGAAATTCAGCTTTTCCAGGATATTGGCCTTTTAAAACCAGTAGTAAATCATCATCATCATCTTAAACCGGGTTTTGAAGATTTTTTATTAGCTGCAGTGTGGACAACAGCTGCCCACTCGTCTACAAAAAACATTTCTTGGGCAGAGGCAAAAAAATGTATTTTAGCATGTCCCAGCGTACAATAACTGCGCTTTAGCTTGTAAGTTAATTTAGACAGCAGAATTACTCTTGTGTAGAATGTGCAGAATTACTGCATCTGTAGTTTCTTTTCTGTCACGAGCTTCATAACAGTTGTACCATATTACTGTGCCGTTAACCGTGGACTTAGCAGATAATGCTTTGTGCAGTTTGTGTGATTAGCTTCAGCACTGGTAGACTGAAAGTTAATTTCAGACATATATTAGTCCTGCTGCATCAAAATGCATTTCTGCACTAAGGGTTTTTTAAGACTCAAACATTTTCTTCCACCCTAGTTTTCTGCCACACCAGCTTCCAGCAAACTAGATCAACAAGAAGCTAAGCAGGGCTCAGACTACACAAGCAAGCCTGGCAGGAAGCAGTCACACTGAGAAAGCCCTTATAGACTCTGGTTTGATTGGGAGATGATGTGCAGGTGTTGGTGAAAGGTAGGCGAATGAGGGTGATTGCAGACAGGTTGGTACAGGGGGTGTGGCCAAGAGGGAGTGGAGATTTCAAATAAAACCAAATCAACAGTCTCCTTTGCCTTTCTAGTAAACAAAAAAAAAAAATTGTTTTAGAAATCCAGCTCAAACACTGTGCATAACATAATCAGGGCTGTAATTATTGTTTGCTATTGGGTAGTCAGCAGATGATTGATGATTAGTAGTACTAGTATAAATTAATTAAAAAAAGTTTAACTAAAACATTCAAAAATACCTTCTTAACAAAAAATAGCTTTAAAAAAGGATTTAAAAAGTCCAAAATCATGATAAAAAAGTTGTCTCATTAACTAAAAATTAAGTCTGAATTGATATTCTCCAAAATGATAAATTTACAGAAGAATGAAAAAAACTTCTTTACTTATATTGTAAGCCAATTCAATGCAACCAGACCTATTTCCAAGTAACTCTGAGACATTTCCTTTGGTCATCATGAAATTCAGAAACAATGTCAAGAGCAACTAAAGAAACTAAAGAACAATACAAACGAATATTCAAAGTATGTATCATTGCTGTCCAAATATGTATTTAATTTTTTTTATTTTTACTTTACATCATTTAAGCACAGCACCTGCCTTTTACACTGCTTGAAAATTTCATCATGAATAAGCCAATAGAAACGCTCCAAAATATCTTGTAGTAAAATCTCTTTACATTAACTTACATTCAAAGTAAAGTGCATTTTTACCATCTCTTGTAAACTTACCATTTATAAATATTTGTTTTCCATTTTTTTTAAATATGTTCAAAAAGGGCCAAATTCTCTATACATTGTTTCAAAATTTCATGATGAATTGCCTAACAAAATAGTACAAAACAAGTTTGATTCAAATTTGAAATAAATCTTTGTTACATTTATACTGAAAGTTAGGAAAGTTTTTTCCTTCTACTGTAAAGTTACTTTTTTGGAGATATGAGGTTCTGTTTCAATAGCAAAGCATTATGTCTTGGCAAGTAAAATTATCTCATATCTAGTTAATATATTTTAAAATTAAATTTTAAGGTTATTTAACTTATTTCTAGATGTTCTCACTTGATTTAAGTGATTTTAGTAAGCCAGATTTTCTCACTAGACTGGCAGATAATATGGCTTGTTTCAAGCATGTTTCTTAAAATAAGCAAACTGATCTGCCAATGAAAAGATCTGCCAGGAAACCTAAAATGAGCTTACAACTCTCCTAGAGTTTGCTTGCCAAAATATCTTTTTTGCAGTGTATAAATATAACTATGCAGTAAGATGTGGGCTTTCGCTTAGACAGCTTTGTCACATCAAATCCACTTGACAACTACGGTTATTATAGTACAAGCTTCCTTTCTATTATCAGCTCCAGTCAGCTCTGAATAATCCACATTTACCACCAAAGCACTGAGTGACATACTGTCTTCTCTGCCAGTACTGTATCTAAAATGTATTGTTTCAATCAGGAATCTTTCACTCACTCACTCATCTTCTAAACAACTTAATCCTACTGGGTCACAGGGGGTGCTGTAGCCTATCCCAGCGCTCTTTGGGTGGAAGGCCGCCAGTCCATTCACATACACACACTCACACTTAGGGCTAATTTAGCATCTCCAGTTCACCTGACTGCATGTCTTTATGGTGGGAGGAAACCGGAGCACCAGAACATGCAAACTCCACACAAAATGACCCCGGACGCCCCACCCGGGAATCAAACCCAGGCCCTTCTTGCTGTGAGGTGGCGTGCTGCCCCAGGAATCTTTCAGTAAGCCAAAAAATGAAATAGAAAAAAAAGTGCAGTCTAAGTAATCATAATCCCCCCACCCCCTTATGATACCCCTCTACATATTTTACATATGTAACATAGATATTGGCTGTATGCGAAACCATACATACTACAGTGCACACTGCCCCTTGTGTGTAGTATATAGTCCAGTAACAAGTTTTGACATACAATGCAGCATGCTAATACAGTCACATGACCAGTTACCTCACATTTACCTCACAGCTGTTATTACTGTATCCACTGTTTAGAGCTAGCTGCTGCTAACGCTGCTCAGTTCACCTGAAATGCGTTTAGCCTAGCTGTTAGCTACCCTCGGCTATTTCACTCTAAAACTGATCCTCTAAAGCGAGTTCATCTTTAATTAATCTTCAGACCTGTATATTTTAACTTTCTGAGGCTCATTCTGATGAAAACATACCCCACTACAATCACTACACCCACATTTATACTCAGAGTTGACTGTGTTTTGCTCCCCAGTGTTACCCGCCGCCATTTTCTCTGGCTGATAGCTCCCCCTGTTTACTAGAAACTCTGGCTGCGTCCGAAATCGCCTACTTAGTACGTACTAGATTGAACCCAGTGTGCACTGCTTGACCGGTGAAGCAGTAGGCTCTTTCAGTACGCGAGTACGTAGTATCCACGCAACCTCCGACGTACTACATCTGCCATCTTGCCAACGGCATTTGACGTAAGACGTCACGCCACCACTGTAGAAGTCCCGCCATTCATTCAAAGTCCTACTAGCACACACGTATTTTGGGTTGTTGGGAAACTGACATAAATTTATTCACCATCGGTATGACAGGAAACTTGGCTGGCTAACTAGCTAGCTAGCTAATATAGCATGAAGTTATATTGCCTTAGCTTGCATTCACTGCTAGCCTTAAAAATTTGCAAGTTACGTTAATAACACTTCAAAAACATATAAACATGTACAATGGGCTTTATATTCGCCGCAAAGCGGTTCATAACGTTACTTGGTGTTGCACAAAATCTGAACATTTTTTTAGTTGTAGATTACTTTACACTTGTACAGAGCCGACGTCCCGCTTTCCGCCATGTTTTCTTCCTCAGCTCGGAACGCCTCCACAGCTCCAGTGGAATCACGGGATAGCACAGTGTGCTGTGCTTGCATACTTGAAAATCTCACCGGAAGCAGTACGTCAACCGGGGAACTTTCGCCTACTGCTTTATGACTACTGCAGATTCGGACACACTACACATTCTCGCCTACTGCTTTCGCCTACTGAGTAGTATGGTAGTAGGCGGTTTCGGACGCAGCCTCTGACTGGAGTAGTACACCATCCAGGTATCTCCAGTGCACTACAGATCTTCTATTTGGTCCCATGATGCATACTACATACTACTTTTAGGTAGATTTAGTACTCGAGTAGTATGTAGTACGCCATTTCAAATACAGCCAATGTTTGCTTTTAAAGCAGTATCCAGCATCCCAAAGTCAAATTCCTTGTCCAGGTTATAGAACAACGATTTGCTTTGCAATCTGTGTAGGTATTGGGCTGCTGCTGCTACTGCTGCTGATGATGATGATGATGGTGATAAGAGTACTATTAGTGTTTTCCAAGTAGAGCTCCTCCAGTAGAAGGTGATGCAGTAATGAAACTTCAGGATGTTTATCCTGTACAGTAAAGTGCTTTAGTATCTTGTTTCGGCAGCAGAGATACAGCAGAGAGGGGGAGTACGTAATGAAAAAAGGAGGAAGGTTCTTTAAACAACTAACGCAATGATGAAGGCAGCACAGCCGGGGGCGATAGAGGAAGATTAGAGAAGGTAGAGAAGAAAGGTGAGAGAGAGGCATGGCAGAGGGAGTGAGGAAATGAGAAGAATGTGAGGGTGATAAATCTGAGCAGCTGCAGAAAGCCACTAAAGTGGGCTATACTTCCTGCTCACGTGCCGTAGGAGTGACAAGAAACCGAGCTGGAGAAATAGAGAGAGAGGGAAATTAATGAGGCTTAAGTTTTCTTCTGTAGGTGTGTGTAGGGAGAGATAAGTTACAGTGCACAATGTGATCTTCAGCACTGAAGTATATGAGGCCTTTCATCAAAACAAGGGTAACCCCACGTTCACACTAGCAGGCGAGAAGTCGCTTATGTCACTGCAAGTTTGTCTGTTGTGGGTGTGTTTGAGGTTGCTTGTGTTGCCGCGTGTGGGCACGTACAAGGTCCAGGAAAGCTAGCTAGTTTTGAAAACACCTATTAATATTGATCAACGAATTTATATGGAAACCTAACTGCTTGCATTCGTGGCTAGCTTTACTGGCTAGCTTTATTGGCTAACTTTTTATTGACTGTTAGCATGCTGGCTAACCTTGCTAGCTATCGAGTGACTTCTCAGAGACTCTAACATCAGCTACTTTCTTCCACTTTTTATTTTTCTTCAGATGTATATGTACAAAGACACATCATATGAATTGGGAAAAGAAGAAACAATGGTTATGAGCTTCCCTTCCATGTTTATCACCACACTGCTGAGAATAGGAACCAAATGCTGGTAGGAACAAAAGGTTCAGACAGTAGGAGCTGGGGACCTCAGACCCGCATGTCTACGGTTGGTCTGGAGAGTTTGTTGGAGACAATCGTTTACAATGTTGCTTCACCGCGTCATAATTCATTTGTATAAAATCTCAACGCGATTTGTCACTTGTTGTTCTGTTATGGAACGTCGTTTGGGTCTTAATGTCTAGTTTAGCGTCCATAGTAACACGTCAAATTTGAACGTCTTAAGATGACAGAAATTAACTTGTTTACACGGCAATGTTATGCGTCTAAGGGGGTTTAAAATTGGGTGCTACCACTACATCAGATTCTGACACTGCTAGAGAGAGCATTGTTTCACAGATCAAACTTCCCTTCACAAATGAACTGTCCCAAATACAGCATCGCAGCTACGTACATGACACGTGATAGGTATGCAGCCCTAGCAAGAGCCCACATGACTACAGCATAGAGACCACATGACTACACATAGCCCCTAGGACAACAAGGGGTGGGTATATTGACGTCAACCAATAGCATGAACTGTGTAAACATGTTAGTTTCTGGCATCTGAAGACGCTGAAATTGAACGTGTTAACAGGCCCGTTTCTGTTGTCTTAAGACGTTCAGATTCGACGTGTTAATACGGACACCAAACTAGACGTTAGGGACCAAATGGCATTCCATACTGTGTCTGACCCTAAATCACAGCTACAAATCCCATACTTCCATAGGAAACAACTGGTCGCTTGTGAACGTAGGATTAGAAGGGGAAGGAGGTGTACAAAATAAAGGAA
This sequence comes from Semaprochilodus insignis, assembly GCA_034552555.1. NCBI lineage: Eukaryota > Metazoa > Chordata > Actinopteri > Characiformes > Prochilodontidae > Semaprochilodus > Semaprochilodus insignis. The sequence goes on from CM067499.1 coordinate 20,509,346, forward strand.
AGACAGTTCTGACAACTACGGATAGACCATTCTCAGAACTGGCTAACGTTATCTACAAGTTCTAATAAAGTTTCAAAGGAAATGTTTTAATCTATGTTCAGATGTTCAAAGAATGTTTTAAAAATGTTTATAATTTAAGATAATGTTCCTATAAGGTTAAATGTTAACTAAGACACAACTTCTACTTTTACTGGAGGAATTTTTTACCTGTAGTTTATATGCAAAGACTGGTGACAGACCGTCGTTCAATATGCCACTTGTTAGTTCTATAAGAATCTATCATAATATCATATTTAAAAAAATTACATTAGGAGGAACAAGCAGTAACACTTCAAAGGGAATCTTCTGAAATAGAACATGGGTGGGCAGCAGCCCCATTTAGAGACAGAGAGAGATGATGTGTCACATATAGAATGACTCACAAAGCTGTGGCACACTCCCAGGGGAGGGACACCTTTTACATTCCACTACTGGATCTGAGTTTTCAGGAAGAAAGATGTGACTTTAATGATGAATTGCTATAAAGCTATTACCTTTACAGCTTTAATGGGAAACTTGTATTGTATATTGTGTAAATGATGGTAAATGAGACTGAAGCGTCCTGTAGCCTTGTTACATTAATGAATGCACAATGAAACCTGACGTCATATGAGACCATGGGTGTATTGTAATCACCCTAATAGTTCCCAGCAAAGTGGACTACACAAGGTATTGAGGGTGTTGTGGATAGCGTGGCCTGTCTCCACACTTGTGGTTTGAGGCTTTAAGTGCACAAGCGATGTGTTACCCAGTTGAGCACAAGCACTCATTAAGTGTGTGGATATGTGTCATACTATGGGACATTGTGGAACATATGTTGGGCAGCTAGTCCTGGACTTCTCACGCTAACAACATTCTTCACTGAAATTTAAAAAAATAGCATTTTAGAGCATTATTGACACACACTGAACTGTGGGATTGATCCTTAGCCCGATGCTGCTCTTCAGTGTGGTATTTGACATTGAATGCCCACTGGAAAGCACATGTAGCAGAGTATCTGGAGGAAGCAGTTACAAGCAAAAGCAAGCCTGAGCACACTGTTAAGTATTATTAATATTTAATTGAGAGCAGCAATGTATGAAGTAACTGTACAACGTACAGAAGATTCGACCCTTCCTCTCTCAGGAGGCCATCCAGGTGCTGGTTCAGTGTCTTTGTCATTTTAAGGCATGACCACTGCAACTCGCTCTTGGCTGGTCTTCCTCTGCGGGCCATCAGGCCCTTGCCACTGATCCAGAATGAAGCAGCTCAGCTTATCTTCAGTCTTCCCAGGTTCACTCATGTCACTCCGCTGCTGCTCTCCCTTCACTGGCTTTCTGTAGCTGCCCGCATCAGATTTAAAACTCTCATGCTCACCTACAAAGCCAAGAATGGACTTTACCTTAGATCATACCTTATGGCAATGGTTAAGCGTCAGTCTGTACCACGAGCCCTTCAAGTACAGCTCGGCTTGACCCACCATCCCTCAAAATGCACGTAAGACAAGCGTCCAGAGTCTTCTCTGTCCAGGCACCCAGATGGCGGAACGGACTTCCACTGTCCGAACAGACTCTCTCAAACGCAGACTGAAGACCCATCTCTTTGTAAAGCACTTAAGTGAGTACTAATAGATGTATATATTGAACTGCTTTTTATGGATATGTACTTATACTGAGTTAAACGTTTCTTCTTTCTAGGTATGAGCACTGGCCCTGTTCGCAAAGCGTCTGAGCTCAAGGCCAGTTTTAGACTCTAATCTTCTTGTACTAGCTAGGAAACATTCTCTGATGGAACACTAAGCACGGTTGCAAGTGGCTCTGGATAAGAGCATCTGCTAAATGCCTATAATGTAAATGTAAATGTAACTACATTTTAGATAATTCAGAAATCCTGGCTGGACAGAACTCCCAAAAACAGGAGACATTCTGAAGAAAGAGGACGCACAGTGACCCTATGTTAGCTAGCTAGCTAGCTAGCTGGTTAGCTAACATCAGGTTTTTAATGTAGTAGAAGTAGCTAGAAATTTGTGTTTTCTCAAATGGTTGGACGATGATGTTGTAGTGCATTCCAAAAGTAGGAATTCTACCAAATGGAGACCCCTTTACTGACACTCTGTAAACGCTGCGTAGGAAATTTAGCAACACTGCTTAAGGACCTGGTAGAACTGAAAGCAGTTCATGTGTTAGGCCATATGAGATGTCATGAAGCTATTACCTGTACAGATTTAACTAACAACAGTATGCCAGCCTGCACTATTACTGCATGTGCACTGGAGACTAAAGCACCCTGAAGTCTTGTAATTTGTCACAATAATGAATTCCCTCATCACGCTATTCTTTAATTAAAGCACTGTGTTTGACAGGCCAGCTTGTAATCGCTGTTTCGGCCACGTGAGATTGTGTACAGAGCTTTGAGACCGATGTTGTGAAGCGGACTTGAACAGATGTCGGTGCACCCGGCCGCTGTCGTCCAAACCCAAAGGGACCCCTTTTAGACTCTGGCTCTAATAGCTTGCAGCTTTATGCAAATGTAGGTAATCACTCTAAAATGACGTGAACTGCTCTATCAGAAACATTTATTATTTCTGGACAGAGATCAAGCCTTTATGCATATTAGCACTAAGCCTGGCTGTTATTAGCCAGATTTCTGTCAGCATGGCTTTAACGTGCTATAGAAGTGCCCTGAAATTAGCTTTAGTGCAAATGATCATTAACTGTAAACTATACTTAATCAAAAATTAGGTACAATGCCAAACCATAACTGTTGGTTAAAAAGGTCTGGTGTGTGCAGAGAGAGCGAGTGAGAGACATAGATGGACAGTTAAACAAACATTTGGAGAGACAGAAGACACTGAAAGTGACAGAGACCTGAAAGCTTGTTGATGGCTGCAGAAATAAAGTGTTAGAAGGGAATAAGTGTGGACGCCTTGATTCCCAATGCTCAGTGTCCAGGCAGGCCTGCCCTTCAGCCCTGGGCTGATCTCGTGCCCTGACAGTAGACAAATGGCTGTCACCACGAAGCACCTGCAAGAACAAGCTCGTTCCTCATTCTTCCACGTGCTGGACCATGAGGCCTTCACTACAGAGTCAATGTGGATGAGCACTGCTTTCAAAATCAATACTCATCACAAGTAACCAACACAAATTACAGGACCTAGCATTCATGTAAGCACCAATTCTGAATGAGAGGAACTAACCAAGGACATGCATTGATTATTTGCCTCATGGGAAAAAGGTCCATGTCATCAGAAGTGTGAAGTTCTCATCGTGACACTTCAGAAATGATCAGGCACAAGACAAATGTAGGGTGGATCTAGACATCAGATGGTTAAAGACTAGCTTTACTTGGTGATGCTTTCAAGCAACATTAGTATAACTCGCATAACGTTAAGCATTCTGCAGTTTACTGAGAACACGGCTACAAACGGTCACAACTTCCAGGAAACCATTAGAAGTGCAGATAACATATGGCGTGATGACATCAAATGATCACATTCAAACCATTCACTTCTACTTGCACACCACATACAAAAAAACAGAGGACAGTTCTTTGATCAGACAATCACATGAACCATGACAGCAAACATGAACCTTGCATAGTTTCATAATGTTGTTGATTTGCTGATGACCATTTCCCTGAACATGCTAGCTAGCTAGCTACCCAGCTATTGATAATCATTTAGCACCAGCTACTGTATACTATGCACTAGCTAGTACATTCTAGCACAAACATTGGCTAGTGAAAATCAGCCACAGGGTACACATGGCTGGGCATAATATAAAGTAGAAATTTCACCAAAAATGCTGGCTAGCCAGCTAATGCTAATCATTTAGCACCAGCTGGTGCATACTTTTAGGTACACATGGTTGGGTGTAATGTGTAGCTAGCTAGCCAGATAATGCTAACATGAAAGCTGTTTAAATAGATCCTTTTGCCAGTGTTTGTTCTCTTAGCCTGCTGTAGCAACAGCTACTAACTAATAGCAAACTAGTTGGATTATCAAATGTGATGAAACTAATATTTTTTATTGTTTTATTTTTTTTACTGTCAAGTTGTGCAGAAATTGTGTCCTAAGAACTCACAGCTTGCAACTAGTCGAAAAAAATAAATCATTATGTGAAATCGGAGATTGGAATAGCTTAGAATGCTCAACATGGAAACTATGGAGGTATATGCATGTGTATAAGGCGAAAAACAACTTTAAAAACGTCGTCTGTGAGAAACGCTTTTGTCAGATTTTACCCATATTATAACTAAGTTTTTAATATTAGCTTGGCTAATCCAAAAAGCCCACCAACTATCTTGAAAGGTACCTCATTAGCTTGTTAGCCATAGTCATCCTTACCTGCACTGTTAATAGACAGTCTTTATTTTTACATAAAGTGTCAGGTTTTCTGTGTAATGTTAGCCATTAGGGGCATCTGTTTAACAACCTCCCCCTAAGGCACTGAGCAGTGTGACTGCGCTTTACATATCCCATCCTAATCTCCCAGTTTGGTAGCATTGTGTGATAGGGAGAGACCTAGCCAGTGAGAGAATTAGCAATGGGTAAACTGGGAAGACAATTTGCCTACCATAATTTGATGTCTCTAAAACCTTGACCACTATTTAAGAGCAGCTTTTGTCTATATACTGCAACAGTAGCATCAGCAGTCCCCTTCTCCACCGTAATGGTGGAGAAATGTGGTGTCACAGTGCCTTACCATCAGCACCCGCTGGGATGTTACGCACGTCACTCTCAGCAAGCTGGACGTCAATGACAAACAGGACCAGAGTGAGTGGTGTGTTACACACCTTCCCCTCGGGCCCTCAGGTTCAGGAGTGCAGGCACAGCAGGACCCTGCCAGTGGTCAACACGAGCCCATGTGGTATTTATTCTAAATACCACTTATGTAACAGCCTGCTGCAGCCTCTCCAAACAATAGAAGCGTCTCAGATCCATTTAGCCTACCTGCTCCTATCCATTAATGACCCTCTCAGACAGCCCTCTTGTCATTTCGAGACATTTCAAGTAATTTTAAAGTGACCAGCTTTAAGTACAAAATGGCACCGTAGACTGGATTTCTAAGTGCAGCTGAAGTTAGATCATGTTCGTGAGTTTAAACATGTCCTGATTGGTGTAGTTGAGTTCTTTAAACTAGCTACTAGCATGAACATTGGCTAGTCAAGAACAGTCACAGGGTACATATGGTGGATGAAATGGAATGTAGAAATTGAGTATTAAGGCTAAACTGAGAATCCAGTGACTTTTGATTTTTTCAGGATAATACTTTTACAATACTCACCCACTAATATAAGAAACACAATCTGTACTTGTTTATTAACCATTTGAAACTACACATGGCATGTAACAAACACGGCAATACTTTAAAGGCCGATTTATAGTGCAGTTGACAAATGTGGCTTGACAACAAAACCTACAGGTGTGGTAACACTATAGGCTTTCATAGTTCTGCTGGGTCTTTCAAGTCCACGTTGCCTCAGTTATCTGTAGTTTTCTAACATAACCAGTCACAGCATCTCTGTGAGCAGGTTTTGTCAGCTTGCTGTTCATTCAGTGTTTTTTAGCAAGCACATCATCAATTGGCAAAACTTCAGAACATAAAACTTAGAGTTTCTTTCCAATCAGAGTGAGCGCCAGTGTCTACAGCCTTTCAAGCTCTGCAACATCCTAGCAAAACATGTTATCTCTTGATCTTAAGGACGATATTGGCCTTTTGATGGACTCTAAACAGGAACAAATGGCTCCTGGTATACTGACATTTAGCTTGATAAACCAATTAGACAGTTCATTGTATCAGTGTTATTTATTTGGAGGTGACTAATCACTGTCTTCTGGACACATTCCGGAGTGATGAACTTGATTATAGAGGCATTGTCATTATCTCCCAGCTATCCAATTTAAAGGCAAATTCACAAGATTTTGCTAATGGGATATGGCAAATTGTTATGGGAGCAGCAGTACCCTGAAGCAGGTAATGAGAGCAAAACATTTAACTTTATTTAAATAGTAAATGTATGTTTTGGTTAATAATACTGTATTTATTGAATTGCAATAATAAAACACCAGTAACAGCAAGGAACAATTACAGCAGCAGAGAGATCCCATGTGGTGTAGATGTATTCTAAAACTGATCTGAATATGTTGTTTTTTCACTTATTGTAATCCGATTTTTTTCTAGGAATTCTGCCCAATTCTGTCTGTACACAAACACTCTTTACAGTAAAAAATTAAATGTACTTCAACATCCTTGTCATGCTGCTGTCATTGGCGTACTTGATTTCTGTTTAAACTAGCAAAAAAATCCACTAAGAATGCTGTAAAATTACTACTCAGTACAGTTAAAACTAGCAATGCTATTGCTCCAACTAACATTACCCTCTCACTCACTCACTCATTTTCTAAACTGCTTAATCCTTCTGGGTCATTGGTGGTACTGGAGCCTATCCCAGTGTGGGCAGAAGGCAGGAAACACCGTGGACAGGCCGCCAATCCATTGCAGAACAGACACACAGACATACACACTCACTCCTAGGGGGCAATGTAGCTAATAGGCCGCCAATCCATTGCAGAACAGACACACAGACATACACACTCACTCCTAGGAGGCAATGTAGCTAATAGGCAATGTCTAATTCACCTGCATGTCTTTGGACTATGGAAGGAAACCCACACAAACACGGGGAGAACATGCAAACAACACGACCAAGCCCGGATCAGCCAATGGGTTTCATGGCCACATTGAAAGGGCTGTGATTTTGATGCTCCAGATATTCAATCTGGACAGATCTGAACCGAAGACAGGATGGCCATTTCCAGAGCAAAAAATATAAAATGCCACGACCCCCAACAAATGTTTCTGCCCAGGGGCCTTTAACTTAATGATCCAGGCCTGTAGTCTACAACCTTAGCTGGTATAAACAAGCTGTAAAATCAATGAGAACATTCAATAGAGAATTAAATAGGTATATGTTTTCCAACCACTCCACAGTGTTAAACATCACGGGATACAGACCCTGGAATCTACTGGAGATACAGAACCCATGGAACACACATTTGTATCTGACCCTAGATGGCCTTGCTGAGAAATTTAGTCCACAGGAACTTGGCAAAAACAAGAGGAACTGACTTCAAAATGTTCAGGATTATAGGGCGTCATGCCCCCTCTCCAACAACACATGGCTTTTTATTGTAGCCTTCAGGAAACACTGTACATTGGCAGACAAATGTCAGAAAGATCACATTGCTAGCTCTCAGGAAACTGGTCAGACCCTTAAATCGCCAGGCTCCTCACGTTGTCTTCTCAGAGGCATCCATGTTGTTAGTTACAACAGTTAGAACAGCGACTAGTCAACGTCAAGCTTAAGGTGTCATCCTTGAGCAGTGAAGTTGACTAGTTTGTGTGACCCCTAGTAGACACATCTGATCTAAAGTGTCAGCTAACTTGTTGATCTTGTTGGTCTTGTTGGTCTGGCTACATCTCCATTGTTGTATGCTTTCATTTCATTGTCCTTCAAGTATGTTATGTAACGACCTGAAGCTGCAAGACAAAACATTTGGAAAGACACTCTTAATGGTGGTCAAACTTCAAAGCAATGACTAAGAATGCTACATAGAACTCAAATATGCTCACATCATGCTCTGGCTTGTCTACTAGCATTCTATCCACTGGTATACTGGAAACTGTAGGAAGAACACAGGCAGTACTAGTACAACAGCACATGTGAAGGAATGAACTATCTTGCTGCTAGCTAATTAATATTAACCTGCTATAAAGTGACAGGCTTATGGGCTACTTGATTAGCTTGCTAGAAATTAGCATTAACTTGCATAGTCTTTCTCACTTCTTGTCTTATGTACTCATTCAAAAACAAAAAGGCACCAAAAAGAAGTTGTCGGAATTGAATGAAACTTTATATGATTATATGAAGGTAATGATGTTATATGTAAGTGATTACAATATTTGAGCAAAATGATTTTTATTGGGCACAAGATGAGATAAGGTTGGGCAGCACAGAGGCATTCTGTACTGGATCCTACAGCACATTTGTCCGCAGATGTTGCAGTCGGGCCTGTAGATCCTGCACAATCATAGGCTGCCGAATCTGGCTTCAACCTGCTGGTCTCATAGATGTGCTATTGGTGATAAATCTGGTAACCCGGCAGGCCAAGGAAGTGTTGCAATCTGGTGGAGACATTCCTGGGAAACCATTGCTGTGTTTGTGTTGAAAAATCGGAAGCCCTGCGGAAGCCCTGCCATGAGACGCCACACATGTGGCTGGAGGATGTACTGCACATATTGCTGAGCTGTTAGTGTCTCTCATATCGCTACTAGGAGTGACCGACTGTCGTACGCGATAGCTCCCCATCACACCAGCAGTTGGGACAGTGTGTTGCTCCACAGCAAAGGCAGGATTGAAGCACTCACAACAGGGTCTCCATACTCAAACCTGATCTTTGTTGGATCCCAAACAGAGCCTGGATTTGGTGTTGGTTCCAGTCCATAGAAGTTCAGGTTTCTTGTTAATGACACCACTGTAAATGAAGGTGATGGTGGCTGACTGCCAATGGCAGGACACCAAATTCCCTTCTGCTAAGTACCTGGAAAATATCCAGGCAGAGACAGGGGTGTGTAATAAAGGTGCCACCTGGTTTACGAGGAAACTGTGGGAGCTGCTTGTGCTTCTCGACGAATGAAACTATCCTCTCTACAGGTGGTTTGTCTGGGCTGTCCGGAGTCTGCTTGGTGTGTGTGCATGCCCTCACGTAACCAGACCACGCCTGCAATCATTACAGATCCCGAAGTTTCCGACATTTCAGGGTCTATAATTTCTTTGGTGAATGAGTGTAGTACATGTTTTTTTTTCTTATCCCAGCCTAAGATGTAAGCCTATTGATGTTCTGAATTTAATAGATATTAATATATGACTTATATGACTTTATTTACGTACATCAAATCCAGTTTGACTTCCTGGGTTGCTTGCAGCCACTCCAAAACAGAGAGTTACTGCTGTGCTCTGATTAGCTAAATGAAGAGAGCAATTAGTGATGCTGGCATTTGAGTGAGGCCGCCTGCGGAACACACACACTCTGAGCACACACTTGCTCTGATTACATTAGGATATCATAATCATAATATTAAACTGAGCAACAAAAAAGTTTCTGATTGCATGTTTAGTGTTAGTTTGGGAGGAACTCCAGGTCTTAATGAAGAAAGCAAAGAAAAGCAGAATGTTATGAGTTTTATATTACTCAGGAAAGTTGGCCTCTTTGGCCTAGTTTGTTTAAATTTCTCACTGGAAAAAAAAAAACATGTTTCATCTTTAACTTGCACCATCTGGGATTCAAGAAGACAAAATCAATCCACACTATATGACCAAAAGTATGGGGACAGCCCTCCTAATGCGTGTAGGGGTTTCAGTCACTCCCATTGCCAACAGATGGATAAAGTCAAACACACAGCCATGCAGTCTCCATGCACAAATACTAAGAGTAGAATGTGTCGTACTAAAGAGCTCAGGGACTTTAAATGTGATCATGTGATAAATGTGATCCAAGTGATTCCACCTTTGCTCCAAGTCAGTTCATGGAGGTTCTGTCCTGCTGGGATTTGCCCTGATCAACTGTAAGTGCTATTATTGTGAAATGGAAGCATCTAGAAGCAGCATCAGGTCAGCCATGAAGTGTCACACCATGTAAAGACACAGAGAAGTCCATGTGCTAAAGCTTACACAGCATAAAAATCACTCATCCTTGGTCGCATCATTTACCTAAAGTTTCAAACTGAATCCATAAGCAGCATCAGCAAAGGAACTACATAAAGGGGCCTTGATTTCCATGGCTGAGCAACTACACACAAACACAATATCAAAATGTACTGCGCAAGGCATCAGCCGGGGAGGTGTAAAGCACGCTGCCACTGAACTTGCGTTCTCTAGTGTAAGGAATCATCTATCTGTTACTGATGGATGAATCTGGGTTTGACATAACTGTACAAACTGGGAAGCATGGTGTGAACAGTAAAGTTTGGTGGAGGAGGGATAATAGGTCCGGGGCTGTTTTTCAGAGAGATGGTTTTTAATGAGTTTGGTGTAGAGGATCTCCAGTAGCCTGACCTGAACCCCAGTTCAGGGGTCCAATCGGAGCATATATTGTGAACCAAACTTTTTTGTCCAACATCAGTGTCTGACCTGATATATGATATATGATATCTCTATTTGGACAGACAGGTATTTAAATAACCAGCTATATTGACAGGTAGGTAGGTAGAAAGGTAGATTGATGGATAGACGATGGAAGGATAGCCAGCAATATATATATATATATATATATATATATTACTTGGCCAAACTTTGTCTGGATCTGGGGACATGACAATAGCTAGGCAAAATTCAATGAACAGAAAATAAAAATAATTTCAAACCAAACTATGATATTCAATAGTGTTCCTGGTGTTCAGGCAGTCGGTGTTGGACTGGATAGTGGGCCAGTGTGTTTTTGGCAAAAAGACTAAAAGAGAGATAGACGAATGAAAGTAGTCATTGAACGGGCCCACTGGGCCATGAACTTCTGCAACAGTGGATCTTCTCCTTTACAACTTTCTCCACAGCCTCTCCCAGGAACAGCAAAGCAGGATCAGTTTCTCTAGCAGCAAAAACAGCAGCGCCGAGAGCAAGTCTGAGCACAGTGCCAATAGGAGAGAAATAGTGAGAGAAGAGACACACAGAGCATTTCCATTGTGTGCTGTGGATCTTATGTAAGACTAACCTTTAAATCTACCGAAGTGTTTAAGGGGAACTGAAGGTAAATGCACTGATGTGCTGTACTGCAGTGAATGGATTCTTTCTGTGCAATGACATTGTGTGGAGGCACACAAACATACACATACACACTCCCTAGATATTCAGGTTATTCAAACAGGAACTTATTTTCCTGTATTCTGTGATCTGTATGTTACATAAGAAAGTCAGAGTTCAGTTTTATTCACTACGGTAACATATCAATCTGAGACAGAAGCTTCCAGTCCTATGGACTCTGTGCCCTGTACATTTCTGCGTTTTATGGTCAAGCTAAGCTGCTCCCAAGCAGTGGCCATATAAGTGCAGAAATGTGCTGTGTCAAGGCTCTCCTTGATTCCAATGGAGACATGCAGTAGTCATGCAGGGTAATTGTGGAAGTGGCAGCAGTCTAAATCACTTGGAGGGAGCAATAGAATGTTGTGCTTTTGTGAATTATGACAGGTGGTAGCCAATCAGACTGGTACATTATGACATGCAGTGTATCCACATTCTGTGGTGATGAAAGAAATTAGTGGGAGCATTTTACAGTCGTGCACAGTTTTGGAATGAATATAAGAGCTTTTGTACTTTTTACCCACAAAGCAGCCAACACTCGGTAAGGAAAGCGTTTCACTTTGCTCAATGCAATGCAGCATAAAGCCACTCCTCATTCCAGGCAAAACAGCATCACTACACATTCACTCTGGCGGCTCTGGTGACATACAAACAGCCGATTGTAAGCTTGTTCTAAATGTGTAGGTTAGTTAGCCTTTCACAGCTCTGAGATTTCAAATAGATAGCCTAAGTACTTGGGGTGGGAGCGTGGGGACAGGCCAAGTATTTGGTGTGGGAGGGGGGAGACAGGCCGAATACTTGGGGTACAAGGGTGGGGACAGCCAGAGTACTTGGGGTGGGAGTTTGGGGACAGCCTGAGTACTTGTGGTGGGAGGGTGGCGACAACGTTCTTGGCAACCTTGCATTTGATGTCACTGTCAAAATACCAGTACTTAATAGGACCTCATAACAGTCCTACCAAAAATTCCATGAGTTGTCCTACTCTCACTCCATCGGTTATCCCATCCTAATAACTGTAAATTCTGATCCTTATTTGTGCTTGTTTTGCTATCTGGTGTGGACCAGAGGAACATGGTTTCCCGTTTTGAGTCTGGGTTCCTCTCAAGGTTTCTTCTTGCTCTGGGGGAGTTTTCCCTGCCCCACTGTCATTATTGGCTTGCCCATTGGAGGTTTTTGCTTTGTGACAACATCTGTTGTAAAAGGTGCTATATAAATAAACTTGACTTGACTTGATCTGAGGTCTCTACTAGGCCCCTGCTGTTTTTCAAGGTTTGGGCTCCTGAGTTCCAGTGAAGGGTGCAGGTCATGCTGCATCGTGCACAGACATTTTAGGCAGTTCTACACTTCCAACCTGAACCCTGTTAAACATCTTTGGGATGGACTGGAACATCGATTGCCAGCCAAACCTTCCCATCCGACATCACTGTCTGACCTCACAAGTACACTTTTGTCTGAATAGGAGCATATTGTCACGGACACATTCCAAATCGCTGTGAAAAGCTCTCGTAGAAGAGTGGAGGCTGTTTAAAGCTGCAAATGGTGAGCAAACTTCATAATAACCCCCAGTGGTGTTAGAATCCAACAAGGACTAATTTCATGAGTTCAGTGTGCTGTGGACATCCATGTTTTTCCAAGTATAAGCACTCAGGCTGGGAGTAATGTTGGGAGAAATATTACCAATTTGGAAAAACGCCCATGTCCTAGTAATTTCAAGTAATAGAAGGGCAGTGCTATTATCTAATCATCATGGCCTTTATTAGGGAAAATAGGCAAATGTGGACCACACTTGGTCCCTAGAACTAGAATTAGAAACCATCCCGCCATCTAAGTCTCAGAATCCTTCGCCGTCGTCATTGCAGCATTATAGTTCTAAATCGTGTGGCGCTGAGGGACACGCTCCCCTGTCCTCCATAATCTTGATGGATGCATCGGGGAAACACATCTGATATCTGCACTTCTCCAATGAGCCCTCCATCCACCTTCACACTAATCACATCAGACACCGTGATGCTGAAACCAATTAGAGCTAATAAAGTGACTAGAAATAGAAAATGTCAGTAAGCAGGTTATGTCTCTCTCTCTCTCTCTCTCTCTCTCTCTCTCTCTCTCTCTCTCTCTTTCTTTCTCTGTGTGCATGTGTCTTTGTGGTCGGGAGTTGGTGTGGGGGTGGGCAATACCCTGGGGAGGTTGCTGTATATAGTGGAAATCCTGATTTTATTCAGCCACCAATCCCAAGCTTGGTGTGCAGTCCAGCTTTGACCCAAGCATTAGACTTCAAACCCCATTCCACAATTCCTGTAAGCCAGTAAACAGTCCTGTACTTGAGTGAAAGTAGAAACACATTGGTGACATCAGAACATTATGAGCACCTACCTAATAGTGGGAAAGACCACCCTTGGCTTAGATTACGTTGTGGCATTGACTGTCAGTGTCAGGAAGGTATCTGGAGGCACTCGTGCACATGCCAACTGCATTAGAGCACTGAGGTCCCTTGTGTGTGGTTGTGGGTCAGCACAGTGAACACCTGGCAATCCAAGTGTTCCTAGATGTACTCTAATTAATCGACTGAGATCGGATGAGTTAGCAGAACAGGGAGGGACGTCACTATTGTGCTCCTGAAACCAGTCAGACACCACCGTTGCATGGTGAGGTGGGGCGTTATCCTGTTGATGGCTACCATTACCATCAGGGAAGAACGTCAACATGTACAGGTGCACATGATATGCTAGCACTGGCAAATACCTGTTGGTGTTCAGAGACTCATGCAATGGTATTAGTGGTCCAAGATCATGCCAGGAAAACATTCCCCAGATATGTACACAGTTAAGCCAAACGAAACCTGATGATTATGTATTAACAGTAAAAACGTGGTAATTATAGTTAAATATTATGGTCAGTATTTTGATGAACCATTATACTTAAGGAGACTCAGAGTTCAGCTTTCCAGTGCACAAACTTCTTTAGATATCTTTGACCACTTAGTTTTGAATGCACAGGAATCAGTAGACTGAGAAGTTGGATATTTTACTTTGACATGTTGTGGAAATCCTTCATAAAGTGCAGATGCTTGGAAAACCAAGCCAAGTACGGAAACAAGCCGCATGTATTTAATTATTATCCATGACTGCCATACCTGATTACAACCTCTCACCACAGCATCTCTCTTCTCTTCCACTCACTCCTGTCCTTCCTCCTCATCTACTCGATTGATCAGATCATTACGCTGTGTATCTGGGTTCAATCCAATTAACCTTCTCACCGCTCGGCCAGTGCACAAGACGTGGGCAGGCAAATGCCAACAGGCTTGCCATTCATTCCCCTGTTAGTCCGCAGGTTCATGGCCCCCCTGACACGCAGCAGACAGTCGGAGTGCTGGGGAGAGGCCCTTGAAGGCAGTGGGAGGCTTCATTTAGAAAACAGAGCACTGAACACAGGTTCAACCAGCCCAAAGGTCACCAAGAATCAGAGAGCCAATGACCCAGTAGGGGCTCTCTATTAGGAGCACTCAGAGTGGCAGATAAGACTCCTAATGAGACTAATAAAGGCTGAAATGTGTTGCTAGTACATAATTCACCACATGTTTACTCACTCAGTGTACCGGCCCCCTAACAGAATAGCTCAACCTTGGGGCACACATCTTTTTTTTTACCTGCATAATTACCTTAATGATTATTAATATTAATATTACTATATTTATGGCTTGATTAAATGTCTGTGTTGTGCATGTTATTTATTAATAAATTCTGAGGTTACAAATAAAACATCAATATTGATATTATATTCATGTTTGTTAATGTTAGTCATTATGTTCAAATACAACAACAAGTATAATATTACTTTAATTTAATATAATTCATGTTGATAAGTCCCCAGAAATGCAATCTTTCAGGCATGTTTTAAAATAGTTTTTGCCATGTTATTTTCTTTTCATGTAGTATTTCTATATTTTATTAATTATTCGTTTCGTCATGTCAAATTTGGTGGTGCGAATAGTTTTGAATATATATATAATATATATAATCTTATTTTATGTTTATTTACCATCTTGTTCATATCTGTATCTTTTAGATTTTTGATGTGCTGTCTTTATATTATCTTGTTGTTTCATGTGAGCGGGCAGTTGTCAAAGCATTTCGCTGCTGGTCATATCTAGTAGGACTATGTATGTGACAAATACACTTTAATTTTATTTGATTACACTACGTAACAAGACTTTTGTTCCCGGCTTCTATGTGTTATATTCTAATTGCTTATGTGAAAAATGTCCCTGTGGGCAGGACAATAAAATGTGATTTATTATATATATATATATATATATATATATATATATATATATATATATATATATAAATAAATATATATATATATTATATTATATAATAATAGACCATTGGAAATGATGACAAATTTCTTCATAAAGCTTTTAAACTTCAATAAATCATCATAACTTTACACAATTAAATTGTGCCATCTAAGAGAGCAGCAGTCGTCCACCTCACCTTCAAGCGTTTTCTTGGAGTGCTTGCACATGAAATGAGGTGTCCATGGTTTGTCTTGATCCCCGATAGGCATGCTGAAGTATGCTTTGTAGGTTTCACACATCTTCACAGAGTACTTTTCCACACCTGTCTTGATAAATTGGCCACAGATGTAGCAGAATGCGTCTGGCGGAAGCTGCAGCCTCTTTTGATGCCTCTAAATGAGATGTAGTTCTGTATCCACTATCCACTCACTCAGCTGGAACATCAACTGAAATGGCTGTTTTAAAACACCTATATTCATACTGCTATGTATACTACCAGACAGTCCCAGACAGTTCTAAGAAGTTACAATTCTCAAACATTCTAGAAGATTCCAGACAGTTCTATAAACTCGAGAGTTCTCACAGTCCCAGAAGCTACTTGAAGCCTATTCAGCACTGACTGCATCACAGATGTAATATAGAAAAATAGAGAACTCTCCAAAATAACATTGTCCTGGCAAGCAAAGTTTATGGGGACCAATGGCCACTTTCTGGACATTTTAGGCATAAGGAATAAAGAAAACTTGCTATTTAGTACAGTATATGTAGTTTGAGGCGCAGCTGCGGAGCGCACCCACACCCGCCCCATAAATGAAAATCTCAGTACACCCATCCTTATGAGAGAGAGGAAGAGAGAGAGAGGGAGGGAGGGAGGACTAAAACAGCACTTTATCTGCTTTAATAAACATACATTAACATGATTTGACTGGACTTTTTAATGTCCGGTTGGCAGTTCAAACCCAACCCCAGACAATGAAGCTCACAATGGGACTGTACAGCCCAACACTGGACAACCGGCAAATGTATTATTATACATATGGTGGAGTGAGTATGTTTTCTGTTTAGGCCTGGGAGGCGGAGCAGCAGCAAACCCTCACCTGTATGGCCCTCCAGCAGTGCTCATTGTAGTGTGAAGCCGGAATAAGCACTTTGACAGGCATGTTCCTGCAGAGAGCTTCTTCCTCTGCTTTTACGGCTGTTAGAGGCCACCGAGACCCGGCTGTTAGAGGCCACCGAGACCTGAGTGGAGCATGTTTTGGAGAAAATACACAGCACAAGAGACTGTAGATCCCTACCGGTTCTGATAGGCTTTTACGATCGCTTGCAGAGCCCTTTGATGAAGGACTGATGTGCGAAAGAGGAAGTGGGAGGTCCTGACCTTGTCGTTTGAAAGTTGGATGTGGCGGAAAGTAAGAGAACAGCACCTAAATCAGGACTCTCTGTGCCAGTTATTCTGACTCAGCAG
>CM067499.1:20526061-20547016 GCA_034552555.1 Semaprochilodus insignis
CAGTTATTCTGACTCAGCAGATTGTTCAGATTGATGTGCATGCATTGCTCCGGCACCATGCATGCCGCCTCTCTTTCGCTGACGCCGAGCATTCGCATGTTTCCATGGACGGGCCCTGCTGTATTCTGATTAGTCAACAAAACATTATGACGTTGATGAAGTTCTCTGACTCATTATTTTTAATGAAGGCAGTAATCCCAGGAGGGGGCACCAGCAGATTCCGACTCCAAATGCTGCGACGCCAATTAAATGTGCAAACACCAGGGGCATGTCAAGAGGTTCACATTGGGTGGCCTTTGGGAATGAGGAGGATTTTGAAGTGTCTGTAAAATAGGGGGAAGAGATAGGGAGATAAAGAGACAGACAGACAGAGAGAGAGAGTGTCCTAGATTACTGAATGCAGTGCAGAGACTTGTCCTTTGTCTAATGACAGCCTAATGCCAGCTGTCCCAGTAGGCTTTGCGTCACGCTTTGTCCTTTTTGCTACTGGGAATCGGCTTCTTTTCAATTATTCACACTTTCTGATCCTCTGTTCTATCTTTATCTTCTACCAGACTGTTAGCACGATACCCCTTAGACCCCGACTTGTGCTTTGGAATGGTGTCATTGGAAATGTCTGTGGGGTATGTTCTACTATATCAATCCATCAATCAATCAAAATGGTTTAAATGGAGATTTTTATGAGTAACGTCTCAAAGCAGTTTTACAGTAAAGCAGTTTATGGAAAAATTACACTCGGGGTCAAAGAAATAGCTACACAAATAGCTGCATCCAGAAGGAATCAACTGACAGGAATGAAGCTTGGTGGGTAGGTTTGACATCATGAGACATGCTAATGATTTTCACGCTCAGTCATGCATGTGTTGTGAGCAAGGATGGGCCTTATTTCTTTTATCTCTTTCTTTTTTACCTACTTTAAAAGCTCTCGTCCCCCTTTCAGTTTAGTGAATATTATATCAGTCTCCACTGCAGGTCAAGAACGCTGTTTTATCCTCCTGTAAAGTTCCATTTTGGAGGTTTTTAAGGTGGACTGTATAATTCCGTGAGTGCTATTTTATAGTTTGATGTCTTCACTTTTATTCTGAAGTAAAGCATTGAGCTAAACATAAGGAGAACCTTCTAGTAGCCATGTCTAAACTTTTGAGCGGTAGTGTGGATCATCATGATTAGGGGCTGCGTCAGCCACCCACACCATGCTAAGAGAATCACCAATGCATTATACAAGCTGGCTAGTATGAGGTAGTGGGTGAAGCATTTGGAGTAAGTGTCTGTATGTCAGGTGATGGAACCATCAGGTGACTTATAGCTTCATACATCATTATTTATTCAAACAACGCTTTTCTATCACCGTTATTAGGATTTCAGCTTTAGCAATATTTTGTTTTTTGAATTTTGACTTTTTCAAAATTCAGTGCTATGGGATTGCAGTGCTATTGGGAAGGAAGATAAAGGTTAGCAGGAACAATAAATGATGATAAATTTAGACCGAAGTAGTGTCTCTCAGTATGATGTTGGGCCACCATGTTTGCTAACACAACATACCAGACGTCTCTGCATGGAGTTGTAAAGGGTCCTAATGGTGTCCATCCCATGCAGCTTGAACATTCTCACACACTTCCTGCAAATTTTGCGGTAGGGATGGGGCTGGAGTGAGGTGGTTGTCTGGCATGATACCATTGCAGTCTTTGGTGACGGTGACATGGTGTTAAGAGTCGTCGTAATGGTCTGCGTGCATGTAGTCATGTGTCGTGTAGCCATCTGCCAATGGTGCTGGCACTAACAGGATGGCTCATGGAGGGCATCACTGCTTGCTGAGCGTCTGCAATTGTGGCTGTTGGGTCTGTCGGGTACAGCTATAAGACCCATCCTTGCTTATGTCACATGTGTGGCTGAGCGTGAAACTTGAATATGTCTCACATTGTAAAAACCTATCCACCAAGTTTCATTCCTGTCAGTTGATTCCTTCTGGGTGCAGCTATTTGTGCGACTATTCTTTTGCCAATGAGTGTATTTTCTGAATGACAAGGCTAAAAGATATCACTCTAAACAGGCTCCTCCAATAATATTCAGTGTTAGGAGTTGAATACGTCTGTGTTTGTAGTAGATCTGCCTTAAGCGATGTGGGAAAATGATTTTGTAGGACCATTAGCTTGATGCTAAAATGACACACAGAGATGTATATAGGTGATAGTTAGATTAAATATTAAATATTACACTATCTACTGCAGTCTGACCAATCAGAAATCCAGCCATTAAAGCTGGCTACCACAAGGCCAGTGAATACAGCCTGCGAGGTAGGGGGTCTTGCAAACAGCCGGGTATCAAGGCCACATCTGTTTATGAGAGGAGGATACCCAGTGGACTGCACGCTCTCAGATTTATTACCTAAATGATGAAGAGGGGATGTGGAGGCGCATATGTGTGTGCTGAATAAAGAGAGCTGACAGATTACTGGAGATAAATAAGGAGTAGAGATGGAGGAGATAAAGCATACTCAGCCCCAGGTAAATGTCATTCATATCATTATCAGCTCTCTCATTATCTCCACACCACAGCCAGCAGCTAAGCATTGGACTCATACAGCAACATAATCCCATACTGTCATTTTAGTTTACTGCTGAATTTATTTCCATTCAGGGACAGAAATGTCTTCTACAGTCTGAAAACTGATGTGTTAAAAACAATAAATTATTTACTTTTTTGGGACTGTTTCTTTCCCTGAGGTCCACTTATAATCTTTGTAAGGTTTTATGCACCAAAAACACTCTTAATTCATTTCTTATGTGACCATTTTCCAACCTAGCTATATCCCTTAGAATTAAACAGGCTATTTTTATCACTGTGCCTTTAAAGCCCCAGGGAACCTAAATCTCTGTTCTCTTTCTAGTTAAGTTAATCTTGTTCCTCTGGGCTGCAGTATGCATGTGCAAAGTCTGTCTTGTGAATATCTTCCCAAAATCTAACTGTCTGCTGTATTCTACCATATTTCTCTCCTCTCCAGGTAAACTGGGTGGTCTTCCCGTCGGGTAACGCTTGCGTAAGCATTTCCTAGCCAATCACAAGGTTGATGTCTCTTGCCCCACCCACAGATACCAGTATCAGAGAAACCTAGGAAGCTGGAGCTAACCCAGCAAAGCCAAAAGCTAGCAAGCTAGACCACGTGCCTGTCTGTGGCTGCCTGTAGCCTGTTCACTGCTTTATCCATACACCAACATTTGTTGCTTTGTCCATTTCCACATTTGCACATTGCTTCCTCCATTTGTTTATTAGTTCGTTCAGTCATCCATCTGCATGTCTGTGACTTCTTTCATCCAATTAGTGTCACATAAAAACTGGGTAATGCTGTTAGTTCTGCATGCGGGGCGGAACAGACTAAGAGTGTTGGACAGAGAGCTGTCAAGCAAGCTGCTCATCAGCCACGCCCACAAAGGTCTCCGATAAGGTTTCACTATATGTTTTACTATATTTTTATCATATATTTATCATTTGAGCTTTGCTGAAACTTGGCGTTTAGTGTCATACAAACATATTAGAAAATACTAATACAGTGACTTCTGTTCTGATTGGCTGCCCTATATGGTGCTTAATTAACAAAGGAGTCCAAGCTGGGAACACTCCTTATAGCTTCACCATAAGTGGGCGGGGCTAAACTGCTGTAGGCAGAGTAGGCATATATATACGAATGTATCGTTTTTTTGTGGATTGCCAGTGAAATCTACCACTAAACGAGGGTACAAGTCCTTTGCAAAATGTAAAATGAACAAGCTAGCTAACTGCTATTGCTTGCTAATGGAACTGTTTTAACTGCATGTGATATTCTCTCACGCAACACACATTTATCGTGGGACGTTTTTGCTATGCTAACTTACAACATCCATAGACTAGCAACAGGGCTGTCTGTCAGGCACTGCTGATGAACGCACTATCGAGCACTACCTTCATGTGCTGTTGGATTTACAGATCTTGCACTCAGTTTGTTCCCACTCTAGAGACCCTATATTCCCTATATTCCATGTAGCCTAAAGATTCTCATGGTTGTCCCCAGACGTTCTCATTACGAGATCCCATCTGTCCCTAAGACACTTCACTTTATGCTGCTTTTAAGTGACCCAGTTTGATCAGAAAGCTGAGGTACCCATCAGGAAGCCCCACCTGAACTTGCCTTCAAAGTCAGATAATGTAGTCAGATACATTAAAATAGGGACACCAACACTATAGACACAATGGCACTGGAAAGCAGAGAATCCATCATAAGTCATCAAATAATATTGTACACATATAAAAATGATAATGGTTCGTTTATTTAAACGTATATAATTAACCCACTTTTTATTTACACTTGTTTGTGTTCATATCGCCAGTAAAAAAGGCTAAATAATGGCTAATAAACTACCAATAAACTAAACTGTCTTTTGTTTACTTCCTCCATAAAGCATGTGAATGCACCTGTTAGATTAAGTTTATATGCAATTGCAGCATTATTGAGCTGTTAAGATGTAAACGAGGTCATTCTGAGACACTATACTAGGATACTGTCGAGATAAAGTTTTGGTATGAAATGCTGTTTGTATGAACATAATATATGACCATCACCCCTACAAGAGTTTCTTGGACATCCCATTCCAAAAACATGGGCATTAATATGGGGTGGCCCCCTCCCCCAATCAATGTTGGACCAGAATGCTTGGCTCACAATCAACATTACAATTTATCCCAAAAGTGTTCAGTGGGGTTGAGGTTAGGGCTTTGTGGAGGCCATTGGAGGTCCTCCAAGCCAAACTCACAGGGGTACGGTCATGCTGGAACAGGCAAGGCTCTTCCACAAACTGTTGCCACAAAGTTGGAAGCATAGTGTCTAAACTGTCTTTGTATGCTGTAGCATTAATATTACCCTTGTGAGTGTGAGAATGTGAGTGAATGTGTATGTCTGTGTGTCCGATGGATTGGCAGCCTGTCCAGGGTGTTTCCTGCCTTCCGCCCAGTGAGTACTGGGATAGGCTTCAGAATCCTCCGCGGCCCAGAAGGATAAAGAGGTTTAGAAGATGAGTGAGTGAGTAAGTGAGTGAACATTACGGTAGGTATCGTACTGCCAAACCTCGATCTGTCCATGAGACTCCCAGGTAGTTAAGCATCACTCCAGAGAACATCCAGTGGCGGCGTGCTTTACACCATTGCAGCCAATGCTTGGCATCGTGCGTAGTGATCTTAGGCACTGCTTAGCCGTAGAAGCCCATTTCATGAAGATCCTAATGTACAGTTCTTGTGATGATGTTGCTCTCTGAGGAACTCCGTAGTGAGTCATGCAACAGATAATAGGCCAATTGGGTGTCCGAATACTTTTGGCCCGTATAGTGTACGTTTCATGGTGAAGAGGTACATGAAAAGCAAAACAGTCTCCAAACCAAACAGATTTTTTTTTTTTGGCAGAATTTCCTCTATTTTACTAGAATCAACGTTACATATACAACTCATACTGGTGCTTAAAGAAAATCAAGTATCTCCAAAATGGCAACTTTACAGGACAGCTAAAAAACCTTTTTCCAAGCAGTTTGGGCCCATTTCTGTTGGTCCATCATGGAATTTTCACACAATGTGAACAGCAGCTGCTGGATTCAAATGATGCATAAAAGTAAAAATCAACCAAAATGGAGATGCATTTTTTTATGCATTATAGATTTAATGTCCTGGTTCCTTTCACCACCCTTGTGAACAAATCTGAGTGGCATTTTCAGAGCATTTTGCATCACATCGATTTTGTTTAGATCTCAACAATTGAATCATGCAGACATTTTGACCAACCTGTGGAATTTCTGTTGAAGGCCAATATAACAATATGACACTCATTTCTGAGAGCATAAAGACACAGAAACAAGTACAGAAACGAGACAGGAGTAGTTTTGAAACTAGGCAAATTTTTACTGGAAAATCAGTTTTAGAAACATCTTCAATGCTCAGTTCTGTACCACTATTGGACAAGATAAAACATACATTTTGATTGTATAAGTACAGCTTTACAGCAAATGACTATTTCGAGTACAATTTCCGCAATAAATACCGAACTAATAAAGATATAGAAACCATAAGTTAGCTGCTAGTTCTCTAATGTATCAAAATTACCAGAGAAGTAAGCTAATCCGCCAATCTACTTCGTTACAAGGTATTATTGTGTCAAACATATGGCAAATGTTACCTGACGAAAAAAAGCCCATACGGTTCTCCCTCTTAAGGACTCTATATATACTGAGAATTAGCTTCAGTGCTACTGAAAACGGGCCTAAGTGGCACCTACACCAGCAGGCTTTGCACAGGTTAAAGAGACATTGTGGTTTTCCAGCTAAAAGCACAGCGCTGTTCCAGCCCTCCGCGCCCCCCTCGGCCGCCGTTTCTCACTATGAGCGGACAGCCAGCAGCGCAATCACAACGGTGTCAATCAGTCGTGATTTAATCCAATCATCATCCCCGGATCAATCGTCGGGGTGTCTATTAGGAGAAACAGCAGGAGCGGCGGCCTGAACAGAAACGGCCTCCAGCTCCGCAGCTCTGGCAAAACGTTTCATTTCCAGTTCTGAAACATGTGAAGCTGTTAAGAGAAATGATTGTATGTCAGTCGTTTCAGTCCGCTTTCTTTTCCCAGAAGCTATCCACCGGACAAAAGTAGCCTCAGTGTGAGATTTTTTTTTTTCTTCTCGCTCCAGCTGGTATCATATTACTTCAGCTCCATTACTTCTGTCTTCATATTTCAGTCCAGGAAAGCAAAGCCCTCATGCTGCTGCGGAGTCATTCCTGACCTTTTTGCCTACACATTAATTGACCTACACATGCTCTGCCCACAAAGCAACTGCAGTAAAATTGGAAATTCCTTCTTTTACAGAACTCCCCAAACAACCCGGGGGATTTTACAGTAATGCACAATTACAGTAATTGCTAAAACGGCTACATTTAGTGCCAACCATTCAATTTATACTGATGTATGGAAAGGCCAGACTATTAGGCTAGGCTGGATGTGAGTTTTGTCATGTTCACCGCTGCTGAATTTTTTTTTACATTTTTCAGTTTTTGACAAAATTTGGAAGTACCTTTTGTCCTGAACATTGCGTGTAAATTTCACGATGAATGGACCAAAAGAAATGATGAAAATTTGCTTAGGAAAAAGTCTGGTTCCATTGGTATGCATTAAAAGTAAAGTATGTTTTTCCCTTCTCCTGTAAAGTTTTCATTTTGGAATTTATGGATCTTTCTATTAAGATTCCATAAAGTCAAATTTCATCAGTCTCTGTCCTTCCTTTTGGCTTATGTGTGCATTAAAACGTAACATGTCCAAACGAAAGAAGGGTGACGCAAGTCCACCAATCAGGGTACAGCGGTCACTTTGTTTTGAGCTTGTGTTGACCTGTTGGACAGATGGAAACTGGAAACTGTTCTCCCTCAGTGTTCTGTGCTTATGATCATTTGAATAGACGTCAGTGTCAGACTCATTAATGAGCTTCTATTAAAGACTGGTGGACTGAGAGACACTCGAGTCTCTTCACCTAAACTGAGCTGATTAAGAGTCTTGTTCCAGAAATGATCATAGAACATTAGAGCCATAATAAATCATGCTCCTGTTACTCTCCATACTTAAGTACATTTGAGGATAAATACTTTAGTACTGTTACTCCAGTGGAGGTCTAAATGGAGGAACTCCTACTGTTACTGGAAGAGCACTATACCTTTGGTATCTCTACTTTAACTCGGCTACATGGTTTCATCCACCACTGGTTTTATTATGCCAAATGCCTTAATGTCAAAAATCGGGATGCACCCATATGTTTCCCATATACAACTGTGGGCTGGTGCTGATATACGTCAAAATATATTATGATGTATTTTTCATGTACATATCTGCCAATGCTGATACATAAACATTTATAAAATGTGGAAATCAAGACTACATCTACTTATGATTAGCATTACATTACAGAGAAATGTAACATTTAGGTCTGCATGGTTGCAAAAGCATAAAAATGAATAAAAAGCAACAAATTGAGCACAGTAACCCAGTGACGCCTAAATATTCGTCCGACACTGATACGATATCTGATAACTTTGTGCATCTCTATATGAAATACCATAATCGTTTTCTTGAACAACAAGCAGTGGCCCTATATAATAATACACTGTGATAAAAGCTCCAAGCGCTATTCTCCTATTACAGTTACCAGCCGATAGCAGCGAGAAGAAAAATGTTCGGCATTATGATCCTGAGCACAGTAATCGTAATCAAGTTTCCTCTCTCACTCTATTGCAAAGCCAGTGTCATTGTTTAAGGATACAAAAGATACAGCTGAAACCAAGAACAGCATCCTTACATATTCAAATAAGACTGTTCTGGTAGCAGTACAGTTAATGTCACGAAGTCTATTGCTACAAAAGATAGCTATGAAATACAAGATGTCTAAATGGGACTGGGTGTTGGAAGAGACATGCAGGTTTAAAATGGACATTTCCACATTTGGAGTCTCCAGTCTGAAAGGTGAGAGGATGTCATTGAACATGAAGTGCAGAACAAAAGCGCCAGTCTCTTCTGATCCACTTCATGTCCTCGCTGATGCCGTCCCACAAAGCCGGCGTCATGTCAGCTCTCAGACTGAGGGCTGTCTGACACAGACACCGTATAAACAATATGACACCAGAAGGTCAGAATATGTTAGAATAGATTATAATAGATTATTTTTGGGCTATTTTCAAACATAAGGTGGAAACTTTGTGTAAATTCATCTATACATTTGTATGTTCAGTGCATTTAATACACATACACACAGTGGAGTCGCTGCCATTCCCTCCAGAAGTGGACGCGGGCTCCCCACTGATCACGCACAGGTGTGCAGGATCAGAAGGCGGGGCATCGTGCCCTTATAAACTGGCCCTTTCTCTAGTGTGAGGAAGGAGGACGTGTGGCTTACACACCACGCACTGGAGTGAGCCAGACCGACTGAGGGCTAAAGGACCCATTGTGAGGGCTGAGTAAGCCTTGTTTCTGTTGTGTTTTGGTTTAGTTGTTTCAATTATGTAGAATTAAAGCTCTCTGGTTCACTCACGCTTGCTGTTCGTGTATGTGTGTCTCTGGGCCTCGTCGAGGTTTTCCAGGTCAGCGTGCTTGGGCCGAGCCACGATATATATATACACACACACACACACACATATATGGCTTCTAAAGAATAAAACTGAGGCAGAATTTGGGATTTTCATTAGGTTCTAGGTTTCCAAACTAGGTTTACTTTTATGTAGTTGGTGTCCAAAGAATAACAAATATCTCCAAAATGGTAACTTTACAGGAGAGGGCAAAAACCTCATTTAATTCCAAAGTAAGTCAATGGAACCAAACTTTTTTTGGGCCATTTCTTTTGGTCCATTCATCATGAAATTTTCACACACTGTGAACAGCAGCTCAAGTGATCAAATGATGAATAAAAGTAAAAATCAACAAAAACAGAGATGTATGTTTTTCTTTGGACAGCAACGATATGTACTCTGACCAATCAGAAAGCTGGGGATGAAAGCCCAGTCAATGTTAGACTCTTTTAAGACTCTATATTTCAATTATGATATTTTCTTCAATGTATTTCTGAATTAAAAGTTCAGTTAGTTGTGACATCAGAGATTTACATCACTATTCAACACACACTGCAGACTGGGATTAGGCCGAGCACTTTGTGCCCATCCAGATGGTTTCACATCCCTTGCTGGGTCCTTATGGCTTTCATGTGCAGCTGGCTCGTGGCCCAAGTCTCCAGTAGCGGCGGCACACTGATACCAGCTCATTAAGGTCAGCTCTATTGTTCCTGTCCGCTCGCATATCCTTGGCTTTCACACAAATGATACAGAAATACCACCAGGTAGCAAAATTAGTGCCCAAACACTGAGGAGCACTGGAACCAGAAAAAACGTAGCCATAAAGCAAAATATAGATCCATTATGCATGAAACAACAGTAGATTCAATCTAGGCTGTTTTTGAATGATGAAATAAAACAAAGAGAGCCTTTATACCCTTAGCATCACAGCACAAACACACAGAGTTATTAATATTTCAGTTTGAGTTTAGGGGTGTGTGTTTGCATGTGTGTGTTTCTGCTCTCAGAGGCACCATGCCAGTGCGTGTTGTGTCCACAGACAAGCAAACACCAACACAACCAACAGCTGTCACGTCTCGGTGGCCCTGCCCTGACATGCGTCTCTACGGTCAATGCACACTCACTCACACGCACACACACACAATCCCGGGAGTTCTGAGAGCACATTTAGCTCTAGCAGAACACTTCTGAAGGCTTAATGTAAGGATGGGCCTTATGGCAAGCATACAGTACTGTGCAGAAGTCAGAGACCACCATTCCAATGTTTCATTTCTAGTCAATAAGGTCATTAATCTCAAGTTAGTCACTTTTTAGAGTCTACAAAGGCAGAAAATTGCACAGAAGCCTCGACAACTCAATGTAATGTGCCTTTACCACAGCTTCCATTCTTTCTATGAGACTCGCTTTCTGTTTCGCTGCAGGGAATCTGCAAGTATATTTTTCCACACCTCCAATTTAAGTCTGCACACAATCCAAGTCATCCCAAACGCGTTCAGTGATGTGCTTACCATTGCTCTGAGAACAAATTTGCAGATTGTTTG
This sequence comes from Semaprochilodus insignis, assembly GCA_034552555.1. NCBI lineage: Eukaryota > Metazoa > Chordata > Actinopteri > Characiformes > Prochilodontidae > Semaprochilodus > Semaprochilodus insignis. The sequence goes on from CM067499.1 coordinate 20,536,714, forward strand.
ATCCTCTTCTATCTCAAAAGGAACTCCGCTGATTTCTTCATATCTCTCTCTAAATGGCTCACAGGTCATTCAGAGTGGTTTGGTATGAAAGGCTGTTCTAGAGAAGCTCAGAAAGCCAGAATTGTTCACAGTGGTGGTGGTGGTGGTGGTGAAGGGAACCAGTCATCTGAGTGTTATACTGCTTCTAAAAGCTCCCTTATAGAAAGTTGACATGAAATGGTTAGACAAAAAAAATGAGTCACCTTGTGTGTTTAAGGTGGTAGTAACAGGAAGATGGGGCTATAAGTACCTGCGGGATTCATAGATTGAGAAGAGGTGGTACAGTGCAGTGAATGTCTCGTTCCATGTGTGGAAAATGGCTTCAAAGCAGATGTTAATGATTGGCTAAAAGGAGTGAGTCAAAGACCATAGAGTGAAGTGGCAGTGGAAAAAGATCCCAGTCTACAGGAAACTCTCCTCAGAATTGTGCCAGGGAAGGCATCCACCAAATCTGGCCCAACTGCGCAATTCTTTGATGCAAGAGTGTCTGAACATTGATGTGGCCTACATCAATGGAGGCATTCTTTTATGCTAGTTTTGTGATAAAGTTTTGGCTTAACATTTTATATTTATTTTAATCCATTTATGGTGGAGGAGTAATGCAGGATGCTAAAAGGCAAAATAGTCTCCAAAGAAATGTAGTTTTTCAGATGTGTGGTTTTTTTTTCTGCTGTTGTTTTTAGATTTTGCTTCATCAACATTGTACATAATTGTGTGGGTTCGCTGGTGGTTTTGGGTACTCAATAAAACGGATATCTGTGGTTCCATCACCTCCACTGTAAAGAAATTAGAGTCTGTAGGTTTCTCTACAGTGAACCATCTCAGATCCAACCACTCAAAATAACTTTGTTTACGTCTCAAGAACAGAATTAGTCAGACCTATGGCAGAACTATATGATGCTGACCGTATTGGTGGTCTGCAAGCTCTTGTATGGTTGTTAAAAGTCCCATTTGTCTTTTAAATTTTAAGCTATAGTTTTGGAAGCTGCAAGTGGATTACCATATTCTCCTCGGAAATACCTGCTGAAAAATGGACTTGATGGCTGTTTTGAAATCAAACAAATGAACTTTGTTCTCTGACTTCTGCATAACAGAGTATAACTTAAATAGCAGTAACATATTTAAAAAAGGTCATAAACAAAACAATAAGTACAATAATTATTGCAAATGCAACAAAAAGAAACAGAGAAAACTGAACAATCAGCAAAAATGATGATGTCATAATGGACTGGCATCTCGTTGTTTACATCATCTCTGTAATTAATCTAAATCTGTCTATATTTCATACATGCAGTTGTTTGATGCTAATGATGCCAAAAATATACACAAAAAAAGTGCATCATGAGGTCATCAGGACGAGGACACGTAGTATCATATTGCCCACCCCTAGCCTAACGCAGAAAGTACTATCTTCTGTTTAATAAAGTAAAAAAAAAGGCTGGAAGGCCTCACTTTCTAACAGCTATCACGGGACCATTTGTCTATGAATATGCCTATGAATTTGCTTATGTAATGCTTATGAATGCTTATGATCATAGAAGAACTATTGCACAGACAGTTGCGCTGTGAGCTATGATAACTATGTGAAAGCATCTCTTCCACCTGCACTACAGAGACGCAACTTTACAGAACCACGAGAATATTGTAGATCAACACAATCATGTGCAGACGCAAGTGTATGACATCATTAACGATATCAGTAAAGATATAATTACAGTACAGTCTGAGGAAGCCGTTGTGTACTCTACAGTCTGGTTGTAACTGATCTAATCAAGAAACAGCAGTAAGTGCTAAAACACAAAATATGAAAAATATATATATATGTATTTTTAAGGTATTATCAAGAGCCGACAGAGAGCACAGTTTCTAATCTGCCGTCTGCTCAGCCAACATATTCCGACTACACGAGCATTCATGTTAGACACCTGGAAATCTATGCTATGAAACTGTAACAGCTAGCTCTATGGAAATCTAACGGACACCATAAAAAAGCCATCTCAGTTAGAAGGTTAACTTTGTCTGACCTCTTGTTCAGGCAACTCAAACTCGATTCAAACTTCCTGTGACTTTCTGCTGACTACCTGTCTCGCTCTCTCTTTCTCTGAGTGCAGAAGGAGGTCAGTGAAGCTTATGAAACCTGAGTTTTTCCCCCCGAACAGTCAGGAAAAGGAAAAGAAACACACTTTACAAACAGAAAATGTGCAATATCGATATTCCGAAGTAGCAAAGAGTACTTTCTCTATTATGGTACTCTATATATTAATATGGGGCGTATAATAAGAAAGGATATGTCTTCTTTCCTACTGTCACTCCTGATAAACAACATGTAAGTATCGTAAATATTGAGACTCGAAGACTTGAAAAGGCCCCATATAGTCCCTGTTAGTTCACTACAAACACAGCTACTCAATGAAAAATCTTACTCTCTAAGGACGTCCCATCGCAAAAATCCTTTTTCCTATGAGGCTGCATCTTCCCCGAGGCTCCCGCATCATGTCTTTCCACGTTGATGCCATCGTTGACGTCTTGGCCAGCGACGGTTCAAAATGGATGGGGTACGCAAACAGCACCGTACAGCCAATAGCCGTATCTCCTGCCTTCTTCTGGATCTGAAAGTGGAGGATTCAATCAGCCACACGCCGTCGGCCGTCTTCGTCCCTCCTTCCTCACCATCATCTTCCTCCCTCGACTCTAGCTCAGAGCGTTTGGGCCAGGACTCTAGAGGGGAACGTGGCCACAGTGGGCTCTAAATGGAGCTACACGCCTCTCTCGGGCTCTCTAAAGAAGGGGACGCTGAGTCACAAAAGGTCGTCGTAGTCCAGCAGTTTGGAGTGCTGCCGGCTCTTCCACAGGCGGAACAGGCGGAAGTCAAAGTATATCTCGATCATCTCCTTCCCTGCATGAACACCAGAAGGAACAAGAGAGTTTCACTGGACATTGGCCCTTATTTAGCAAGGACTCCAGTATAAGAACACTGAATTAGGATCAGGCCTTATCAGTCTATGTTGTCCTGTTCAAGGCCATGTAACTGTATAAACTGACCTCAGATCAGCAATATTAATTTGAGGTGTTTGATCAATCTGGGCCATTGTAGGCAGACGTTTACATGAATTGGGGTTGGAAGATACAGCAAGAACACGGTACCATGCTGTACAATGAAGACATTTTCATGGTGCACAAGACGTTTATATTCCACTATTCTGTGGTTTATAAACTGGAACTGGTATGTCAGGCACTGGTATAAATGTATCACTACAGACGTATAGTGAATAGTGTAATTCTGAGTTTATATCCAGCAGAAATATCAATTTTAGACACTTCTAGTTTTTTTTATGTCCCAACCTCTTCCTCCAGAAAGTACACCGCAAAAGCCCATCAGACCTATGCACTGTTGAAACCTTGCACCTCCATTTTTGTCTTGTTTTTTTTTCCCCATAAACTGAAATTGGCAGCTACATGTTTCAATAACTTATATTAAAAGTTACAAGAACTTCCATATAAAGTTTTTCCAGTCACCTGCAAAGTTACCATTTAGGAAATATACGGTTTTGTTCTGACAGTGATGATGTAGAGCTTCTTCAAGTCAAAAAAACATACCAGATGGCTCCTGAAGCTGCTTGACAGAATGCCAAAATGCCAGAATACAGCCATATGCAAAACACCCCAGTGAAATTACATATTTGGTTGATTTTCTAAGTCAAATGAAATGAATCTGTTTTCTACAGGGAACACACTTAAATATGGCATATTTTTCTTGCAAATATCAGTTTAAAAGGTTCTGGTGTAACAAAGAGGAGAAATAAAACATGCAAGATGTGCCATAACTTTTCAACAAGCTACATTTTCTGTTTTTATATTTTAATATTGTAAATTCAGAAAATAAACAGCACAAGCAGAGCATGTGGTGAGGATGTGGTCACTTATTTTCACGTTAGAAAGTCACCCCAAAATTTAATTTGACCAGGATGCCAAACTTTTTGCATTTGTCTGTGCATTTCTGTTGGTCCATTCATCATCAAATTATTGCACAGTGTAAACAGCAGCTGCTGTGTTCAAAAGATGTATAAAAAGGAAAAATCAAAAAACATGTTTTTCATTGGACAGTGACGAGATGTCATTTTATAGTTCTGATGTCTTGCCTTTAATTCCAGATTTGGTAAAATACTAAAAATCTGGATCCCTGTGTTTAGCTCCAAACGACAACAAGGTCACCTGTTTGAAACCTGCTGGAGGGTATGAAACATAATAAGGCTGGTTTAGAGCATTGTTCATTTCTGAGCAGAGTTTAAATACAGTTCTAAATACAGGTTAAAACCCAGCTAATTACACTTGCTAGCAAAAGAACTGATCAGGCTGTGTGGGAGTCCGGCGGGGGGCAGGGGGGGCGATCAGAGAAAGAGAGAGGGAGAGAGGAAAGGAAAGAAAAGAGGAGGGGAAATTGAAGGAACACTCCTGGGTCCAATAAAGAGGCAGGGACTGTGGGGGAAGATAATGAGATTTTAATTGAAGAGTAATTACCAACAAATCAATAGTTGCGGCGGAGGAGAGAAGTGCGTGATAAGGTCAAAGTTGCCCGTTGCGCGTTGGCCCGTGTGTATCTGCGCCGTCTGAGGGCTTGTGCACGTGCGTGTACGCGAGCGTGTTTCTGTCCGTCTGATGGATGAGCATCATTTACTGCCACTCTCCGCAGCTGAGGGGTGATATTGGAGAGCTGCTAAACAGGCCGCCTGACTGAGCACCACCGCACGAGTTTATGAGTGCATAATCTAACTGTAAGTGTGTGTGTGTGTGTGTGAGTGCATGTGTACTCACCCTGTGCGGAGAGCTCCAGCGGACTCTTGAATTCAACAGCGTACGGTCTCATCAGCCGCTTGAGGTTCTGAAACAGCTGAAGGAAAAACAAAGTGATTTTCCTCTATACTTATTCTCCAATTCCACGCCTCAGAAATCAGCGCACTGCAAATGAACATGAGCAGAGAGGATGTTTTACTCCGCGGCATGTTACGAGTTTTAAAATGCATTCATGGATTGTGATCCATCAGTTTAAAGGAGGTGATTCAACTGACATTTGGGGGACAAACAGATGAGTGTGGGTCATACCGACACTGAATTCATACTTGGGGGGTCTTCCCTAAGATAGTGTATGTGAAACAGTGTCTGTCAGTCGAGCACAAGTACAGTGTATGGGCGTGTGCTTTTCCGTCCCATTCATTCTTGATGGGGAAAAAAAATTTAACCAAGGTTTTTTTTTTCAGAAAACCGTAAGTCGGATCAAAAAGCTGTATACAAGCACACCATTCCTCATTAGGCCAGACATTCTGGTGTTGGAACGGTGTTGATATCTCAAAAGCTACTTAGTGGATAAAAAGATCTCTTGACCAAGGAGCATTGCGCAACACTATTGTTATCCGATTCAAATTTTTAGCATTTTGCATTCACTAATTATAATATACACTGGAAAAACTGGTTGGTCATTTCAACCTAATATTACATAAATGTATACACTTCACTCTAGCAACACTTGTTGGCTTGTTAATGCAGCTACTGAATACTGATGTCTGCTGTTGATGAGAAAGTGTAGGAATTAATTTCCTGGTTCATTTCACCGCTACTGAGTAAGTTCATGACTATACAGCAGGAATCCATTTTTGCCTCACACTTCCCTCTGCAAGGAGAGTCCCTACTGGAATCTTGATAGGCTTTCAGAATTTCAGAGGGAAAGGGCAGAGGGAAGCTTCTACCAGCAGGGATTTAAAGACCTGGGGAACCTAAAACTAGGTTTTCTTTCTAATTAGGTTCTTGTTCTTGTTACTGCAGGCAAACAGTAAACATGTACTCAGTATAGCTAGGGAAATATGTTCCAGTGTCCAATAAATCACCAACATATTCACTATATTTCCTCTCGATGTGAACTAGGCAGTCATAATCCTGGAATAACATTCCGTAAGCACTTCCTAGCCAATCACAAGGCTGACATCTCTGGCTCCGCCCACACAGCAGTTTCAGAGTTTCAGAGAAACTTAGCCAGCTGAAGCTAAACAGCATAATCAAAAGCTAGCAAGCTAGATCCCCTGATGTAGCCGCCTATTGCGTGTTCATTCCTTTATGCACGCATGAACATTGTTCCATCATCTGTTCCTTCATTCACACATTGCTTTGTCCATATGTTTGCTCATCCGTCTGTCTGCACATTTGCTAGTCTGAGAATGTTTTTGTTCAGTTAAGATGGATAATGATGTTAGTTCTGTATGAGCTGCTCATTAATGACACCCCCACAGTTCTCTGATAGGTTTGATCCGCCTTTTTTAAGCCATGTTTTTTATCATATTTGTATAGTATCTTATTTTTTCATTCAAGCATTGCAGGACGTTTATCATACCACTGATGTTTAGTGTCATACAAGCATCCATAATATTATACTCTGCATTCCCTGGAGCTTTAAACTCTCGTTTTGTCCTGTAGACTGTAGACGCTGCTACATCCCAACATACTGTTGTATGCAAAAGCTCAGGCCAGCTTTGCAGTTTTGGCCAAATTACATTTAGATAAGCCAGAGTCAATTTGGAAACAACGGCTGTGAACTTATGAAGTAAGCAAATGAAACTCTTTCCCCACAAATGCCAAATGGATGCCATCTGTGCCATCTGTAAAGTATGGCGGTGGATCTGTTATACGTTAGGGGTGGGTTGCAGCAAGTGGCACAGGAAACTAGGGGTGGTCAGGTAAATGAAAGAATGGATTCACCTAAACATCAGCAAAGTCTGGAAGCAAATGTGACATAACCAGACCAAAGAAACCAAAGCTTAAAAGAGGCTGGCATCATTGTCTACAATAAGACAAGGCTTCAAAATCCACCATTAGCTACTTCAATAAGCGCAAGCTTTTGGGATGGCCTACACAGTTACCTGACTTGAACCTCATTAAAACAATCTGTGGATAGATCTTAAACATCTGTATTTTTCTACCACTCCATTGTCCATAACTGTACATACTGTAACCTCAACATCACTTGCCATGGTTACTTTCCTGCACTTCATATGTAAATAATACTGTATTTTGCACTTCTGGTTAAATGCTTACTGTATTTCATTGGCCCTATACCTGTACTCTGCACAATGACAATAAAGCTTAATCTAATCTAATCTAATCTGATCTGATCTAATGTGCATGCAAAACAACCCAAGAATATCACACAGCTAGAAGTGCTGTGCAACGTGGGCTGGGCAAAAACTCTGAAAAATCATTTTCTGAGAAAGTATTTGCAAGCTGTGTTATCTGCCACAGTTACCCTAACCCTACATTTGGGTATCCAAACTTTTGCATCCGCCCTAGTTGTAATTTTATTCTATTTTTTAAGTGTATCAATATGGACATAACTGGGAATTAACATTTGCAGAATGCAGAAGTGGTGTTTACTTTATTTCCCTTCACAAATCATTTGGCCAGGGTGCCCAAACTTTTGCATGCAACTGTATTTCAGAAAGGTGAGGAAAGCCTGTGTTTTTATTTGGGTTAAATGGTTAGTTTATTGGAACTAAAGTCAATGATAAAAAAGAAATGTAAACACAGAAACGAGCATTTCCAGGCTTCAAACGGCTGAACTTTTCTGCAGACGGTATTAGGTGAAATCTGCAGGAGGCGAGAGTGTGATGCTTGTCGCTGCTGTTGCGAGCCTGAGGGAAGCGGAGGCGGTGTGTATGTGTGCGTGTGTGCCGCGGAGCACAGGGAGCTAAATTAGAAGGAACAGCAGAGTGTTAAGCTGCTTGTTTTGATAAGGATTATGGGCGACCTTTGCCGGAAGGGGGTATGTTGTAATGTCTGAGAGCATCCTTCATCTGTGGGGAGAGCTGGACAGAACACAGCCAAACTCACCTCCCCACCCCCCATCAAACGCTCTACTTTGCTAACAGCCAGGCTACATTTAGCTAACTAGAGAAGCGCTATCAGGGTATGCTATCATTAGACATATTAGAAAGGGCATACTACATACTAAATGCTAAAAAAGTAGTATGCAGTATTCAGCCAAATTGAAGATCTATAGTGCACCGGAGATACCCGGATGGTGTACTACTCCAGTCAGAGTCTCTAGTATACAGGGGGAGCTATCTTCATGGTGTACTGCATCCCATCATGCACTGCGGCCTCACCAGCTCTCAGCCTGCTTCAGCCAAAGAAAATGGCGGCGGGTAACACTGGGGAGCAAAACACAGTCGACTCTGAGTATAAATGTGGGTGTAGTGATTGTAGTGGGGTATGTTTTCATCAGAATGAGCCTCAGAAAGTTAAAATATACAGGTCTGAAGATTAATAACAGATGAACTCGCTTTAGAGGATCAGTTTTAGAGTGAAATAGCCGAGGATAGCTAACAGCTAGGCTAAACGTATTTCAGGTGAACTGAGCAGCGTTAGCAGCAGCTAGCTCTAAACAGTGGATACAGTAATAACAGCTCTGAGGTGAATGTGAGGTAACTGGTCATGTGACTGTATTAGTATGCTACATTGTACGTCAACTTGTTACTGTACTGCATACTACACACAGGGGGCGTATACAGTATGCAGTACATACTACTGTAGTGATGCAGTATAGTAGTGGGCCATTTCAAATACAGCCAGGGCTTACCTTAGCTAGGGCTTACTTTTGGCTTGAGAGACTGCAGTTTACTGGCATCATTTGCAATTGGCATGCACAGACGTATGACTAGTGCTGTTAGAATGTACTGTATAAACAGGATGCCAGCCTAGTTAAATCCTAAGGGGTGTAGAAATGCAGTATGTTTTCGCTACATAATATAACCCATGTATACCATATCATGTGGACTCAAGTTCACAGTAGTGTCCACTCCTTCCCTGAAGTCAAATCAAGGATTTCAAGGAGCTGCCTTGATATTCATAATGTCTGCAGGTGCAGTGGGGAAATCAATCCAGGAAAATACCTCTACCATTTAAAGAGTTCTTCCTCTCCCTCGCCCATACATCACTAAAGGCTCAGAGAGCAGAGCTGGCCCAGAGCCAGGCTAACCAACCATATAACACGGGCAGAGGGATCAGTGGCAGGGTCAATGCTGACCATAGAGCAGCAGCCAGAATCAAGCCAAACGCTCTCCTCTCTTCTCATTTATCAAGACCACACAAACTAACAATTGCAACAATGGCAACTATAACCAGTTGAAAATAATAAACAGTAATATTCCCAGTGAAAGCAATGCCATCACTGCACCCCACTGCAGTGTGACTCACAATAGCACCCAGAAGTATACAAACTCAGCGTTTGAGCTGTCATCGTGATCAATGTGCTGAGGGAGAAGAGCCCTCACTAAAGCAGCATAAGCAGCATAATGTGTTCTTCAGCTTTTGTTAAAGCCTTACTGAGTTTCCAGGGAAGAAAATACTCTATATTTATATACACTCATCAAAAGAATCATCAAATGAACAGTTGCACAAATAGCTGCACCCGGAAGGAATCAACCCACAGGAATGAAACTTGGTGGGTAGGTTTGACATTGTGAGACATGCAAATGTTTCAAGTTTCATGCTCAGCGGCGTATGTGACGTAAGCAAGAACCTTATCGCTGTGCCTGACTGATCCAACAGCCACGATTGCGGATATTCAGCGAGAAGTGACGCCCTCCGTGAGTCATCCTGTTAGTTCCATTGACAGACAGCTGCACGATGCAGGACTACATGCACGCAGACCGTTACGACAACTGCCCTTAACTCCACATCAAAGTCGCCAAAGACAAAGAAGGGGAGTGGGTCATCTTCAGTGACGAGTCCCGCTTTTGTCTTGGTGGAGACGACCAACGAATCCGTGCTTGGAGGCACCGTGGTCAGCACCAAGATGAACGGTTTGTTGTCACATGTCACACGTCCAGAAGGCCTGGTGTCACTCCGCCTCCAACTCTACCGCACCATCTGCAGAAACTGTGTGAGAATATTCAAGCTGCATGGGATGGATTATCACAGGACACCATGAGGAACCTCTACACCTCTATGCTGAGACGTCTGATATGTTGCGTTAGCAAGCATGGTGGCCCGATGCCATACTGAGAGACACTACTCCTGTATGTATAGCTCAATAAATATTACCCATATCAGTCTAAATTTATCATCATTTATTGTTCCGTCCTTCCCAGTAGCATTGAAATCCGACAATTCCTTCTGGGTGCAGCTATTCTTTTGATGATGAGTGTGTGTATATATAATTCGTCTCATGCAAGCAGCAGGTCTAAAAGAACAAAGAAGTGGAGCTTGGCAAAAAAAAAAA
>CM067499.1:20561474-20580832 GCA_034552555.1 Semaprochilodus insignis
CGACGAGATATATATATATATATATATATATATATATATATATATATATGAAAAAACAGACATATGCCATTTTCAGCAAATGTTATGCATAAGTACAACATGCAAAAAATATACCATAACTTTCACACTAGACACACTATACATTTTTAATATATATTTAGATATTTACATGTAATTTTGCCTATATATAACTGTATATGTGTATATATGTAAATGTATCCTTATTAGAGCACTGTAGGAATATCACAATACCTTCTAGACAAGGTCATTTTATTTTTGGCTGTTTAAAGTAATAATGTCTAAAGAAAGTTTCTTCAAATTAAAAATGTCCATTTGTAGGATGAATAATGTGAATAATCATTTCTACATTCATCTCAGTATGAGAAGTATTGATACACTGACTAAACCTGGGCAATATGACTATTTAACTCACCGACAAAAAAATGAGTCACCTGTGACTGAAATGTACCTAATAGCATGTAATACCTCCACGAGCACCAATAACAGCTGTGATTCAATTTAGCATGTACTGGACAAGTTTCTGCATGTAGGCCACATCAATGTTCAGCCACTCTTGCCTCAAAGAATTGCGCAGTTGGGCCAGATTTGGTGGATGCCTTCCCTGGCACAATTCTGAGGAGAGTTTCCTGTAGACTGGGATTTTAGCCTCTGCTGGTAGACCCGTATGACCATACGCTTCCATACACCTGCAGATTCAGTTACTTCCTTCACACTATGGTCTTTGGCACACCCAAATGCAGTCACTCCTTTTAGCCAATCATTAACATCTGCTTTGGAGCCATTTACCACACATCCAACGAGACATTCACAGCACTTACATAGCTCCATCATCCTTACGCAATGCCATCTGCAGGAGCCTGAAACTACTATCACCGTAAACACACAAGGTGACTAATTTTTTGTCTGGTGAGCTTAATATCATGACATATCGTCTATCATGAATATTTCTTGAAGTATCAGGATATCATATTTTTGCCATATCGCCCACCTCTAAAACTGACTTCATTTATGGTGCTTTACCGTGCGAGGATTTCTCTTGGTGTAAGATAGGGCTGTACTCACCATGATTTTTGGAGGTATGAAGTCATCGCCCTCACAGGCTAACCGCTCAAGCTCTTTCTCTTCCTCCCAGTCCACATCATCATACTCTCCCTCGTCCAGCGTCCCGGAGGATGCCTGCAGGTCCCCACCTGAGATGGAGAGAGAAAGAGAAATGACAGAGATGCATGTGAAGCATTCCAGCCTGCTGTGACAGATTTCAGAAAGAAAGCAGGACAGATCTCCGGGTGAGTGCGGAGAGGGACAGATAGGCAGACAGATATGTACATAATCGATAAATCATCTGTTAATTAACAACACAACACACTTTTTCTGCTCAAACACATTTGGCGCCATATTATGTTAAATATATAAATGGTATATATAATTATAAATATGTCACACAAAATGTGTTGTCCTTGTCCAGACATACTGAAATGTCCAGGTCGGGACACTGTGTGTTGTTGTTAATGTGTCTATTTTGAGAGTATAAATAACCTGCTACAGGATTACACACATACAAACACGCACAGCAGTGAGGTGTGGGTGTTCACAGGGCCGTGTACAGTCAGAGACCACCAGGCAAAACCACCACCAAGTTGTTAGCGTTGAACCGCATCGCAATCCTGACACTTCCTTCTGGGTGCAACTATTCTTTTGACGATAAGTGTATATAGATATCTATATAGTCATATTGCGCAGCCGTAGTCATTAAATCAAATATTTATCATAATTTCGTATCATTTCTCATTATTATAAAGCATTTGGAAAAAAGAAAATACCTTTAAAATAAATAAATAAACAATGGAGCAGACGGTGAACTCAAAAACACCCCAGAGTCCTCCAGACCTCAACTTCCTCAATGTGTACTGAGATATTGAGAAACAAAAAAATGTGTAAATGGGAGCAACTTCTAAGACTGAACTTTGGAGTGTTCTTTGAACGACAGAACTCCTGTGTAATTTTCTATTAAAGGGGATCTGTTATGCAGTTCCGTCTTCTTCTCTTTCCTTTAGTGTGTTATGGAGCTGTTGTAACAGTAAACAGTATGTAAAGTAATAAAGCCCGAAGTACACGCCAGATGGAGAAACTCTCTCCCACAGAAGCCCCTTTTCCCTCAGCTGCCTGAAATGCCTCATGGGCATTCCAGCCCTTTCCTCTGTTACATGATGACATCACCTCGTAATACAATCCTTATTGTAGGATTGCCTAGTAGCAAACTGGGCATACCCTCAGACTCCGGCTCAAACTGGTACTGCAGAACCAACTCCACTATAAGTATAGCTAGAGAAGTGTTTAGCTGAGGACAGAAGACAGGAACGTTTAGGGGTGGAAAGGGGTGTAGCAGGATGCCATTCTGGCGGTTGACCAGTGAGAGCAGAGTGAGCAAACTGGCCAGTCAGAGCACGCAGGGCTCATTGGGAGGTGGGACTTAAAGACACATAAGCTCTAACATAGCATTTCAGACAGAGGGTGAACACAGATGCACAGTGAGAGATACATATCATGTTTTTGGAACACTGAAGCATTGAAATCTGTTGTAGTAGACCCCCAAACCATAATGCATTCATCTTCTGAGCTGCAGTGGCACTTATTTAGCAGAAGGCTGGTAACACCCTGACACACAGAAATACATATTTACACCTAGAGGCAATTTAGCATGTCCAATCAGCCGGACTGCATGTCTTTTAACTGTGGAAGGAAATGACTGGACAATGAAGGGTGGTCTCTGACATGTACAGTCCTGCATCATCATATCAGATGTTAATATCATGTGTGAACACAGCCTGGGCATATGGATTCATGTTTGCTTGCGTGTGCTGTGTGTAAGTATGTGTGATGGTCGTGATCGTGTTTGTGTGTAGACTCACTGTCTCTGGAGTCGTGCAGTGGATCAGGCTTGATGGGGGTGGGATCACTCCAGGAGCGGCTGAAGCTCTTCGCTTTGCGATCGGCGAATGCTAATAACGGAGCGGAGGAGGAGAGCATCACACACGCTGCCCTTCGGCGCGCACACAGACACACGCTCCTCCTCACACACATCACTCGGCTGGCAGTATCCGCTCTTGTCAGTGCGATTACTGGAGTGATGTGTCCTGATGGGCTTCCTATCAAACTGTCAAGCTTTTCAAACAGCTGCATGGAATTTACCTTCAAAGCCTTCAAACACTCAGTCCAATGTCATAAAAAGAAAACCATGAGTGCAAGGTACATCCTTGCTGTCATATCAAAACCTCCTAGCCTGTTTTTTTATTACTGGTTACACCATTTAGGAACATCAGCTGTGCTTTCGGTGCATCCCCTAGATTTCTACTTCTTTAAGTGTGCCTTGTTGCTACACCCATTGTCCATTTTATCAGCTCCACTTATCATATAGGAGCACTTTGCAGTTCTACAGTTACAGACTGTAGTCCGTCTGTTTCTTTGTCTACTTGATTATCCCACTTTCACCCTGTTCTTCAGTAGTCAAGACCCCCACAGGACCACCACAGAGCAGGTATTATGTGGGTGGTGGATCATTCTCAGCACTGCAGTGACACAGATGTGGTGTGTTAGTGTGTGTTGTGCTGGTTTAAGTGGATCAGACACAGCAGTGCTGCTGGACACCTCAATGCCACTGTTGGACTGAGAATCGTCCACCAACCAAAACTGTCCAGCCAACAGCCTCCTGTGGGCAGCGTCCTGTTGGCAGCGTCCTGAGACCACTGATGAAGGACCAGAGAATGACCAACACAGACTGCACAGCAGCAGATGAGTTATCGCGTCTGTACATCTACAAGGTGGACCAGCAAGGTAGGAGTGTCTAATAGAGTGGACAGTGAGTGGATACAGTGTTTACAGACTCCAGCAGCACTGCTGTTTCTGATCCAGTTGCACCAGCACAACACACACTAACACACCACCACGTCAGTGTCACTGCAGTGCTGAGAATGATCCACCATCCACATAATACCTGCTCTGTGGTGGTGCTGTGGGGGACCTGACCACTGAAGAACAGGGTAACAAAGTACACAAATGGACTACAGTCTGTAATTGTAGACCTACAAAGTGCTCCTGAGTGGAGCTGATAAAATGGACAATGACTGTAGACACAAGGTAGGTGTCCTTAATGAACTGGTTGGTCAGGGTAGATCTGCTTTTCATTACAAGGAATTAAAAAATGCTATAGTATGATATGGATGTTGAATGTTATTGATGGCAAACATCCAGAAGGGGGAAAGGCAAAAAGAAGCACCGTTATTGGGGTTTGCGTGTTTTACTATCCTCAATGCAGGTGAGCAACACCATATATTAATAGCTCCACCAAAATTGGTATTACAGTTTGCAGAAGCACAAGCCAGCTCACCTCTGCCACCACTACAATTGGATCCAGATAGGACTTTAAAATTAGACTGTGGGTTTGAAATTTGGCCAATAAATTTGGTGTAGTGGTTGGCTTGCACCAATAGGAGTCCTCGACCAGGACTCCTAATGCTGCACTCGCCTACATCTGTAACATGACTAAACTAGAGGTTGCTGTGAATAAGAGCATCTTCCAAATGCCTACATGTAAATGTAAGGAAGCAAACTTTAGTCTGCTGGTTACATTAGAATGACTGTGTCACATTCAAGCATGCAGGCTTGTATTCAAAGGTAGGGGAAACATGTCCTCCCATATAGCTCTTATTTCAGAGATACAAGGTTTTGTTAGGACAGCAATATGCATGAAAATAAACTCATTACATCTCAATGATTTATTTTCAGAATTACAGCTCATTTGGAGCAACATGTGATCAGCATGAGAACAGTACGAATGGGGCTGAATACCACGTATGCACACACAGTGTAAAAAAGATAAGACACTACTCACTCTGGGCCTTCATCCTCCTGCTGCCCACCATCCTCAGATGCTTCCGGAAGTTTCTAAAGGCAAGGAGGGTTGAGCGGATGAGAGAGGATTAGGGAGGCAGGTGAAAGGTCAGAGAGAGAGAGAGAGAGAGAACAACAACACAAACACAGGGAGGGCAAAAAGAAGCAGAAGAGCATTTCAGAAACATGCTTGATAACAGACAAGCAAGAGTGTTTGAAGTTATACCAGTGTTTAACCCCTAACATATAAAGTAGTTGCACAAATAGTTGCACCCAGAAGGAATCAACTGACAGGAATGAAACTTGGGTGGGTAGGTCTGACATCATGAGACATGAGAATGATTCAAGTTTCACGCTCAGCCACGCATGTGATGTTAGCAAGGACGGGCCTTATCTCTGTACCTGACTGACCCAACAGCTCGATTGCAGACATTCACCGAGCAGTGATGCCCTCCATGAGACATCCTGTTAGTGCTAGTACCATTGGCAGACGGCTGCACGACACATGACTACATTCAGACCATTACGATGGCTGCCCTTAACACCACGTCACTGTCGCCAAAGACTGCAATGGTGTCGTGCCAGACTGTCATGGAGTGACTCAGAATGGCAGCGAGTCATCTTCAGTGACGAGTCCCGCTTTTGTCTTGATGGAGACGACCAACAAATCCGTGAGTGGAGGGACCGTGGTCAGCGCCACAATGAACAGTTTGTTGTCACACGTCCACAAGGCCTGGTGTCACTCCATCTCCACCCCTACTACACAATCTGCAGGAACTGTGTGAGGATATTCAAACTGCATGGGATGGATTATCACAGGTCACCATGAGGAACCTCTACAACTCCATGCCGAGACGTCTGGCACGTTGCTTTAGCAAACATGGCGGCCCGATGCCATACTGAGAGATTCTACTTCTGTATGTGTAGCTCAATAAATATTGATCATATCAGTCTAAATTTATCATCATATATTGTTCCTGGCAACCTTTATCTTCCTTCCCAGTAGCACTGCAGTCCCACACTTCCTTCTGGGTGCAACTATTCTTTTGATGATGAGTGTATGTGGCATAGCTATAAACAGTGGTAACAGCTTTGGAGTCTGAATGTTTTGGCTACGTTTGTGAGCTCTGCTTTTACTTCAGCTCCACTTTCTTTGAGCGTTCGATCACCTGCTACAGTAGCAGTTACCCGAAACCCACCTAACACTGTAGTTACGGCCATTGATCGCTGCAGTGGAGCTGTGATGAATGGCTCTGTCCAAGCTCATTCTCTTCACTACACACCTTTACTTTATGAGGCCTGCTAAACAGGCTTTCTTACACTGAAGCTGGACACACACAAAAAAAACATACTTCTTCTCACAAAACCTTTAATCTTAATCAGAGCAAGCCGAGCCGCATCTCTCTCTCATACCTGCCCGCTACTCCACTCCCTCCACGCCCCCATCCTCAAGTGCACACTTAGCATCAAGTCACCATGGTTACTTATTGTGTCCTACTAGATGGTGAGTACAGTGAGAAGCGGAGCTGGGCTGTCCTCAGTTCAACCAGCTACAGGGCCAATAGAGCAGGACAGACCATCCAAAAGCCAAGAACCAGCTACAAGCAATAACTTGCATGTCCAAGGGTCAGACTAACTGGAGGAGGTTCTTATCTTGCCTTAGCGAGACTGTACCAATCACAACATTCAGCGTTGGGTAGTACGTTTTTGGTGTGGTTATGTGATGTTGTTTAAGTTTATTAGGATTTTGAGATCAACCTCTTAAATTATACCAAAAGTCAAAAAGTTTAGACATGGCTATTCATAGAAGGTTCTTCTTATTTTCAGCTTAATGCTTTACTGTAGAATAAAAGACATCAAAAATATAGCAAAATAGCACCTATACACAATTTTCTAACCAGTTTTGGGACAATTTTATTGGTCTGTCCATCATGAATATTCACTAAAGTTTTTTGAGCAACTAAATATATATTAGAGGTGGCAAAATGCCCAAAATATAATACTGTAATACCTCAAGAGTATATGTGGTATATCAGGATATGTCTTGTTTCAGATATCTCATCATTTGGAACTGTTAAGTGTAACCCTGTAGAGTCTTTAAGATCACCAACAACATGCATTTAGTTGGGTGTGTCTAAATTTTTGACTGGTAGTGTACTACATACTCTGTACGTGGAAAAGAACAGAAGAAAAGAACAGATAACACATCAACTCAAAACACATTTACACATCCTGGGTGCTTCATTAGGGCAATTACGTTTCTTGGGACACACAGTGCCCCTTAATATTAGACAGGCCTATCTGAGTATTGAGGCCTATCTGAGTACTAAGTATGGAGTACTGATACTGACCATATGCATCCTTTCATCTTCTAATCATCACTTACAGGCTTACAGTTGTATGTAGAAGTTTTAAAACACCTGGTCAGGTTACATGCTTTGTTGATATTGTAATTGAAAATGGGTTAACACATTATGTACAGGAAACATACTCAAATATGGCATTTCTATGTCTTTTCTGTTCTTTTCTTTTCTTTTGTACACGTTTAACATACTGGAATAGCATAAAACATAAAATGTGCTTCTGATAATAATTCTTTGAAGCTGATGGGTTCTTGCTCCTTCTTAAGCAAATGTAGATTCATGGAAATGTATATGCTTTTGCACACAGCTTTTTAATTACCTTATTTTTATGCTCACTTTTGTGCTTTGTCTTTTACTGTTCATGGTTAAGTTAGGCTCGCGAATTCCTTGGAACCGCAAGGACCACACTCATAACTCATGCTCATAACTACATCATTTATGAATTAATTTAATAGCAGCAACTAAATCCATGTATAATAATCACTGACAAATGAAACTAAAAAATAATACCTGGATAATAAGTCCGTTTAAAAAGAGAACGGGTATTGCTATAAAAGTATATGGCATATTGTGCTGTAAATAAGTTCACAGGACCAAAAAAAAAAAAAAGCCACCTGTGACTGAAACATGCCTAATAGCGTGTAATACCTCCATGAGCATGAATAACAACTGTGATTGGATTTGGCCTGGACTGGACAAGTTTCTGGATGTAGGTCACATCAATGTNGCTACAGTCATGAAGTGCATAAGCTCATCAGATAAAAAATGAGTCACCTGTGGCTGAAACATACCTAATAGTGTGTTATACCTCCAGACGTATGAATAACAGCTGTTACAAGTTTCTGGATATAGGCCACATTAATGTTCAGACACTCTTGCATCAAACAATTGCACAATTGGGCCAGATTTGGTGGATGCCTTCCCTGGCACAATTCCGAAGAGAAGACTGGGATTTTAGCCACTGCTGGTAGACCCGTATGACCGCACGCTTCCATACACCTAAAGATTCAGCTACTTCCTTCACACTATGGTCTTTGGCATGCCCAAATGCAGTCACTCCTTTCAGCCAATCATTAACGTCTGCTTTGGAGCCATTTACCACACACTGAACGAGACATTCACTGCACTGTACCACCTCTTCTCAATGTATGAATCCCATCACACAGCCTGAAGTTGCTACCACCTCAAACATGCAAGGGTGACTTGCTTATGTGCAGTGTCGCAGGCTTATTTGTATGGAGCTGAGCAACTGCAGGAGTATCTGACTGCTTTACCCAGCATGAACACTCTTAAGTCAAGTGGTTTTGACTTTCTAGCGTCCTCTTTCCACACAGTGAGGAGGGATACATAAAAGCAGGACAGGGCTCCGACGATGCAGGACGGCTGCTCTTTGAGCCATTGTCAGCCACGTCTCTCTACCCGGCTGTCAGAGTGAGTGCGGCAGGTGACGAGAAGAAAAGTGCAGACCTTTAACAGCTTTCAAAAATAGAAAAGGCGCTCGGGAGCGGCAGGACTTTGCAGAAGGATCCATTTCTAATTAAACGCTCTGATGAACTGTCAGCGATCCTGGTTCGTGACGGTGAAAAGGAGTGAGGGTGTCTAAAATAGAGAGATGACTCAGTGTCTGTGTGTATGCGTGTTTGTACGTCTGACATATTCATGCTTAGCCGCCTACAGTCTCCAACAGAAAAACAGCCTCGCCAGCACCTGCAATACGATCACTTATCCGACTGATGTTCCGACTGATTTCCTTGGCCGCATGTTTGCGTACGGGTGCGCGTCCTGCCCTGTGCTAATCCCTAAAAGATCCTTCAAAACTTTGAGGCAGCCTAGAGTAAAAACATCAAATGTATTCTGATGAGCACACACACACACACACACACACACGCACACACCTACACATAGGCACACACTCGGAAACGATCTCAGACATCTCTGTTTGTGAGATCTAATCAACCGATGCTCAGCCTCTGTATAATGTATTCTCTCTGGCACAAAGGGGATGAAATATAAGGAAACACTGCAGCCAAATAATGCTCAGTAGCATCTGGTTGTACTTGGCATGCTGTTTGAAGCAGATGAATATTCTCTAGCCATTTTTAAACCCCTGAAAAATCAAGGCTCTGGACCTTTAGCATACTAAACACTATGAAATTTGTACTCCTTTAAAACTTTTAGGCTATATACTATTAGCAGTGGGTGGTATGGCCAAAAATATCCTTATAGAGTATCAAAGGAAGCCGTTTTAGAAGTGTATGTAAACCTATTTCGGTAGGTTAACAGTGGTTTATTCTTTCTCTAATCAATTGACTGAAGTGATTTTAAAATACGCTCATCATCAAAAGAAGGGAATCAACCGACAGGAATGAAACTTTGTGGGTAGGTCTGACATTGTGAGACTTGCAAATGATTCAAGGTTCACTCTCGGCTGTGCATGTGACATAAGCATGGACAAGCCTTATCGCTGTACCTGACTGACTATACAAAGTCGTCCTGTTGTGTGCTTTCCATTCCGACGTGTGCTGTTGTGCTGGCAACATGGTTTGCAAGTATGCCTTCGAGAAGAGTTCGAAAGCAGTTCTAGCAGTTGGAAGAGTTTGAGAGGGGTCGCTTCGTAGGGCTCCATAAAGAGGAATGGTCTTATCGACGTGTTGCGTGCCATACCGGTTGTGTGGATATTAGCACAGCATGCTGTTGGCGGCAGTGGATAGAAGAAAGCACGCACCAGTGACATATAGGATCTAGGAGACCTACACGAATCATGAAGAGTGAGAACCAACAAATTGTCCAACATGTGTGGAGTGACCCAACAGCCACCACTGCAGACCTTCAGTGAGCAGTGACGCCCTCCATAAGTCATCCTGTTAGTGCCAGCATCATTGGCAGATGGATGCACAATGCAGGACTACCTGCAGGCAGACCATTACGACGACTGCCCTTAACACCATGTCAACGTCACCAGAGACTGCAATGGTGTCGTGCCAGACTATTATACAGTCACTCTTCGGGTCATCTTCAGTGACGAGTCCCGCTTTTGTCTTGGTGGAGACAACGATGTGTTGTCACGTGCCACATGCCCAGAAGTCCTGGTGTCACTCCACCTCCCCCATACTGCAAATTCTGCAGGAACTGTGTGAGAATATTCAAGCTGCATGGGATGGATTATCACAGGACACCATTGGGAACCCATGCCGAGATGTCTGGCATGTTGTGTTAGCAAACATGGCAGACTGACGCCATACTGCGAGACACTACTTCTGTATGCATAGCTCAATAAATATTGATAATATCTAAATTTATCATCATTTATTGTTCCTGGCAATCTGGTAACCTAATCTTCCTTCCCAATAGCACTGCAATCCCACACTTGCTTCTGGGTGCAACTATTTTTTTTTGATGATGTGTATATGTATATGTATATCCAGGGGGCTGGTATCCATGTTATGCCAATAGCAAATCCCAAGAGACCAGCTATTTTTTCTATCCTCATGTCCCTCAACAATAAACTGGACTTACATTGCAGCTGACTATAAAGCGGGAGGTGACCGAGGGACAAATGCGTGTTCCTTTTCTTCTGCAATTATGCTAATTTCTGGTTAACCACCGGAAGTATATGTTTTAACATATTGGCTTGAATGCACTGTTCCAGGATATACATTTAAAGGATCAAGAACCTGTGGAGGTCAAAAGGTCCTACATGCACGAACATCTCAAAAATGGCTGTTTTATTGCAGTGCTTTTCAACACAGTCCTCAGGGCCGCATTTCTGCTCATATCCTAACACTGTAGGTTACAGCAGAAATAACGTCTGGTGGGTCAAGAAGGGAAACACTGGGACAGTTTCACAGAGCTCTTCATCTTTGCAAGAGTGCAACAGTGTAAGTCCAGCATAATGAAAAGTACTAAATCATTCCACCTTAAGCCCTCCACAAGCCTACCTAAACAAGGCTTTTGAGGTTATGGCAACTCTGATCTCTAAAGACCACAGAGAGACACTGCAATTAACACGTTCTGTCCAGCATTTCAAAACAACACCTTTCTCTAACTCTAGAGAGCTGCAGTCGTTTAACCTGGTGCAAAGGTGTCAGTGCTTTTTCCTGGCCTTTGGGCACTTCGTTAGCTCTCTTCCTCTTTGCTCTCTTCGAGTTGGCAATACAGCAATGCTCCAGCTAGGAAGACTGGTTTAGGTGGCATAAAATTTTGTAGCATTGGGAAGCCAACTACACAACAACTTGCACTTAACTCTTATGCTGTGTTCACATGTTTGTATTAGAAAAGGTGTTGCTCCATTCCTCATGGTGATACCTGACCAACAGCAGCTTGAAGTAATGCAAACATCGGCATGGTGACAGAGTTACTGGTGTAAACAGATGTACATCAGAGAAAAGTTGCGGGAGAAAAAGGCGGGAGAACATTCTGTATTCTTTCATTTTTTGTTGCACAATGCTGGGTTCATCTGGAATTCACCAAGCATATCCTGCGAGCAGCAGAACTTTGTCAATGGCTGAATTTTCCAATGTGGCTCCATTGAAAACAATGAAATATCTAGTTATTGTTGTTTTGGGTGTCTTATTTAGTTAATTACATTGTTATTACTAATTAATTACTACATAATTACATTCACATCTAATTTACATTCTGTATGGAGAGAATTTTTCAGTTTGTTCTGGGAAAGAAATATGAAAAGCATGGCAAAAAAGATGATAGCACAACAAAACTTTTCATCGAATTCAAGTTTAAGTTAAAAGAGCTTCTACCTAGAGCATAAGAACCTGGATAAGAGTATCTGTTCGGAATCCGTATCTTTATGCTACCAGATATGTCACACATACAAGGAATTTGTCTTGGGGAATTTGTCTTATTCTAAGGGAAAAGCACAATAAGATACAATAGAATAAAGAATAAGAACAGTAAAGAGCCAAGGAAGGCACTAAAGGTATATATGAATATTTGTTCTTATATGTATATGGATATTCTATACATAAGTAAGTCTGAGTAGACATATAGACTATGATTTACAGAATCTGTACAGCTGTGCATATAACCGTTATGTTACAGAGGATGTACTGTAATACTTCCTGTAATAGATTCAATTCAAGTATGAGTTTAAATTTAGAGTACAAGGTGACCACTGTGGTTAACACAGTGTGATACAGGCTGTTAGCGTGTCTGGTCGTGCTGGTTTTGATGGTCCTGAGTCTTCTGCCAGAGGGAATGATTAAATGTTGAATGCTGAATTATTAAATGTAGTTACACTATAAGAAAAAAATGATCACTGTTATTGAATTACTACTCTGTGGGGATCATTATGCAAAATAACATCTACCATAAAAACAAACGACTCATTACAAGCCTCATCTAACAAGCAGATATGCAAGGGGGATGGGTGTCCTCTACAGATTCAGCTGTAAGGCTGAAAACATTTTAACAGGGTGGAAATCTGACAGTATGTTGAACTTGTGGGCAGTTATGGGCTGCTGACCAGGAGACCGGAGGAGATGTCCAGCTGACTGCTACAGTGATTGAAAAAGTCATTGCGCTGAGTCTTGATTTATTTGACTGGACTATTGATCTGCTTCCATGTGCAGACACACGTACACATACTCAGACAAGCAGCTGTTGTTTCAGTGCTGACTGCTGATCAGAAGGTCCAGGCAGTGGTGTAAAGTGTATTTGTGCTAGGGCTGTGTATTGGCAAGAACCTGGCAATACCATACTTGTCATGATACAGGGGTTACAATTTAATACATTCCAATATATTGCGATACTGTCAGTGAGCCGACATGTCGCAGTTTTTAAAATACTATAATTTTAGGAAACTGTACAAACCACACACACACCACCATACGCTAGCAGTTCACCCTTACGCTACTTGTTTACATTGGGGTGGAGTAGAGGAGTCTAATAGCCAAAGAGAGATTACAACACTGCTGTCCAGCAGTCAGGTGGATTAAATGCAACATACAATGAAACATTGTCTGCCTCACAACTATTGATTCAAAACTGAAACTGTGTTTTTGAGAATCTATATAGTATGACAAAACATAATATTACAATATTTAATGGTTTCAGTATTTTATTACAATTTGTGCCATCATATCTGTAGTTATGCCGTAAATGTAAAATGTACATAGATAGATAATCCTATAGCACCCAATTAGGAGACCTTCAAATTAACCTAGCAACCTGAGCTAACGAGAACATCCATTCACCTGCCTGTTCCGCAAGCGGCCGGGCCAGCACTCCCTGCACGCATGACTAGCAGTGAAGCTTTTTTCGAAGCTTTGCCGTATAAAAACAGCACATTTTAATGGACACACTGGGAACAGCCTACAACGCTGCCTACAGCCTGCGCCACTCATTTCTCCCCACATCGCTTGTGCAGTTGTGTTTAATTATGCTTCAGTGGTGTAGCAGGCTGGTAGCTGTTGTCAATTTCAAATGCTCTGTGTTTTTTTAAGCTTTCCAACTTCACTGAATGTTTAATATAGCAATCAGTCTGAGGAAGGTTCACATGTGTGTGTGTGTGTGTGTGTGTGTGTGTGTATGTTTTTCATGGGGAGCACTGCAGGCTAGGAGAAGCTTCCAGTATTGCCGCAGGCACTCTGCTGAGAGGGCTCAAGGTCCAGCAGGTATACGAGAGAGGAGCTTAGTGCATGCTGCAGTGAAGCCGTAAGAGCCTGGCTTCTTCATCAGAATACAAGCTGCATCCATCAGTACCTCTGTTTAAACACAACGCAACGGGAGAGCCTAACTGCGGCTTAATGATGAGAGCTTTGACCATGCTTGTTATTCAAATATCTGCATTTTATAAACAAACAGTATTTGAATATCCAGAAAATATCTCATCGGGGGCTATAACTGTTTTATAAAGGGCTGTTTATAGATATTAGATAACTCTTTCCTTCAGTGAGTGAGATGATCAATCAGTAACACTTTACAATAAGGATACATCTATTAACGGTTTCACGCTCGGCCAGTCATGTGACGTAAGCAAGGACGGGCCTTATCTCTGTACCTGACTGACTCAACAGACACAATTGCGGACATTCAGCGAGCAGTGGAGCCCTCCATGTGTCATCCAATAGTTCCAACACCACTGGCAGACGACTGCACGGTGCAGGACTACATGCACGCAGACCGTTATGGCGACTGGCCTTAACACCTCGTCAACGTTGCCAAAGACTGTCATGGAGTGACTCAGAATGGCAGCAGGTCATCTTCAGTGTTAAGTCCCACTTTTGTCTTGGTGGAGACGACCAACGAATTCATGTGTGAAGGCACCATGATCAGTGCCAAGATGAACAGTTTGTCATCAAGCATCAAACGTCCAGAAGGCCTGGTGTCTCTCCACTTCCACCCCTACCGCACCATCTGCAGGAACTGTGTGAGAATATTCAAGCTGCATTGGGATGGATTATCACAGGACACCATTAAGAACCTCTACACCACAACTCCATGCCAAGACGTGTGCATATTGCATCTGATGCCATACTGAGAGACACTACTTCTGTATGTGTAGATTAATAAATATTACCCATATCAGTCTAAATTTATCAACATTTATTGTTCCTGGTAACCTTTATCTTCCTTCCCAGTAGCACTGCCCTCCAACACTTCCTTCTGGCTGCAGCACTCTTTTCGATGAGGAGTGTAATAATAACATACAAGCGAGAGTCAAACAACTGCGGGAATATGGGTCACAATATTATCCATGTAGAACATCATCAGTCCAATGAAACATCATGGTGACCATAAAACAAGGTTTAAGAGAGTACGGTAAGTCTCTGAACGTCCCTGTTCACGGCAAAGTGGGTCTCATTTCCTCCAAACAATCAGTCCCTTATTCCTCTCGATGACTCAGTCAATTACTCTTCTCCTGTAGATCTGCAAAATTGCCTGACTGAACAAATTTCATTTGTTCACACATATAATGCAAAATGTCAAAAATTATCTGAACAAGTTCTTCTGTGCCCTCCTGCCTTGTCGAAGGAAACAAAGAGCCACTTTTGGAGAAGTGAAGTGGCGCTAATCAAGCCAGCTGGAGTGAATTCGCTCAGCGGCACGGAGCTTGGCTAAGGAGCCAAACGGTACAACAGAATAACACCAGGACCGGACTCCTATTAAAATAACCGCAATCAAGTTGAGCTGGCAGAAGAAAAGCTCCTATTCTATTTCTGAGGCTGTAGGTTGTGGCAGACTGCATGAGCCAGTGTACCGAACATGTTCTTCTGAAGCTTTTTTTAGAGGAAACTTGGCTTTTCCTAGCCGGTTAGGCACGCACAGTGAGAAATGCAGTGGGAATAACGTGTGACGGGGATGATGTGGGGAGCTGAGGGGAGTTAAGGACACTATGATGTGAACAGAGCATCATATTATGACCACTAACACAGTAATACAAAAGGGGGAAGGAGGGAATAGAGGAAATAAAACAAGGGCAAGGGGGGAGTGTCTGTGTATGTGGTTTAAAGCCCTTTGTGAGGGCCAAATGTCTTCATGATGATGGGGAAACATGTCACTGACCCTGGGGGAAAAATTGCTCGTTTAATCACAAATACAGACCTGTCTAGACCTGTCTAAACTTTGTGTTACACTAGTAACACAAAAAAGCTGCCAATTAGTTCCTGAGATTAAGATTCTGCTCAGGTTTAGGTGCAATACAAATCTGAATTCTTGCAAATGTAAGCTCACCAGACCAAAAATCAGTCACCTGTGACTGAAATGTACCTAGTAGTGTGTAATACATCCATGAGGATGAAGAACAGCTGTGATTCGGTTGGGCATAGACTGGACAAGTTTCTGGATGTAGGCCACATTAATGTTTAGCCATTCTTGCAGCAAAGAATTGGTGGATGCCTTCCCTAGTGTTTTACAGGTTGCTCGAGGTAGTCCCACAGGTTTCAAGAGGATTCAATTCTGGGGATTTATGGGCCAGTCCAGAAGTGTGAATGCTGCCCTGTGAACGCGAGAACTGTAATCATGGAATACAGGGATAGGAATGTGATGTTCCTCAGTAAGATGATGAGCAAAGGGCAAAACCTGGTTGTCCTGCAGCTCAATGTTGTTCAAATTTACTGTCATCTCAACCAAAAGGACTCATTTCCATGTCACTGAAACACTCCCAGAACATCACAGAGTATATATCACAGAGTATAAAGTACAATAAATATATGTATTGTCGCGGTTCAAGGAAAAGCAAGTAACTTCAAAATGGCAATTTTACAGAAATTTAATTTAACTTTAATGTAAGCGAGTTTTTTTTTAATTTGTTTTTAAATTGTGTTGCAAATTATATTACACCCTCACACGGGACCTGTAAATGCAAATACAAGATTGCATTAGTAATATGCAGTGTGTATTTAGATAACCAACCCAGTGTGTATTTAGCAGATATAAATGAGCTCCTCGTTAAATTAGAATTCATGCCTAGTTTCTAAAAATAGTACAGCCTTAAATAAGAACACTTCTCTCATTATGCTTGTTCCTTTATTCGCATCTCATCTACCTTTCATGGTTGTGTAGACACATACCAACATACGCTAGTCTAGCCTGATTAGAGGGATGTTGCATTGGCATTACTGAAAATAAACACTATAATAGCCAATGACAGCCATACTGGTATGTTCTTCATTGAGCCATATGCTTATAAACTACAGTACTTTTATGTGGCAGTTGACTGTCTGCGATTGCAGATGGTATATAGTCTATTGCTGGGAACAAAGCCATAACCTACATATTTCATCCCCTTCTAATGATTTCAGCACTCATCAGCACTCAAACCGGTCAACTGTTTAAAGCAGCTTTGTGCTGAAAGAATCTGCTCTTCCTCCCAAGGAGGACACTTTGTTGAGCATGAGTGTAGCAAAATATCCCTTAACATGTTTCTAAAATCTGACTGGCTGAGCTCTGTTTGAAGGCATTGTAAAATGACTGATATCCATGCATGTTGGCCTGCATGCTCTGTAGTAGACTCTATTAACCCTTAGAACCTTAAGCATGCAGTTTGCATGGCTATATCCTATAGTTCATAAGTCATGAAAGTTGGGTTAACTCACAGATATGATATACTTCCGTATCATGATTGAACGTTAACTATTGTCTGACACATGAAGCCTAGATAAGAGCCATGCAAACTGCCCACAAACCCCTTCTTAGGGTTCTAGAGTTAATACCAATTATCTTAAATTGTGATTATGCGTTGGCATAGCCAGCAACACTGCTTGGCAGCTTTTAGGCAGTGTCCACTTTGTGTCTTGTCTAATAATGCACAGCCTCCAGTGGCTAATTGCTTCATGTCAACAAAACCTCTCCAGGTAGAAGTATCAGCAAGAAGGAACGGCGTCCCCAAATGGACAGTGTGTGTATATATATGGGTGTTTTTGTGTTGGTAAGGAGGGACGGGGCGGTGGGGGTCACGGCACTAAGACACAGCACAGCACACTGGACAGTACCTCTCCATCAGAGCGGTGGCCTCCTGCTCTCTTTTCCTCCGCTTTCTCTCTGCGATGCCGCGGAAAGCCCTGCTGGGACCGGTCACACTGTTAATGCATACGACCGTGTGCCTGTGTGTGTGTGTGTGCACGGGGAGCAGTGTACGGTTAGTCAGGGAACAATCAAAGGACTACGTCGTGTTAGAGTCGTGACAACTGCCAAACCAACCACAAACAAACATACAGTACTGTACACAAGTCAGACGCCAACCTTTATTCTTTTAACTGGGAGTCAAACCATGAGAGCTATTAAGTTAAATTTATTAAATTTTCCTTATAATGGAAAAAAGAAGAAAAACATATTCATAACAGAAAACTTCACAAAATTCACCATGTACTTTATTCTTTCAGACTACTTTCAAAGACTTTTCAAAGAAATTTGCTGGGAATGTTTTTCCACACCTCTAAAGTTCAGTTGTAGAATTAGATTTCCTGTTACTCATGATCCAATTAATTTTTTTTTTCAAACACATTCAGTGATGCTGAGGTCTGGGTGGTCAGTCCATTGTTCTAAAAGGAAACCTGTGAGTGTTTTTAGGTGTTTAAACATGGGTGGAGCTTGATTTTCTCCTCTTTCTCAAAGATTAAAGGTTTTAATTACTTTGTCTTTTTTATTATTTCACTTTTGGGAAAAACTGTTTAAAAAACAATTTATCTTTATTTTCCTTATAAAAGTGGATTATCTTACAGTACCAGTCAAAACTAACACCCAACTAAATGGATGTTGTTGGTTATCCTAAAAACTCTACAGACTTACACTCAACAGTTCCAAATGATGAGATGTCCGAAACAATACATATCCTGATATACTGCTATCTAAATATCCATATACACTCCTCATGTATCACGGTATTATATTTGTGCCGTATCTCCACCTCTGATATATATTTAGTTGTTTAAAAGACTTTTTTGCACAATTTAAAAGCTCTATTTACCCTTTCAGTATTAATACTCATGATGGACAGACCAATAGAATAGAAACTGCTTAGACAAAAAGTCTTGTTATATTAACCTCCACTGCAGGTTAAGAAAGCTGTTTTATCCTCCTGTAAAGTTCCATTTTACAGGTTTTTAAGGTGGACTGTATAATTTCATGAGTGCCGTTTTATAGTTTGGTGTCTTATTTATTATTGTAAAGCATTAAGACAAACATAAGGAAACCTTCTATGAGTATCTAAACTTTTGACTGGTAGTGACTGGAATCTTCTATCTTCTATATTGTACAGTGATTGGCTGGTTTGACTGGAAATGAAATAAATGAAGGAGAGTCTCTGACCTTTACACAGTACTGCACTGTAAAAAGGGTTTTGTTGGTTTAACCTAAAAAATCACTTCATGTATTAATAAGCAGATGACCTAGTTTTACTCAACTCAACTCTGATTGAAAGAACCCTCATTCAAAGCACATGTTTAGGTTGAATAAGACTAGTGACCTTACTTGTTACCACATGAAAGAATATTTAATGTTGAACCAACAAAACACGGTTCACAGTGTATATACACATACAACACCAGGTCAGGAGCAGCAATACTCACACCACCACACCAGCAGGGAGGTTCAGATAAAAGTATGAAGTGCCTCAGTGTGTGTGTGTGT
>CM067499.1:20581232-20611324 GCA_034552555.1 Semaprochilodus insignis
AGAGAGAGAGAGAGAGAGAGAGAGAGAGAGAGAGAGAAAGGAGAACAAACAAAAACGAAACATAGAAAGATGGAGAGATGGAAAGATTGATAGAGAGAGAGAGAGAGAGAGAGAGAGAGGGGTGTATAGAAAGAGAAAAAAGGTTCTAGCTGAAACTTTTGCATTCTGCGTTAAGCCACTAACTCCATGACAGATTGGTGATGGGCTGAGCACAGAGAGTACCAACACAAGTAAGTGACTGTTCTAGGTTACAGAGCTCCAGGTCCAGGTCATCACACTGTATCCCAACACTTTATCCCCAGCACAGCTGCTGACTCTCTAATAATCTCCTATATTACAAGCACAAGTATAAGCCCAGAGCAGTTCATATGCAGGCCTGATGTTCAGACTGAACGGTGGCGTTTACTGGAACTTGTGCTACATCAGACTGATATAACCTGCCATGAACGTAAGACATCTGCAGTGTCACGTCTGGTTATATCAATCTTAAATAGTGACTGTTTTGTCTTATCTGTGTTTAAACAAGATCCCGACGACTGCTGCAAAGCAGCCTGTGCTCTTGAGTAACACTGGAAGCTGCAACAAGCACTGACTGGCTAAGTGTCTAACTATTACAATTCAGCTTAATAACAAATAATAAAACAATGTCAAACAGCCAAACAACAGAAAGACAGATACTGGGCTTTAGCATTCACAACAAGTCTTAGAGGTTTTGTGTATAGCAAGTGACAATTGTGCATCTCCCCAATGAGAGGAGGGCAAACAGGCAAAGCAAATACAGGCAATGTGGTGATAAGACCCCGAGATGTGCACATGCCTGCCTGTCTGCCTCAGCTTTCAACTTTTGTGTTGGGGGATTGCAATAGCACATACCAATGAATGAATGGGGAAAACAGAGGAGTGTCTTCTATACTATAATACTGTACAAGGACATATTCCTATATTTATCCATAACAACCTGCTACATATTTTTAATCCTACACGCATCATCAAAAGAATAGTTGCCCCCAGAAGGAGGTGTGGGACTGCAATGCTATTCAGAAGGAAGATAAAGGTTACCAGGAACAATAAATGATGAGAAATTTAGACTGATATGGGCAATATTTATTGAGCTACACATACAGAAGTAGTGTCTCTCAGTATGACGGTGAGCCGGACGTCTCGGCATGGGGTTGCAGAGGTTCCTAATGGCGTCCTGTGATAATCCATCCCATGCAGCTTGAATATTCTCACGCACTTCCTGCAGATTGTGTGGTAGGGGTGGAGGTGGAGTGACACCAGGCCTTCTGGACATGTGACGCGTGACAACAAACCGTTCATCTTGGCTCTGACCACGGTGCCTCCACACACAGATTTGTTGGTCGTCTCCACCATGACAAAAGCGGGACTCGTCACTGAAGATGACGCACTACCATTCTGAGTCACTCCATGACAGTCTGGCACAACACCATTGCAGTCTTAGGAGATGTTGGCGCTGACGTTGAAGGAAGTCGTTGTAACAGTCTGCGTGCTTATAGTCCTGCGTCGTGCAGCCGTCTGCCAATGGTGCTAGCACTAACAGGATGACTCATGGAGGGCATCACTGCTCGCTGAATGTCTGCAATCATGGCTGTTGGGTCTGCTGTTGGTATAGGGATAAGGCACGTCCTTGCCTACATCATATGCGCAGCCGAGCATGAAACCTGAGTCATTCGCATGTCTCACAATGTCAAACATACCCAACAAGTTTCATTCCAATCAGACGATTCCTTCTTGGTGCAACTATTTGTGCAACTATTTTTTTGATGATGAGTTGAAAACAGTCCTGCAATCTACACAGGAAGAGCCCTAGCCATACTAAGTGTCATGCACAATAGGGTGAATTTGCACCTGCCATATGAGAAGCTTGTGCTAAGCGCTGGAGTTGTGACCAGGATAAACTACTCCTATATCAGCATTTGACCTCTACTATGTTTGATGAGGATGGACCTCAGAAACCATGCAAACAAACTGTGGCATTAAGGTGCAGTGTGAAATGTGTCTCTGAACATTAGTATGGAACGTGATGATGAACTGCTATAATCTCTTGTACTAAATCTCCTATTTACACTGTTTATCTCCTGCCGTCATTCGGCACCATTCGTTTGTGAGTAAATGAACAGCAGGTGTGCGGGTTCACCACCATAACTTCAAACACTCTGTGTTGGAGGAGGAAGGGGAGCAGAGGAGCAGACAGTGGGACAAACGCAGGACAGGTGCAAAGGGAGGGAGGGAGGTAAAGCTTGCTCTTTCAGATGAAGGAGAAACGGTTACTCACGATATTCTGTGCAGCCGAAGGATCAGAAAGGAGGGACGAGAAAGAAAAAAAGAAAAGGAGAAGTCAGCCGTGACAAGCCATCACGATTCATCACAAGAGATAAAAGTACAGATGACTGTTTAAGATTAGAGGTACGAGGTTCACTCTCTAACAGCCAAGGGCACGACAGGTTATGGATGAAGTCCTCCATCATTCTTCATTAAAATCCATGACTGATGAAAATGACCCCTACACTATGCAGTAACAGTCAAAAGTTTGGTCACATCTAATCATGAAGGAGTGCTTCCTTGTTTTTCCTATGGGTTCCATCAGGAGTGCTCAGTAGTGACGGGTTTTCTGGAATTGACTCCTGCAGCTGGAATCAATGGAATTAACTCCTGGACTCTAGACACTTAATGTTAACTAGGGCAGCCCCTGAGCCGATGTTAAAGGGGCACAGCAGAGATTAAGCCGTCCTAAACTCTACTTTACCCAGTAGCTAGATTAGAATTCACTATATTTTACACACTGGGGGGTGAAGAGAAAAGTGTACTGACTTACTGACAACTAGCCAGTTGAATGGAATCTTGTTCCTCTTTTTAAATGCCTCGAGTTGGTTTCTCATTCACCAAGCTTCTTATTCAACTTTTCGGGTCCACCTTAAGAGATACAACAGCCAAACGCCTAATTGGGCACTGGTGCCAGACTGTACCTAAGCATGGCTGTAAGTCACTCTGGATAAGAGTGTCTGCTAAATGCCTTAAATGTAAATGTAAATATACCTGCCATTTAAGGTGGAACAGAAATTTATCGTTTATCGTTTATCGCTTATCTGGCAACATTCTCTTTCCCACACAACATTCTGCACAAAACATTTATGGTTTGGTGTTTGTTCATTGCACCATTTCCAATAACAGTTTTATTTTTTTGCGTCCCAAATAATGAAGAGAATAAAGGTCTGGATGTATAGAAACTGTGAGCAGAGTTTGTGCTACAGTGACTGGTAAAGCTGCTAATTCTGCTGAACTCTCTTGACTCTCCTGCTGAACACTCTCCTCCATCAGAATGTCCCTCCAGCTGATTACAATGAAGAAATATGCAAGACAGCATTTCAACTTTTGGAGTCATTGAAGACTGGAGTGCTAGAGTCAAAGAATTGACTCTTTTGGAATCGACTCCCCATCACTGGACATCACTGGCTAACATTAGACTGACTGCTTTAAGAAACGACATCTCAGCTAAGAAAAGGAGAAGACAGAATGAATGGTTGCTTTGTTCTAGGTACAAGGGCAGTTAAGGGTAGTTAAGGGCAGTCATGGGCTGGAGGTTAAGGAACCAACCTTGTTACTAGAAGGTCGCCGGTTTGGTTCCCTGGACCGACAGGACAACTGAAGTGCCCTTGAGCAAGGCACCTAACCCCAGCTGTTCCCTAGAGCTGAGGGGAGGGCTGCCCACCACTCTGGGTAAGTGTTCTCACTGCCCCCTAGTGTGTGTGCTCACTATTGTGTTTGTATGTGAGCGTTTTACTGCATAGGTGGGTTAAATGTGGAAGAACAAACGTGCTAGAACATCTGGCAAAATGGTTCTAAGTAATAAACAGCATTACTGTGTGTCACAGCTCTCCCGATCAGGTGTGTCTAACTTCTGAGTGGTGACATACCAAACTTACACTGACGTTTTCACATGGAATGGCAAAAGGGCCGAAAAAAGTCAGCAGCTAGCACGTCCTCAGGGGTTCAGAAGAAAGAAGGAACAAACGATTATGTCAGGAGCCAGGGAAGGAGAAGCCAGACGGGTGGAGACAGATACAAAGAGAGGAGATAGAAGACAGTGGCTTAGCAGGGGGCTCAGCTTGTGGGGTCTGTCATTAAGTCATCTAGCGGGCAGGTGATAATTAAGCAGTCAGGCCTAGAGAAAGCCTGAGAGGGCCGAGAATAACCCAACTCTAGTGTAAGCCAGAGAGAGGGAGAGTCTGTCCTCCCACAGCTCTCAGGCTGACGGCCGAGTCCTTGTCCTGCAGGGCTGAAGTGAAAGATGGCTGCATGGCAGTGTGATGTACTCACGCTTGCATTGTGGTGGTTGCAGTCTGGAAGCTGAACATGTTCTCTTTGGGGAACCAGTTGTTGGCCTGCTCTTCTGAAAGACAGAAGAAGAAGGATGGACTCAGAATAGGCTGAAAGTATATGGAGGCAGAGGAAAGTACATGCAACAACTTTTCAGGACAGAAAACACAGCAATCAAAACAACCCAAGTTCCTGCGGCAGAACATAAAGCCCCAGACTGACCCTCTGCACTTGCCCTCAGAAGAATCCCTGCTTCCATCTTGTAGGGGATTTCTGTTTTCTTTTAGAATAGAGTTTATAAGTTCTGCTACTAGTCTATAAAGCTCTACATAATCTAGATCTGTGATCCTAGATCTGCAGATGCTGGCCTTCTGCAAATACCCTCTGTAAAATACAGAAAACGCGGAGAAGTCTGCTTTCAGTTATTCTGCTTCCAAACTGTGGAACTCAGTTCCAACATGTATTAGACTGTTAAGCTCAGTGCCGGAGTCAAGGGATGTTGCTACCAGCAGCTCCTCTACAACTTAACAAATTAGAAACATCTACAAGCTACGAGTGCACAGAGGTGATGCTATAACATGCTGCTATAACAGACTGTAGAGCAGAAATCAAAGTCCCGCTGCATCACATAGCACTGTAGAAGCACTAACACTCTATTTGACTTCAAGGACAGTCTAGAAAACCTTACGCAGTGGCATCACCCCAGCATTATGACAAAGACAAAGAGCTACCCAATCAACCATGCCCAACATATTCTTTCAGGTAGCGTTAGCCATGAGGGATTATGTTTGCACTGTGCATGCTGACTGCAAAGGATGGAATCTCAGGAATATGAAGTAAAGGTAGTTTACTGCTGGGATCAGACTATGTGATGTTTTTGTCTTTCACGATGGTCACTATGACATATAATGTGACAGTCACAGTGCCATAAATTTGTGCCATGTTTTGGTCAAGAGACTGGCTACACTACACATTCTGCATCTGACTGTGTGAGTTCATTGGTCTTCAGGGAGGAGGGTCAAGAAACTGTCATTCATGGCTACAGAAGTGCGTGTGTGATGGTGGCAGTTTTGTCTTCTGAAAGAGAAAACAAGAGAGAGAGACAATGCCGTTCCCGGGTGGTGGTCAGAACTGGAAGGTCTAGCCTTCAAAAGGAACTTGAGGTAACAAATGTGTTAAGAACACTTTCACAGATGCATCTTAAGCTGTGGTTGTGGTAGGGTGTTATTTTGCTGTTACCGGCGCTTAGCCGTTAGCGTTTTGGCAGCGCTGCTTCATGTTTGTAGCGCTGTTTTATTCTGAGCAGATGTTACTGTGATTATATGTGATCTGTGGCTCGTTGTTCCACCTGACAGCTGCAACAGCAGCATCACATCTCTTTCTTCACCACGTTTACTGCCATCTACCACCATCTACCATGAGCACTCTGTCCTCCTATTGGTCAACATCAGGGAACACGTCGTAGAAGATCCAAAATTTTGACATGATAGACTTGACGTTGGGGAGTCGTGGGGTGTCCCAGACCCCACATTGCTGTTCTTTGATTATGTCACTGTACACGGGCTGTTCCTTGTTCTGGATGCCCATATTTGTGTCCGGTGCTGGAAACTGTATATAGAGAATGGGTTACCATAACAGTGAAAGAGGTCATAGCATCTTAATAAGGAATGGATTGTGGGTCACAAAAGAATACAGACAGGTCAAAGGTCTGGCCAATAAATTGGTTTTATACGGAAAAACCCAGTACAGCAACAGAATACAGAGGAATGACTAGCTCAAAACCTGTTAGCAAGCAGGCTTCAATCCCAGACATGTAGCCCCACCCTTCAGAATAGAGATCCCTTCAGAAGAAATGAGTTTAGGCATATCTAATAACCTCAGCTTTGCATGCTCAACCATTTCAACAACACACTTGCTCTACTTATTTTAAACTAGTTGGACTAGATGTGCTCTGAGGCCACAATAACAATTGGCGATCAAATCACAACACGGGTTTTAGCCCATGTGCTCTTGCATGAGTTCCGACAAAAGGCCATATTTGAAGTTGATAGGTCAATTGGATGAAATATGCCAAGAACTAGCAACCAATCATATTCAGGTGTAGACGAAAGACAACGGACCGAGTCTCTCTCTCTCCTCTCGGTCTACATTCTCTCACCTCGTTCCTCCCCACACACCCGGTCCTCGCTGTACATCCTCTCCAGCTTCTTGCGGTGTTTGCCCCCATCACGGGGTGACGTCTCCAGGTCCAGTGAGCGCTGGCTGCGGCAGGGCGGTCGCGCGCAGGCCGTACAGTCCGGAGTGCAGTACTCCTCCCTTGAGCCGCTCCTCCTGGAGCCCCAGTCCCGTATGTTGTGGGCGCTCCCTGAGCTCTGCAAGGGCTGCGAGTGAGGTGGGGCCTGGCCATACTGGTGGTGGGTGTGGCTATGGTTGCCACGCCGATGGCTTGCCCTGTGATGGCTTCCACGTGCCTGGAACGGTATTTAGACGCTGCTATTTGTAGGTGTTAAACAAACTGATTTGCTTTTAGAATTGAATGGTGGGTGTGGCTTAAACAGGAAATACAGTAGGTGCTGAGGTGCTGATAGTGGATGCTGATAGGAAGCTATATCACTGGCTTCATAACTACTTCCCTGCATTTTAAGAGTTTATGCAAAGGACTAAATACATTTAAGTATGTACATATACATAGTGATATATAACCTCTTTTCACAGTTGCCATAAAATGTAAATGTATTTGTAAATATTATTAATATTATTAACATATTATATTACAAATGTCTGTATGATATTATGTCATGCATATTTGTTTTCATTGTGCTTAAAAACTGGTTCGTTGCTGTGTATATAATCCTTTGACATGAAGAAAGGTGCAGTTGTGTTGCCTGTTTTATCTCTGCATTGCTGTCTTTGTAGAAAGAGTGAATTGCTTTAACAGCGGGGGCTCTTATCTCTCCCCTTCACCCCTGATCGCTCACTAGCAGCTCAACACAGAGTCACAGTATTACATTTTCCTTGTGGAATAGTCGCTAGAGGACCTGCAGAAAGAAACTACCTTACAAACTGCAAATGAGCTCACCGGACCAAAAATGAGTCACCTTGTGTGTTTAAGGAGGTAGTAACTTCAGGCTCCTGCAGATGGGGCTGCAATAGGACAATGGGGCTATGAATACCTGCGGGGTGTGAGTAACGGGATTCATAGATTGAGAAGAGACGAAACAGTGCAGTGAATGTCTCGTTCCATGTGTGGTAAATGGCTCCAAAGCAGATGCTAATGATTGGCTAAAAGGACTGCATTTCGGCATGCCAAAGACCATAGAGTGAAGCAAGTAGCTGAATCTGCAGGTGTATGGAAGCGTATGGTCATACAAGTCTGCCAGCGGTGGATAAAATCCCAGTCTACAGGGAATTCTCCTCAGAATTGTGCCAGGGAAGGCATCCACCAAATCTGGTCCAACTGCACAATTCGTTGATGCAAGAGTGGTGGAACATCGATGTGGCCTACATCCAGAAACTTGTTCAGTCCATGCCAAATTAATTCACAGCTGTCATTCATGCTCGTGGAGGTATTGCATGCTATTAGGTATGTTTCAGTCACAGGTGACTCATTTTTGTCCGGTGAGCTTATGTCATCAATAACTGCATTTGTTGTAATGTGGCAACAAAGTCTGTATATCGTTGCTGATGTAACAAAACCCGGGATTTCTTTGTTGGTATGTGAAATTAATCATGGGATTTTAACACAACTGGCAGCTGTACCAATAGCTTTTATGCTAACTCAGTTTGCCTGGAAGGAAATACATGGAACAGCTAAATTAAACAATTAAACATTAAAGACTTGAATTCCTTTATTGTACTTGCCTGTGTTGTGCCGGTGGGTCTGGGTTCTGTGGCCCCCTTCAGGACCTCGAGCTCTAGGCTCTCCTCACTCCCCCTCCCGCCCAGCATGCCACCCTCTGTGGTGATGGTGTAGACCCGCGCTGGTTTCACAGAGCCCTCCGCACACCGTGGCTGCTGCTGCTGGGGCTGCTGGGGTTGGTCCTCAGACGACAGGCTACGCTCGACAGAGAGCCGGCGCTTGGAGCTGACAGGGGCCGGCGCAGGCAGGCTCACCGGCTGAAGCTGCTCTTGGCTGGGCTTGGCTACTGAAGCTGCTCTGGGGTACGGGTGTAGGTGGTTATTGTTGTGCAAGCGGCTGATGTCTGGGGACTCGGCGTCCTGGCCAATGAAGGTGTCAGACAGCAGGTGATCTAGAGATGGGAGAGAGAGTGGATAAAGAGAGAGAGAGAGAGAGAGAAAAGAGAGAGAAAGAGACACATGGGGTAAATCATGTACTGAGATGAGTACTTGGCAACAGTTGTTCAAGGCTGAGGGTGCCAGTACAGCTTTTCTCTAATGAAAGAGAACAAGAGGACCGGCATTAGGGACAGATGGAATGAGGATGCATTGTAAAAAGACAGAGGTTGAGGAGGACTCTAAAAAGTAGTGCTATTAAGGCCCAAGAAGAAACTTTAATAAGTTCTGATTTATATATGAGAGCCTTTATGGTTGTCATGAACTGTTCAGAAGAGGATTAAACCAGAAACACAAACAGAGCACAGCAGGTTAGAGTGAGCGTGTGTGTTCTGACCTGATCCGTTGCGGTTCTCAGGGTGAGTGTGGGACAGGTATTCTCCAAATGCTCGAGCTGCTCTAGAGAGAGACACACAGATAAAAAATCAAACTGAGAACACACTCATCAAAATGACCTCATCAAAACTGCTGGTAACACTTCCTATGAATCCTGTATTCATAATGCTCTCTTAATGCATGTATAAGGTGTTATAAGGCACATATAATACCTTATAACACTAGTATATTAAACTAGTATAATTACTTACAAGTAGTTATAATTACATGCATAAAACTATAAAACAAGAGTGTTCAACTTATAATCATAATGTCATGTTTTGTAATGCATTATAATATCTGTTCACAAGAGCATTATAAACATGGATGATGTACTAGGTTAGCCATGGCTTTAAACAAGGTCTGCTTATTCAAGTCTTAGTAAAGCTTGAGCTTCAGCAGAGCAACATATGAATTTGGGAGAGCAACACATTACATTGTGTGTCCTGAAATATGAGTTAGACAATCTCACCTCACTTAGAGCCTGAAAAGACAACTTCTAATGGTCTATGACGTATAATGTACTGAAATGAATCATTTTAAATTATGTTTAAAAATCGCTTCACTTAATGCCTGTAATTGTCTGGCATAAAACTCAAACATAAAGTGTTGCATTACATGGTGAATTAATGCATGTCTAATACTCTTGCATTATTAAGTATCATGCATGTCATTATACAGTCATCATCAAAATAATAATTGCACCCAGAAGGAAGTGTCTGATTGCAGTGCTATTGGGAAGGAAGATAAAGGCTACCAGGAACAATAAATGATGATAAATTTAGACTGATATTTATTGAGCTACACATACAGAAGTAGTGTCTCTCAGTATGGCATCGGGCCGCCATGTTTGCTAATGCAACATGTCTCGGGATGGAGTTGTAGAGGTTCCTAATGGTGTCCTATGATAATCCATCCCATGCAACTTGAATATTTTGCAGTACGGGTAGGACTCATCACTGACCAATAGTATGACACCATTGCGGTCTTTGGTGATGTTGACACGGTGTTAAGGGCAGTCATCATAACGGTCTGCGTGCATGTAGTCTTGTGTCGTGCAGCCGTCTGCCAATGGTGCTGGCACTAACAGGATGACTCATGGAGGGCATCACTGCTCGCTGAATGTCCACGGTCATGGCTGTTGGGTCAGTTAGTTACAAGCGATCAGCCCTGTCCTTACGTCACATGCGCAGCCGAGCGTGAAACTTGAATCACTTGCATGTCTCGCATGTCTCACAAAACCTACCCTCCAAGCTTCATTCCTATATGTTAGTATGTATAGTACTTATAGTTATTGGTGGAGAAATGTTTGAACGATTGAACGTTGTGCTGTTTATGGCTGTCGGGAAGCCTATGGATCATTGTGGCCTCCTGGGACATCTGAAAGGAGTAGCTTAAATTAACAGTTCTGTACATTTCAGTCCAGTCTGAACAAAGTGTACCTCATTTCATTTCGGGACACGTCGGTCTTAAAGGCACTATAACCAAAACAGGATGAATCTTTCTAAGGGACAAAGACAGGTAAAAAATGAATTACAGCTGGTTTTGGTACGTTTTGGTGCCTCCTTCAGGGGAAAAACACAAGACAAATAGAAGAGCAGAAGATTATGGGAACATTCTGCTCATAATGTCACACAGAGGAATAAACATGTCCGCCTGGCACTGGTCCTTTATTTATAGCTCCATAAACAAGTGCCTCACATCCTCTGGCCTTTCAACAGAATTGGTGGTCTGTGATCTTGCCAGTGTTGAACCATGATTATTAGTGGTGGGACGTTAGTTTCAGGTCACAACTGCACAAAAAGCACATTCTTGCCAGGGCCTATATGGGGTTTCTAATACTACATTAACATTATATTAACATTAAGCTAATGCTGGTGCACCTGAACCAACGTAAGCTCCCCGGACTAAAAATTAGTCACCTCTGTGATGTTCTAGAAGTGGTTTAATTACGTGGATATGGGTTCTTTGGTTGAGGTGACAGTACATTTGAACCACAGTGTCTACATTGAGCTGCTGGACAACAAGGTTCTGTGTTTTGCTCCTCATCCTACTGAGGAGCACGACATTCCTATCCCTGTATTCCAAGATGACAGTTTTTGCCTTCACAGGGTTGCAACTGTGACTGACTGGCATGATGAACATTCAGGAGCATTCACACATCTGGACTGGCCTTCAAAATCCCCAGTGGGACCACCTGGAACAACCAGGGAAGGCATCCACCAAATCTGGCTGGCCCAATTGCGGAATTCTTTGATGCAACAGTGGCTGAACATCAATGTGGCCTACATCCAGCCAAATTGAATCGCAGCAATTATTCATGCTCATGGAGGTATTACATGCTAAAGCTTAGGACTAAAGCTTATTTGGAGTCAGGACGTATCTAGGTTTTTCAAGACATGGAATTTTTTTACATGAAACTGGTTCCATCCCTTTGAAATTAAAACAAGATTGGTTGATTTCATTGTCACTTCGTAATTATGTGGGTGGCTAGATCGTTTATGGTCTTCTATCCTTCTATCTAAGGGAGGGTTAAAAAAGGTATCCTTCACTGCTAAGTCCATGTAGTCCATTTATGGTAAATAAGCTGCAGTATTTTATAATTATATAATTCATAATGGCAGTGATGTCACAACCATAAACACTCTTACAGAAGGCCTACATCAGTTTATCCCACCCAGTCTCACTGAAGTGATAAGGAGTAACTGCAGACTGCAGTCTGTCGCGGAGTTACTGGAGCGGACGATGTGGAGAAAAACGATTCAATGTTGCACTGTTCCTGGCTGTCAGCAAGCAAATCTGTCAGTACAGCCTTCCAAGCATTCATACATTTTTTCTGGCATCTTTGAAGATTTCACTTTCAACTTAATGGTGTCTTCTGCACAATTCAGCCTGGAATGCTTTCTGAACACAGTGTGTCTCTTTTTTACCTGGGAGTCAGCCAATCAGAGTAGAGGTCATTTACATATATCAGTCTTTACGGCACAGTACCAAAACGGCTTCTTTAATTCTAAGGTATACACTACCAGTCAAAAGTTTAGACACAGCTACCCACAGAAGGCTTTCCTTAGTTTTAGCTTAATGCTTTACTATAGAATAAAAGTGAAGACATCAAACTACACAGTCGAGTCACATTATTATGACCACCAGATAATATCCAGAGTAACCACCGTGTGCCGGAGAGCAGCTAAACGGGCTGCCAGATCCTTATTGAGTGACTCAATAAAGATCTGGTAGGATGTCACAGGTATCTGGAGCCATGCTGACTGCAGTGCATCCCACAGCTGCTGGAGGCGGTGTGAGGGAAGAGCCATAGAGTGAATATGACAATCGAAGTGGTCCCACAGATGCTCAGTAGGGTTCAAGTCTGGGGAATTAGGGGCCCAGGGTAGTACTTGAAAGTCTTGGTCATGCTCTTCCAACCAATGCTGGACATTTCTAGCTGTGTGACATCTTGCATTGTCTTGCTGGAAGTTTTTTTTTTTTTTTCTAAGCAATTTTGGATAAATTCTATTGGTCTGTCCATCATGGATATTCACAACATTGCAAGAGTACCTAGAGCTTTTAAACTATGCAAAAAGAGACATTAAAAAGATATATATGTTAAAGGTGGGCAATATGGCAAATATATATTATATTGCAACACATCAAGAGTGTATGTGGTATATCAGGATATGTATTGTTTCAGATATCTCATCAGTTGGAACTGTTAAGTGTAAGCCTGTAGAGTCTTTAAGATCACCAACAACATCCATTTAGTTGGGTGATTCTAAACTTTTGACTGGTACTATAAGTAGAGGGTAGAAAGGAACCTGTTTTTGACAGATTATGGTACATACTTCAAGGGAAAAATACACAAAAACTAGAAGAATAGTAGAATACGGGTCCTTCCACATCCTGCTCATTGTGTCACACAAGAGGAATAACCATGTCTGCATTGCACTTTTCCATTATTCACAGCTTGCATTAACAAGCGATTATTGCTTCCCCTGGCCTTTCAGCAGAGCCGGTGTTCTGAGTGCGCACTCATACTTTAATGCTTTTATTACTACGCTTCTTAAAAAAAACCATTTCTGCTGTGTAAGTACCGTATTGTGTTATTGCAGTCATGATCTCTTTATGGTACAAACCCCTCTATTGGTGTCTAGCGCGTGGCAGCACATAAGGGCCATAGACTGGGACAATACAGAGTGGTCCGCAGCCAGCAAAAAAAGTGCCCCGCTCAGCAAAACAGGAAAAACCATTACTAGATAATGTCATGTGCCGTGGGCTCCTGTTTAAATTGGATGCAAGTGCTACGGCCTGCCTGCCTACACGCAGCTGAGCACGTCGCGATCAAAACCCCCACGACTCATGGCCTCCTTCAATAACAGGTTAACCCAATGGGGTGTGAAGCAGGGAATTGACTCCAGAATCATGGGGCACTGCTTCGTGGCATCAGCTCACACAAGACGGTTTTGTGGTTGTTTGAGAAAATGGCTTAAAAATGATTGCAGTTGGGAGTAATGGACCAGCAGCAAACAGGATGATCCAGTGCCCATACAGGGCCCATACAATACAAAAAACGTCTCCTTGCTTGTTTAAATGACTATGTTAGACCCACTCCAGAGTCCATACGGTCCACATATGGAAACTAAGCTGCAAAAAGGGATGATGTTTAACAATGTCATAAAAACCAGTGGTTTTACTAGGGCTGGACCAGTATAATCGACTATTCGAATATTCATTCCTTGGGCAGGTTTCCTGGTTTTTAATTCTGGAATTCAGATTTTAGGTTTGTATTTGGCTAAATATAAACTATCAATAAAGGCGAACTGCTGATTGTCTTCCTTGGGACAATGGATTGTCTTCCATTGTCTTCAAGCAAGACAATGCGACATGTCACATGGCTAGAAATGTCTGACACTGGCTGGAAAAGCATGACCAACACTTCCAAGTACTACCCTGGCCTCCTAATTCCTCAGACTTGAACCCATTTNTTGGGACAATGGATTGTCTTCCATTGTCTTCCAGCAAGACAATGCGACATGTCACATGGCTAGAAATGTCTGACACTGGCTGGAAAAGCATGACCAACACTTCCAAGTACTACCCTGGCCTCCTAATTCCTCAGACTTGAACCCATTTGAGCATCTGTGGGTCCACCTTGATCGTCGTATTCATCCTATGGATCCTCCCCCACGCACCCTCCAGCAGCTGTGGGATTCACTGCAGTCAGCATGGCTCCAGATACCTGTGACAACCTACCAGATCCTTACTGAGCCACTTCCAGCCCGTCTAGCTGCTGTCCATGCTGCACACAGCGGTTACTGGATATTATCTGGTGGTCATAATAATGTGACTCGACTGTGTATTTTATTCTATTTTTTTTATTCTAAAGTAAAGCATTAAATTAAAAATAAAGAAACCTTCAGTGAGTAGCTGTGTTTTTTTTTCTTTTGACTAGTACTGTATACCTAACAGCTGAAAACACAGCCCTCTGCTTTGCTCTGGAAAACCCACCACTCCACCCGTATTCAGACTCTTCAACATAAAAGTCCTTCTTTTTTCGAATGAACCTAAAACAGCCCAACATAAACATTTCTTCTCTTTACAACAATGTACTATTTACAATTCGGCCACCATGTATGGCCTTTGCTGTATGCCATTTGTACTTCAAGTTAGAGAACCTCCAGGAAGCCATGAACCCATGCATGCACTGTACCAGCACCCTCTAGCCCACTGCTAGAAGAGGCTAGGAGGCCTGGTACCCGGAGTGAAGCCGTGCTGTGGGAGTCACAGCGCTCTGCGAGGAACACAGGGAGCCTGAAGATTCAGATCTTGCAGTGGATGAAGATTCAGATGAAGACTATCCAACCCCCACTCGCTGTTGATTACTACCGAAGCTCCAGAGCTCAGAAAACGATACTGGGGACAGTCCTAGCATTAGCATACATCTGCTCAGCAGTCTACAATGGTTTAGCCTGTTTGTCTTTTAGCCTGGTCTGCTTTTTAAAGAAGGCACAAATACAGAACCAA
The DNA here is from genome assembly GCA_034552555.1 of Semaprochilodus insignis. Taxonomy (NCBI): domain Eukaryota; kingdom Metazoa; phylum Chordata; class Actinopteri; order Characiformes; family Prochilodontidae; genus Semaprochilodus; species Semaprochilodus insignis. The sequence goes on from CM067499.1 coordinate 20,596,257, forward strand.
CCCCTCTCTCACTCACTCAGTCATCTTCTAAACCGCTTTACCCTTCTGGATCATGGGGGGTGTTGGAGCCTATCCCAGCTTTCAATGGGTAGAAGGCAGAAAACACCCTGGACAGGCCAGAGCCAGTAAGAAAAGAGAGTGATTGAAGTTGATGTGGTTAGAAAAAAAATGGCCAAAAAATATTTTTAGGTATGAAATCATACACATAAAATCAAAAGCAGACCCAGGAAAAAAGGCTGTGGTGCAGTAGTACTCGGGATGATCCAGTGCTGCTTTAGAGCTACAGAAATCAGTAAGCTCAGAGGGAGGGGGGAGGTATTTTTAAGGAAATGGGGCACGTTCTGCAAGGCTCATTAGAACGTCCTTGCTTTCATTCCTGCCTCACTGTCCTCATCAAACCGTAACCACAAGGTGAACTCACATTTACGCTGGAGCCAAAGAAGGAACAGTATAAATGATTGCCAGGTATTATCAAAACATCTGTACGATTGCTGATCATTTTTTTAAACAATTATCTGCCTATATGAATTTAAGTCACGGCAGATTTCTCTTAAAACAAACACAGACAGCTGCCGCTGTTCAACACTTACATAGATGTCCAGAGAATGCTGCAGTGGGCTTTCTAAAAAGAAAGGAGGCCAAAGCTACACAGGTTGCGACATGAAATTAGAGATGGAAACATAGCTTTTTATCTATGTACTAAAAATTATGCTACAACAGTTTGATGACATTTGCAACAATTTTATCACAAAAAATTTTCAATGTAAAGCAGTTTTATAACAACGGGATAAAATGGAGTGTGGTGAAGTGGGAAGCTGTTTGTGAATGTCGGCTGGGATAGTTTTATTTAAGTCATATTGTGCTGTGTTGGTGTGTCTGCTGGGATGTTAACACGTTCAGTGTTCAGTAAATATGTTTAATCTGCAGTTTAGTCATTATTTTTTCTTTGAAGACCAAGACAATTGTACATCCCAGACAGCAAAAGGTTTCTGGCCCAAATCTGGCCCACATTCCCCTTTTTCATTGGGAGCACTTGCCAGATGGGTCGACGGGACTTGGGTGGACCTCTCCCAGTAACAATTTGTAGGCCACATATGCACCACATTAGGGCCACACCCCAAAAGTAGGCAACTCTGCTGTATCTGTGCTAGAAGTGGACCAGATCTGTTTTGGGACAGGTGGGCCATTCAGCTTTCGCCCAAATGTTTCATTTTGTTTGGTTTCGGCCAAAAATTTTATTTCGATGAATCCCTAATTATTCTCATACTGTACATCTGTCAGCTCATTCACTCTTATCTGAATGGTCAGCCAGCATCCCGCTACAAGTTCTGCCCCCACCCACTGTGTTTTTTTCTACAGTGGCATCGGTTCAGCCGTATCAGTTTGAGGCTGTTTGAGTCCAGTCCTAAATGTCAGGTAGAACAAGTTGCTAAATCCGCCATTTCAAATTTCAGAATGGTCAGTTTTTACTGTTTTAGCTCTCTGTTGGGTGTGGGCGTGCCAAGCTTACCGGTAGGTGGGCAATAAGGACCGTGTTATGAGATGACATCACCTTGTAACAGAGAAAAGGGCTGGAATTCCAACAAGGCGTTTCAGGCAGCTGAGAAAAGTGGTTTCTGTGGGAGAGAGTTTCTCACTCTGACGTGAACTTTGGGCTTTATAACTGCAGTCTGTATATATGCACAAACAGCTCCATAACACACTAAATGGGAAATCCAGAAAAGCATCATAGATCCCCTTAAAGAGCTAAATATTAAAGTTTTACAGTGTCCTTATTCTGTTGCTTTATATTGGATACAATGGGCACGCACATCAGAGAGGTAAAACGAGGCATCTTTATTAGTGGTATTATCGTTGCAACATCATTTACTGCAATATTGTTCAGATAGTGGGAAAAAATCATGATAAAAATGTTGAGCTCATATTGTTCATCCCTAACATGCATGTCCATATAATGAAATTTCTGGCACTACTGCTACCATTGCATCATGAAAAATGACTGCAGCGCCCACCGAGGCTGAACTATGTCCTCCCTGAAAACAATCATTCATATCTGTTCCCTACCAATAGCATTCCCATTGCTGAACCCAACGACCCAACACCAACCACCAGGGAAATGCATAACGTGTCGCTGAAGCATTCGTAGAACTCTCCATATTCATCATCCGCAGCATTCCTGCTATTTCAGAATCATCCTGTAGATCCATACTATCGCAGTCCTAATTGCTTACAATACAATACACTACTGAGGAACACGCACAATCTGTCTCCCTTACTTTCTCCCTCACACACACTCCAGTGCTAATGTTAATACCCTCCCACACACACACACACACACACATTTTACTGGAGGCACATCTCCTTATACAAATACACACTCTGCAATATATTCAGACACATATATACACACACACACACATACACACACACACACGCAAGCACACAGACACAGTTTCCCTAAAGGCCTCATGGCCCATGTTACTATACACAGGCTTGTTTTTATACAATGTCAGGACCCAGGGTCTTAAACATGTCCTGTATTTATTGCAGTACTGTGCAAAAGTCAGAGACCACCCTTCATTTTTTCCATTACATTTCCTATCAAGACAATTAAAGCATCTTGGGGTCCCTCTACATTTGCAGAGTGCAATGTACCTTTACACCACTGTCTTAAATACAAACAGCCCTTTAAGCTCCCCTCAGCTTTACATGCATTTGTTGAGAAGCTGAGGGATACAGAATTCTACTCCCCTTTGCATGAATGCTACAGATTACAGTTGGAATTTCAGTTGTTTCTAAGTGTCAATGCAGGATGTGCATCCACATGAAGTGGCCTTGGATTCTCCCAGGGAGTTGGAATTCAGCACAACACCAGCAAAGACAACATCAGAAGAGAAAGACCCATGTTGGTTTACAAGGCAGAGTAATATTACAGGGGTTTATTACAGGAGGGCCAAACTGGCAAGGTTTATTTGGTGTGAGATTCACCAAGACTGACCAAACTTTCCGCTGTGAGATAAACTGCTTTATTATTTACATGCTGGCCTAAAACGGGACTACAAAACTCTGTGAGACAGGGATGACGGTCTCAGTCTGTCATATATAACATTAGCATGGATGAACACTCATTCATGGCTATTCGTGGCTACATTCACCAACAAGTGAAATCCGGTCCAAGATTTAATCTGGTCCATAAAGCGTTACGCAGTTCTCGTGACAGGTTGCGTGCCCGCTTATCCAAAGTTCCATAGCACTAGCGTTCCAGGCCTGAAGTGGCAATGACAGAGACGCCATTCTCTGTTTTCTAAGTACATCAAATTGTTCTGGAACTGTTATTTAACAGAACATTACACATAAGCCTCAACCCTACATAACTTAAAAGCACTATCAAGTATGTCAGTGTTTAGTGTGTCCAGTCTTTGGCCTTTATTACAGCTTCTTTTCAGGATTCCATTATTTTGCTTACATTGTTTCCAAGAAATCCGCAGGGTTTTTTTCCATGTTTATGATGGGGCTATAAATACCTGCGGGGTGTGAGTGACGGGATTCATAGATTGAGAAGAGGTGGTACAGTGCAGTGAATGTCTCATTGGATATGTGGAAAATGGCTCCAAAGCAGATGTTAATGATTGGCTAAAAGGAGTGGCTGCATTTGGGTGTGCAAAAGACCATAGTGTGAAGGAAGTAGCTGAATCTGCAGGTGTATGGAAGCGTACGGTCATACGGGTCTACCAGCAGTGGCTAAAATCCCAGTCTACAGGAAACTCTCCTCAGAATTGTGCCAGGGAAGGCATCCACCAAATCTGGCCCAACTGCACAATTCTTTAATGCAAGAGTGTCTGAACATTGATGTGGCCTACATCCAGAAACTTGTCCAGTCCAGGCCAAAACAGCTGTTATTTGTGCTCATGGAGGTATTACACACTATTAGGTACGTTTCACTCACAGGTGACAAATTTCTGTCCAATGAGTTTATGTACCAGTAAAATGCTTTTAAAGAAATTAAAACACAGAGCACTTAATGAAGTCAGGGTCATCATGTTGGTTCCGCAGGTTAACCCTGTTTATCTCCGGTTTCAGGGCATTTTTTGTCCAAAAATTGTTCAAAAACAAATACATGCATATACCCAGAGAAAACAGCAAGCTGCCATCACACACTCGGAAGAACACAGACGCGTAATCGTCAGGCTGTAGGCAGATTGTGCAGTCTAGGCACTCCCCGGGGATGCAGCAAAGATGGAATTGCTGTGTTGTTGGCGCAACTACGCGTTCAATAATTAAACACCAGCCAGCATGTGCATGAAGCTCTCTCTCTCTTTCTACTACATCCTGTACTACTGTACTCCCTGTGTGTTGAAGAGAGAACAGAGGCTTTCTGAGAACAAATCGTGAGTAAAGAAGTCTGTAACGGATAAGACAAACAAGCAGCTGAGCCATGAAAGTGACAGTTTAGCTATAAGTGTCTGGAAGTGCCTAATGCCCAATTTAACCTGTTAAATTTGAGGCAAAAGCAGTGCGAACTCTGCTAATTAATCTATTCTTGTCCTTTAGTAATGTGATATCTGAATGCTGCTACTATATTCATTTTGACATATGATGTCACATATCAAAATTAATAGTTTTTTATTGTTGAACAATTTTACCATGAAACCATAACTCTGTGCAAGAAAAAAACATCAATAGGAATACACTTCACATATATGCCATCTTTTATCATTGTTTTGATGAAATACACTCATGATCAAAAGAATAGTTGGACCCAGAAGGAAGTGTCAGATTGCAGTGTTATTGGGAAGGAAGATAAAGGTTACCAGGAACAATAAATGATGATAAATTTGGACTGATATGATCAATATTTATTGAGCTACACATACAGAAGTAGTGTCTCTCAGTATGGCGTTGGGCTGCAATGTTTGCTAACCCAACATGCCAGACGTCTCGGCATGGAGTTGTAGAGGTACCTAATGGTGTCCTGTGATAATCCATCCCATGCAGCTTGAATATTCTCACACAGTTCCTGCTGACTGTGTGGTAGGGGTGGAGGTGGAGTGACACCAGGCTTTGTGGACGTGTGACAAGTAACAACAAACCATTCATCTTGGTGCGGACCACGGTGCCTACACACACAGATTTGTTGGTCGTCTCCACCAAGACAAAAGCGGGACTCGTCACTGAAGATGACCCGCTGCCATTCTGAGTCACTCCATGACAGTCTGGCATGACGCCATTGCAGTCTTTGGCGACTACGGCTAAAGAGGACAAAGACAAAACTATCTACACAACATATTGATCACTATTCATTACAATGATATGGACCATTGGCACTGTATAATAAGCCTGTAGTTTAAGGAATTACATACTGCGACCTCTCTGGACATGGAGACCTTTATACCTTGGGTTGCTTCTCTTCATACTTATTTATATTCATGATTGCAGCATAAGCACAAAGCAAATGCAATTATGCTGCATTTACAGGGGTATATCTGCCTGACCCTGAATTTTGACTAGAGAAAAACAAAAAGGCTGCTCACTCACGACGAATTAAAGCATGAATAAAACATAACACGAAAATCACTGGAGGGTGTGAGATACTCAAATCTCTCTCACTTTTGTTCTCTCTGTCTCCATCACACATTGTTTGTATACATTGTCAGAATGTTGAGCCATACATATGTGTTTTACGTATTACATATATCTAAGTGCCTATGTGTATTATTAAAATGTCCCATATGTATTACACATATCGTTGCTGTCCAATGAAAACCATGTATCTCCATTTTGGTTGATTTTTACTTTTATGCATCATTTGAACACAACAGCTGCTGTCGAGACTGTGTGAAAATCTCATGATGAATGGACCAACAGAAATGGCCCAAAATTGCATGGAAAGACGTCTGGTTCCATTGACTTACATTATTATTCAGTTTGGATTTTGGCCTCTCCTGTAAAGTTGCCATTTTGGAGATACTTGTTTTTCTTTGGACAGCGACAATATGTAAGTACCTTTGTACATTAGTAACTTGTCGCATATGTATTGCATATATGTAAGTACCTATATGTAATAATAATATGTCCTATATGTTACATATATGTAATAACCTATGTATTAGTAATATGTCCCATATATAAATGTATATAATATTACCAATATGTCCCTTATGTGATACATATATGTAAGTCCCAATATGTAACAGTAACATGATCTATATGTATTACATATATGTATGTTCCTATATATATTAGTAATATGTCTCATATGTATTACATGTACTGTATGTAAGTCCCAATATGTAATAGTAATACATCCCTTATGTATTAGATATATGTGTAGACACCTGACCATCATGCATATATATGTTTGTTGAACATCCTATGCCAAAACCATGAGCATTAATTTTCCCATGGTTTTGCAGCTTAACAGCCTCTATTATTCTTGGAATTCTTTCCACAAGACTTTGGAATTTGTCTGTGAGGTCAGACATTACCATTCCAATACATCCCAAAGAGAAATGGTGTTGATGTCAGAGCTCAGTGCAGCTCTGAGACTTCTTCCACACCATGACTTCATGGCGATCGCTTTGTGCACAGGGGCACAGTCAACCTGGGACAGGAAAGGGTCTTTCCCAAACTACTGCCACGAAGCTAAAAACATATAATCGCTTTGCATGCCATATGCATGCTGTAGCATTACCATTATGCATTCTGGTTGGTAGCATTCTCCTGGCATGTGCCAAACCCAGATTCATCCATCAGACTGCCAGATAGTGAATGACTCATCCCTCCAGAGAGTTTCCTCTGCTCCAGTGTCCAGTGACACGTGTGCTTTATATCATTCCAGTTGACAATTGGCATTGCTCATAGCGATCTTAGGCTTGTGTGCAGCTGCTCAGCCATGGAAACTCATTTCGTGAAGCTCCTGATGCACCGTTCTTCTGCAGATGTTGTTCCCAGAGGCAGCCTGGAACTCTGTAGTGAGTGATGCAATCTTTATACATGCTATGTGCTTCAGCACTCGATGGCCCCACTCGATGGAGTTTGTGAGGTGTACCACTTTGTGGCTAAGCTGTTGCTCCTAGACACTTCCATTTCACGCTTACAGCACCTACAGTTTACTGGAGCAGATCCAGGAGGGCAGAATTTCAGGTGGCATCGTATAGCACTGCCATGTATAAAGTAACTGAGCTCATAGTGTATGGAGGCTGCATCACTATGTGCTTGATTGTTTATAGCTGTTAGCAATGGGCCATACACTTTTGGCCATATAGTGTATATAAAAGAACCAGTATGTATTAATAGCATAATACCAGTCAAATGTTTAGATACACCCAACTAAATGGATGTGTTTGGTTATCTTAAAGACTCTACAGGCTTACGCTTAACAGTTCCAACTGATGAGATATCTGAAACAATACATATCCTGATATACCACATACCCTCTTGATGTATCACAGTATTATATTTCTGCCATATCTCCACCTGTAATACATATATTTTGTTGGGCAAAAAAACATTTATCTCTTTTTTTGGTACAATTTAAAAGCTCTAGTTACTCTAGTTTCAAGTTAGTGAATATTCATGATGGACAGACCAATAGAATTGCTCATTATGTCTTGTTATATCAAGCTCCATTGCAAGGGGCAGTCATGGCCTGGAGGTTAGGGAACCAGCCTGGTAACCCCGAACCAACAGAAACAATTGCAGTGCCCTTGAGCAAGGCACCCCCCAATTGCTCCCCGGGCACCATGGATAGGGCTGCCCACTGCTCTGGGCAAGTGTGCTCATCGCCCCCTAGAGTGTGTGTGTGTATGTGGGTGTTTCACTTCACGGATGGTTTAAATGTGGAAGGCAAATTCCTCTGTGTGTAAACACAAATGGCACGAAATGGTTCAAAAACTCTCTACTCAGAGAATGATTGGCCTCACCTAAAGTTAAGAAAGCTGTTTTATCCTCCTGGAAAGTTCCATTTTGGTTTTTTTTTTTAAGGTGAACTGCATAATTCCATGAGTGCTATTTTATAGTTTATAACTTGTAAGAAAGAACTCGCAAGTTCACACTAGAACAGTAAATCAAAACTAAACGTCATCAGCTGGGACCGTGACAGCAGCAGTAACTTAAGTAAGTAAGTAAGTAAGTAAGTAAGTAATGCAGTAAGGTTTATGAGCCAACAACGAGTTAAAAGCCAGGATTAAATAAGTATAAGTGCAGCCTGTGGGTCAATCAGAGTAACAGTAGGAGAACTGGAAGAGAAAAAGTGGGCTTCTACAGCCATCAAGGCAGTACCAGGCTGAGGAGAGAAATGAAGGAGAGACCACCTGCACTGATAAACGGAGCCTCGTACTTATGAAATATCAGAACAAACTTTCTTATTAGAAACAGAGAGAGAGAGAGAGAGAGAGAGAGAGAATGTGCTACAGTCGTCATTTGCTGAGCTGAGGCGCTAGTGTGCCAGGCTGGGGAGAAAGAGGAGAGACTATTGTTAACTGGCCTGCTAATGGAGCGTCAAAACAAACTTTCATATTAGGTATTATTTGTACCAAATAAACCAAGATTCGACAACCTCAGTGTCAATTTCTCACCTTGTTTTATGTTTAAAGCAGGTTTCACTGCACCGTTTACTTAAAAAGAGAACTTTTAAATGTACAGCTGCAGGTCTGTATACTCAGCCGCACTGAATGCTGGGTATTTCCATTCATTCTTGTTGGCAAGTCACGAACTGATGCATACTCAGTTTTTGGGGCGGAGCAAGGACAACATCCGGGTGCCTTAACCATTCTTGGTACATGCGTTCTTGAGTATTCGGGTGCTAAAAAATGACATCAAGCAAAAACACAAGGACACATATTGAGAAACAGCACAGTTGTTTCCAATGGTCAGACTTACGGCTTAAACATGAGTGGCCTTGATAATTTATTGCATTAAGGTTATTTGCATGCCATTAATGTGTTAACTTTGACACCATTTGGCATGTATGAAGTTAATGAACTTGTTAAGAATGAAGTTAACGGGGTTTCGTCATTTTGACCAATTTTTATTGGTCCATTCGAGCCTAATCCTATCTTTAAATAGTTTTTGCTCTTTTGGGAACACCTTGCATGTTTCCGGCCTTGATGTGTCAGAGGCAGAGAGGGAAAGAGAGGCGGACGGAAGGAGGTAAAAAAAAAAACAGCAGGGGTATGGAGGTGTGGGCTGCAGCAAAAGTGAGGACACAAGAAGACAGCAGTTTCCACAAGGATTTAGAGAACTGAAATAGACAGTGGGGTAGGAGAACGAGGTGCACCAACATGAGTACAACCGAAGAGCATATTTCAGCTCTGCATTCTGTGTCAGTGGTGCACGTTTAGCTGAAAGCGTTTCCTCAGACTGTAGAAGGGCTTTGCGTGGTGACATGAGAAGTGCACGAGCACGCGAGAGACACAGTAAAAGCACACACATACACATAAGCACATACCCGCCCACACACAAGGTTTATAGCTGTACAGTCTGTGCTTCTATCAGAGATACGGGGTAGTGCTTACTTTCATTGAGTAGTTCAATACTCCAGTGTTTGCCAGTTTAATCCCTATCTGCCACATCTACAGTATATCACTCGATCACTTACTAGAGCGTCATATTGACAGCAAAAGGCTTCCAATTAGAAAAGACTAGCACGCTTAACAAACATCACTTCTTATCCTAACAGATGCTGTCCATCCAATTCATACTGTACTATGCTATTAATGTCCATCCCAAGTGATCTGGACAGGGGAGACATATAGCCATTACACCACGCTGTTCAATGGCTTGCAAATGCGTCTCCAGTCACCGTTTATAATCAGACGTCATAACTGAAGGAGGAGTGCTGTGCACATTCCCTACATCAGTCTCAGTGCATCCGTGTAAACATAAAGGCTGTTACAGATGTTTAGACCACATGGAACGAAACTGGTAGAGTGATGAAGAAAGAAGCCATACAGCTGTTTTCCTCTCTGATGTTATTAGGAGGTCCTTCATTGTTGTCGGGATGCATGGGGTGCTTTAGCGTTCACTAGACGATTTGGTATACCACAAAACATAAATGCTGAAATTAACAAGCAGCTTGACACAATGCTAATAGGCTATTAGGCGTATCTTTACAGTTGAGCTCTAAAGCAACAATATATATTGATTTTAATCTAAAAACCAGCTTATTAAAAAATATTTTATTGGTGCACGAACTTATAATGGGAGAATGGTGTCTCTGAGAGCTCAAAGAGATGTAAAGAACACACCATGGTATTTATGAAATATGTATGTTGCAAAGTAGGCTATAACCTTATCTGATGTCACCCCGTGATAGTTTTTCTGGCTGCCGAAAGTCATCTAAGTTCAATCCTGTTTCAGGCTCCCATGCAAAGTCTTTGTTAACCATGACAAATGAGCTTTTGAAAGTTTGCAACCTTCTGTAATTGAATCCTGTAATATTGTGCATGGTTCTTTCTCTTCTGATGTTACACTTGCTGGTTTGTGCCTAATTCTGATTCCCTGGCAAAATCCCCTTCACACGCATGAGTGCCACATAGGCGAATGTACACTACAGATTACACTCACAGAATTTACACACTATTTACACACAGAGAAACAGCGTTCATAAGCCTGCTTTGCGCCTGCACGACGGGCATTCATATGAAGGGCAGCCTGATTCTGTGTCCTTCAACAAAACACGCTTTCTACTTATAACAGGGGTGTAAAAGTAAATTGCCCTCCACGACTGTAGGGGGATCCCCAGAGCAAAAAAATACCAGCTCTCGGAATAGTTATCCGAACATTTGTTACATGCTTTGTTAATCCGAAGTCCATGTGGACCTGAGCCGTATAGTACTGAACGCAGTGTGGAAAAAGAAAACTTCACCATTGTTCATTTTAACTTAACATATAATGGAAAATCATAAATTAGCATTAAACAGCGCAGTATATGCCATTTTATGTTGGTACAGTATAGATACTAGTAGTACATTATTCCATGCGGTGATTTATGCTGCAGCAACTTCACAGCTCTTGATTAGCAAACCTGCAGTACACTGCAGCACACTGCAGTATACTTCATTTAGGCATACTTAGTATACTTCCTTGTACTCATGATTAATGTACTATAAGTGTGCTGTTTTTGATAATTCAATTTCATTACGTACTTAGGATGCAAAATACAATCATTAGTGCTATTAAAATATACTTAAATAGAACTAACTGTAGCCCTGCGATGGACTGGCAGCCTGTCTAGGGTGTATCCTGCCTTCCCTTTGAAAGCTAGGCTCGAGCACGACCCATGACCCAGTAGGATTAAGTGGGGTAGAAGATGAGTGAGTAGGAGAGAGAACTAATTGTACTTAGCTGTACTATTTATATGTGTGTACTGTACATTACGCTTGTATTTAGCTCATAAAACAGTAATGTGCTTGGAATGTACTTGCTGGTATTGCTGAAATTACATTTCTAGTACATTAAAATGTACCTGCAATATTGTCATATACCCTTCCAAAATAGCAAACTTGGCACCGCTACTGCTTTTAGCTATGCTATTCAATCTAAAGTAACAATACTATTCCTTGGTTTTAAGTCACTCCAACCTTCCCTGGCCTCTGTGTAAAAGGATGGGGGTGAAGGATGACAGAGATGATCTAGACCTGCTGACATCCGGGCTGTAGCCACCAGCAGCCTACTGTACTGCATCAAGCTAATTCAGTATCAAAAGCACAGTTTGTTCCTCAGAGCCCCAGCTTGGCCATCCGCCGTGTCTACGTGTGACATGACCTCCTTTTCTTCTTCTCTCCTCCTCCTCCTCCTCATCACGCACTCACACCCTTCTCTACCTCCTGTCTGCTAATCCCTCGCTCCGCACAGCCGTAATTGAGCAGCAGGACCAACAGAGCCAGTAAACAGCAAGCTGGCTCATCTGATCTCTTGGACTTCTTGTTCTTATCCTCTCCCACTCCACTTATTCTCTCTTTCTCTTTCTGTCTCTCTCTCTCTCGCATGCTCTATGTCCCTCTCTGCTTTCCTCTCTTTTTATCTCACCTTCAGTCATTTCTCTCCCCTTTTCTCTTTCTCTCCCCTTTATCTTCATGGTCTTACCCTTTCCTTCGTGTCCATCTTTCCAGCTCTGTTTTTCTTCCTCTGCCCTTCAGGTGTTCTCCTGCTTAGTTAGAGTACAAGCCTGCAGCCACACCGGCTCTTAGCAGCTAGGATTAGACACCGCTGGCTGAGTTGGAACAGCGGTGGTCTCACTTGTGCTAATGAACCGCACTAATAGAGGAACCGTACACAGGTTCGTTTTAATCAAACCAAACCTGCAAAGTGTGAACACGCTCTTACTCTTTCAGTCTTTCTCCCTATCTCGCTCGCTCCTCCCAACTCCTCTCTCTTCACACTCCTGTCACATCCCGTTGACTGTATTTGTCATTGACAGTGAGAATTTATGCAAGATTACAGTGAGAACTGCAGGCTGATTCATCGTTCTCCCCTGATCTAGCACCTAACATCGACTTCTCTCACGACGATCTCTACACAGTCACTTTAACCCACTCCTGCTTAACAACTACATTCAGTTTGATTCCGCCAGTTATCTTAGAACTTATTCCCATTGGTCTTAAGTCATGTGACACGTCTATTGTTTTGTCAGTAATAAGTCGACACTTGATTAAAATGCTGCATTTAATACACCCATCGTCAAAAGGATAGCTGCACCCAGAAGGAGGTGTGGGATTTCAAAGCTATTGGGAAGGAAGATAAAGGTTACCAGGAACAATAAATGACGATACATTTAGACTGATATGATCAATATTTATTGATCTACACATACAGAAGTAGTGTCTCTCAGTATGGCGTCAGGCTGCCATGTTTGCTAACCCAACATGACAGACGTCTCAGCATGGAGGTGTAGAGGTTCCTAATAGTGTCCTGTGATAATCCATCCCATGCAGCTTGAATATTCTCACACAGTTCCTACAGACTGTGCGGTAGGGGTGGAGGTGGAGTGACACCAGGCCTCCTGGACGTGTGAAGCGCAACAACAAACCGTTCATCTTGGCGCTGACCACTGTGCCTCCACACACGGATTCGTTGGTCGTCTCCACCAAGACAAAAGCGGGACTCATCACTGAAGATGACCCACTGCCATTCTGAGTCACTCCATAACTGGCACGACACCATTGCAGTCTTTGGTGACGCTGACGTGGTGTTAAGGGCAGTCGCTGTAATGGTCTGTGTGCATGTAGACCCGCATCGTGCAGTCGCTTGCCAATGGTGCTGGCACCAACAAGATGACTCATGGAGGTCGTCAGAGCTCACTGAATGTCTGCAATCGCGGCTGTTGGGTCAGTCAGGTACAGCGATAAGGCCCGTCCTTGCTTATGTCAGACCTACCCACCAAGTTTCATTCCTGTCAGTTGATTCCTTCTGGGTGCAGCTGTTTGTGCAACTATTCTTTTGATGATGAGTGTATGATACATGAAGTGTTACAAAACCTTTGGACCAAAACACATGGCCCAACACACATAATTTTGGATACAGCATAATTCACTTGTTGAAATGTGAGTAAAGTAATTCAGAGTGCTTTGATGTGAAATGGTAACTCTTACCAACTGAAGCTACTGAAGCTACAGTGTTGGTGATAAAAATCGAGGGTTGCCATGTCTAAACATATTATTACTGTCCAAAACCAGCAGTATCTACCCTAACAGTCATAAGGGTAAAATAGTGGTCAATCTGAAAAAAGCACTTTGAAGACCATTTTGCCTTCCTGTGCCCTACATGTGCCTCTCCACCATAAATGAATTTACCATTTCAGGACAGAAGCTTTATGTAAAGCCACTGTAAACAACTTCTGAGGCATTATGTGTTCATAAACATTTCATGTAATAGCTTTCTGTGAGGTAGCTTTTAAAGACATTTAACGCTTCAGATGTCTGGATCCTATCACGCTGTTGTGACCAATTCTGACCTGGTAGGTTTCTCTAAAATCAAATCACTGTGGGGTGGGTTTCCCTAAAGCTTCATAATGCTATGTACTTCATTAACTAGTACTTAAGACTGGTGGTTAAAGAGTGTTTCCCAAAGCCTTGCATAACTAAAGTACTATGTGAACTAAGTAACCCAACCCACTCGTTATTCACTAAGCACTTTGCCTGCAGTTCTGCACATAAAAGCTAGACCCTGCCAGAAGGAGGGAGAAGGGATGAGTTTCCACATTTTCTACAATAATGTTCTATAATAATAATAATGATAAGAAGAAAAATAACAATGATAATAATAAATATAATAAATAATATCAATGGCAAATTATATTATATATTTGTCAGTTGACTTAAACCTCATCACAATACTAATGACAGTATTTGCCTCTAGTCCGTAGTCTAATCAAGCACATTTAACCAATCAAACTCAATCAAACTCACGTACAAATAAAAATATATTTTATTAATATGATAAAAACGTCTTTAAACAATTAATCAGAGAACTTTGTGGGTGCAGCCAATGAGCAGCCTGATTGACAGCTCTCTGTCCAAGACTCCTAGCCCGTTCTACCCGTCATACAGAACTAGCAGTATTATCCAGCTTTGATGTGATGATAACTGGGGAAAGAAATTTGCAGACGAACAGACAAACAGACAAACAGACAGATAGATGAACAAACAGACGGATGAAGCAACACGTGAAGAATTAAACAAACAGACATGCAGACAGATGGACGGCCAGATAAACAAACAGAACCATGAAGCAAATCCCAAACAAACAGACAAACAGATGGATGAAACAACATATGAATGAATGAATGAATGAATGAATGAACAGACATCCAGACGGCTGGACGGACAAATAAACAAAGAGACGGTCGAAGCAACATGTAAAGGAACGAAGTAATAGACGTGCAGATGGGTGGACGGACGAATAAACAAACAGATGGACGAACTGATGTGAAGGAACGAAGGAATAGACGTGCAGATGGATGGACGGACAGATAAACAAACAGAAGAAAGAAGTAACATGTAAAGGAACGAAGGAATAGACATGCAGATGGGTGGACGGACGAATAAACAAACAGATGGACGAACTGA
>CM067499.1:20616170-20633524 GCA_034552555.1 Semaprochilodus insignis
ATATATATATATATATATATATATATATATATATATATATATATATATCATAGTATAACATAGTATCAGTATTCTTTCGTAGACTATATTTTATATTTTATAAACTTTTGAACTTTATACTGTATAACTAAATTACCATGTTTGGTAGTTTGCTTAATCAGTATACATGGTTGGAGGGTTGCACCACCTGACATACAGTATATACACTTTTAGAGGAACCTAAAATGGATTTTATATGGATGCACTGAAAATGCTTTCCCACTTTCCCATAAAAGAGATGCTGCTGAACAATTAGACATACTGTATGTCATGCACATATCAAATTATTATTTATTTCGGAAATGAATACACCTGGACACAAAAACTGCAGGTTGTGTCAATGACCCTAAAGGCTACTATTAACTAGCAATGAGTTGCTGGTGTAAGATCAGGACAGCTGACAACTGTAAAAACAAGGAAACCTGATTTAACTTTACATGTTAAAGAAGTATGACTGTAGTCATATAAGCTAGTATTCAAGTTAAGCCTGGATGTGTTCTAAAAATATGGACCTAGCAAAGTCCAGCAAAGTGACCAGAATATTCAACATATAGTGGTCAGAGCGTCTTATAAGTACTGTCCTATTCGCCAGCTTCTTGTTCGAATTTTCCCGTTACACCTTAGTAGTGCAGCCATTTAAGGTGGAACGGGAAAATTCGAACAATACAGAAAAGCCGATTTCACGTTTAACGAACTGGATAACTGTTTACACATCAGCTGTCTACCTCCTGGAGCCCCTTTGCATACGCATTTCAGAGTTTAGTCTGCTCCACCACACCACCTCCACCTCGGTCAGGGTTTGTTATGATCCGGATCAGGTGTTGGAGCAGGTAAAGGGGCAAAATGCGCAGTGCGTTGGGGCTCCAGGGCTGGAGTTGGTAATCACCGCCGAATGCGCGCTTAACAACTCCCACAAATGAACTAGAACAGCGTAATACAGCAGGAACCCAAGTCGAAGTCCACTCAGGAACGCGCTCACTCACCTGACTTTGGCGGCGACGGAAGAAATGGCATCACTCCTCAGACTCTTCCTCTTGGCCACGGCGCTGCCCATGCTGTAGTGGAAGCGGCGGAGGCGGACAGCAGCTCATTCCACTCAGCGCGCGCTGCGGGAGGAGGAGAAGGAGGAGGAGAAACGCTCAGTCCGCCACTCGCCCGCCTCTAAACGCTCCTTCACCGCCTCAAGCGGACAAGCTTCGCTCAAGTTCGCACCTGTTCCTCATCTTTAATGAGCTTTTACGCTTCAGAACTGTTCAGTGTATGTACCGTGGCTCCGTCGTTTCCAGCGTCCAGCGCGAGCCACAGCGCTGATGCTGTTTCACTCACTCACGCGGAGCCTCGCGCTGGTACAGTACGCACAGCGCAGCGCGTGCTACCTACCCTCTCGCTCGCTCTTACGCGCACGCACGCACGCTCTCTCTCTCTCTCTCTCTCTCTCTCTCTCTCTCTCTCTCTCTCTCACGCGCACGTCCACACAGACATGCATTTTCCCTCCTCTCTCTCTCTCTCTCTCCCTCTCTCATCCGTACTCTTCTGGCGGTCTTCAGACTCATAGATGAAGGCAGGATTTGCATATGAACTGGTCAGCAGAACACTTGTAACAGCATTGGATTACTGACCAGGTCAGTAAGGTCAGTGCCCGGGAGCCCCATGGGGCCTCAGATATGAGGGGGCTTAACTACTTTGGACAGTCCACTGGAGATGGCCCTTGGATATGTATAACTGACTAAATTAAATATGATCTATATTATTTAGGCCCTCAAGATGTGTATTAATATTGACCCCTGGTTGCCATTCATTACCAAAGTGTTCACCCATTCGATGCATGTAGGAGAGAGATGGGGACTTGCTTGCTCCTTGACTCAGAGTCTTGCTCCCTGACTCAGTGACTTGGCTCACCCTTAAATAACTTGTGTCTTTATCCGGACCCACCCTTAAGAGATTCGTAACTCCACTCCAACTTGCTCTGAAACGGCTCGTTCTCACCCTGAAATGACTCAAATCAGACCCACCCTAAAATGACTTATCACTCATCTGAGACTCACCCTTAAATTACTCACGACTCAAATCAAACTTGGACTTTCGACTCGGATTCACTCTTAAATTACTTGCAACTGAAATTGGACTCAATCTTATAAAACTCATGACTCAACCCCCCCCGCCCCAAAAGACTTGCAACTCACCCTCAAACTCACCCTAAAATGACTTATGACTTGACTCAGACTTGCTCCAAAATGATTCATGACTCATCCCTAATTTGTTCTTAAATGACTCACAAGTCGACTTGGACTCACCCTTAAATGACTCATGGCTTGACTTGCACTCACCCTAAACTGACTTGAAACTCATCTCGGACTTGCCCTTAAATAACTCATGACTCAAACTCGACTTTAATGACTCACAACTTCACTCAGATTCACCCTGTCTTGGACTTGCCCTTAAATGACTCGCATCCTGACTCAGACTCGCCATTAAATTACTCATGACTCACCCTTGATTGATTCGTGTCTCGACTCTCACTTCCCCTTAAATTATTTGCAACTCTGACTTGGTTTCACCCTTAAATATGAATTTACGAGTATATGAATGTATGTTTCTTCCCACTTTTCATGTTTTTTTAATTAATTTATTTATTTATTTATTTATTTATTTATTTAATTTTATTTTTTATGAGTTATTGTTAGACTCTGTGAGGTCTCCAAAGATGCCCATTTCCAAAGGCAAGACTATGAACCATCCCTGTCCTGAAAAAGAAGTAATGAAAGCCCAGAAAATAATAGGCTCTGCTGACTGTGATATTATGGATAAGCATTCTGCCAGATGATGAACGTTCATGCTGGAGGACGCTGAAAGCCTCTTCATCTCCTGATATAGAGAACAGAGCGAAACGACACCGTTTTCTGAAGGATGGAAGAGAAATGAGTGGAGGCATCTCTAAAATAAGATGGAGACAAGCAGATGAGTGAATTATTAGGAAATATGTGTCAAATAAATGAATAATAAATGTTTTACGAAGGTGCTGTGTGGTATGACTACTAGGGGGGGACATTAATCCTGGGAAACAGTCAACAGAAACTCATATATAGCCTATATTACACTTGTATGTATATGGGTTGCATTTCCCAGCACGTCCCACAGAGCACAGTTTAAATGGGATCATTAAAATGATCAATGAGGACTGTTTAACCAGTAGGTGGTATTATGGATAGAGGTGTTGTGTCTGGTATGTTTTATGGCGTAGCATTTTAGAAATACAGCTAGAAAAGTGTATTTCCTAAAGGAAACGTGGAATGGTTGCGCAGCTTAAATGGTTCCCCACTTCCTGCTAGGCTGTTCCTAGGCTGTGGTCACTATGGGAGGAACAAGGGATCAATAAATGGCACATGCGGGTCACCCTAAGGCAGTGGATTAGAGTTTGGGGATCTGCTCTGAGTGAGCACATGCAGTTCGGTGGCTGTAGGTTAAAGGAAACAATAGGGTTTGGGTAGGGCCAAAAATGAATGGGACTCTATGGAAGAAACGAGGGATGGTAAAAAGAGACAAACAGACGAGTGCAGGTCAGACCAATATTGAAATCGTGCTCAGAGTGTATGTGAAACAGTGTCTGTTGGTTGAGCTGAAGTACAGTAAGAGGCGTGTACTTTTCCACCCCATTCATTCTTTATGGGAAAAAAATGGGGTTTTTTTCCAAGTTTTTCCAAAAAACGTAAGTCGAATCAAAAAGCTGTATACAAGCACATTGTTTATAATCAGACCAAACTTTCTGGAGTTGGAACGGTGTTGATATCTCGTCAACTGCTGGACTAGTTAGAGGACAAAAATCTCTCAACCAAGAAAAAGAAGAATATAAATCGGATAACAATCCAATCCTAACAAGGAAGGAAAAATATGCCTCTAAATTGAAACCCATTAAACCAGACTATTCTGGGTGAGAAGTGAGCTTGGTGTTTGATTCACCATGATGCAATCCTGATGCTGAGAAAGAAAACCTAAATTAGTCAAGAGACACCTAAACTGGACATCACTTTCTTCTACCCAGTACTATGTGGATAATGAAGTGGATACATTTATGTCTATGAATCGGCCATCTGTAGTGTCTGTTGGACTTCCCCTGTTTCGCCTGATATTCAGCATCTCTTCTAAATATTGTTGCTGTTGTAAGAAAAACATGGATCTCCATTTTGTTGATTTTTACTTTTCTGCATCAGCTGCTGTTCACACCGTGTGCAAATTACATGATGAATGGACCAACAGAAATGGCCAAAAATCGCTTGCAAAAAAGGCTGCTTCCATTGACTTACATTAAACATAAATGAGGTTTTTGCCCTCTCCTGTAAAATTACCATTTTGGAGATACTTGTATATAATCCAACAAGTAAATGACTTTCAGTCAAGCAGAGTATGTTTTTTTTTGTGACACAGAACATTTTTTTGTTTTTACCAAAAATGACCAAGATTTTTTACCAAAATAAAATATTTTAAAATGTAAATCTACAGTACATATGTGGACTTTTAGGTTAGTTAGGCTTGATAGAGTTTGTATTCTACTCTTTATCAGCCTTTATCAACTCCTAAATGGTCAAATAAAAAAATGTATCCATCAATAAGTGTGCTCCAAACATAATAAGCTCATGGACAAAAAAGTCACCTTGCGTGTTTAAGGTAATCAAACTTCAGGCTCCTGCAGGTGGCACTGCACAAGGATGATGGGACTGTGGGGTGTGTGATAGATTGAGAAGAGGTGGTACAGTGCAGTGAATGTCCCGTTCCATTTGTGGAGTGATTGTATTTGGGCGTGCCAAAGATCATAGTGTGAAGGAAGTGGCTGAATCTGCAGGTGTAATGCAGCGTATGGTATGAAAGCAGTAGCTAACATCCCAGTCTACAGAAAACTCTCCTCAGAATTGTGCCAGGGAAGGCATCCACCAAATCTGGCCCAACTGGCCCAATTCATTGATACTAGAGTGTCTGAACATTGATGTGGCCAGTCCATGCCAAATTGAGTTGCCGTTGTTATTCGTGTTCATGGATGTGTTACACACTATTATGTATGTTTCAGTCACAGGTGACTAATTTTTTTCCAGTGAGCTTATTATCCAACTGTAATTGCCATACACATCTTGGGAAGACAGTATATGCAAAAATGATGTTGAACCAGTATGGTTGTTGCATATGCAAACTTGCACTCAGGCAGTACTGTATGTTCTTATGACCGTGCACATGGATCCTGCATTGCCCTCTTAAACTGTGCCAGCACACAGCTTCTAACCCTAAACCATGCACTGGGTCAGCTGCTCTAATAGTTCTGTAATAGTGCTGTTATGGGGCTGAGCTTTGTGCCGTGCGTCTCTGGGAATCTATCAGTGCTGGGGATTCTTGTCCGATGCTCGAAGGAGAACAGTTTCACCCTCAGAATTATGCTGTGTCTGGAGGTATCTGATCTCTTGAATATCCTTCCCCTGCTGGTGTGGATCTTGGTTCTTCTGCATGACTGGGTCTTTGGCTCTGCTGCGTGCAAGATCTTCTCCTACATGAAATACTGGCGTTTCTACTGTGGCACACAGTGTATGTCTCTGTTGAGTGTCCAGGGGTACATGCAGGTTGTTCATCCTCAGGAATAGGCCGGAGGACAGACGAACATCTTGTGTGGGATATGGATCCTGAGTGTTACTCAATAATCAAAGTCTGTTATAGCTATGTTATTAGGAAGCTGGCCACAGACTTAGCTTGCACATTCAGATAAGAAGTAACAATAACTGGATGTCCAGAATCGGATTGCTAACTAAACTAATTGTTTTTTGGAGTTCGTTTTATTTGTTTATTCTCTTTAGTACTTTTTAATGAATGGGGAAACTGAACGTTTGATTTTCATTTACTGTCCTGATATTCTTATTTTGCTTTTCGGTTCTGGGCAGCTTCGATATCACATTTTCACCCTGGACGTGAGTAGGATCTGCCTGGTGAAAAAGCCAGTGAACTTTAACCCTGAGAATTTGTGAATCCTGGCAGCATCAACTAATAAACAAGAGTACGAGCTGTGGCGTTTTCGTTCCAACAAGATGCTAATAGGGGAAACTCAGTCAGCATAAAGGGACACATTAATAAAACAGGGAAAGATTTACTGAGACGATAAAAAAACTGGTGTGGCGGTAACACGTTTTCTAACGAATAAACAGGCATTAGTGGGGAGTTTTACTGCTTGCCAGACGCATGGCGTGTCTGCGCTATTATCTCATATCTCATATTCATAAACACAGTCCTTGGGCACTTGGGCTTGGGCCACTGTAACGGTCATTTTGCTGGTAAGAAGTTAATGTGATTAAATAATACTGTAGCATTGTGCAGAAAAAGAATCAGAGGACACCACAATTTCTGCTTTGGGAATTGCTTTTGTATTAGAGAAAGCAGAAAAGCAGCATACATGAACATGGAAATGGACTTTCCAACAAAGATAGACATCATAGATTATGGAAATTTGAGTCTAACAAGGCAAACACGCTGTGAAGTGTTTTGTTCACAGTCCTGCCTTTAAGGTAACAATGAAGTGCCGGCCTGAAGAAGTCTGATGAAGTCATATTTCTGCCCAGTAAAGTCCTTTTATTGGACAACAGCAGATAAAAACACATGTACTACAGCACTGGGAAGGTCTCTTAAAACCACACGCTTTCACACCATGGCAGACGCCTTTCTCTCATTCTTATCTGACCATTTTCCAGCGTTGCATTATCCCGCAGACTTCAACAACCTCTCTTCCGATTTATTGCTCTGTATTGCGCCTCATTCAGAGAGTCAATGGAGAAATCGTAGCTCATTCTTCTGCACAGAACAGCTTCAAAACTATTTCTATAGGACTAAGGTCAGGACTTTGACTTGGCCCTGCCAAACTCTCTTCTTCTTTAAACATTCTTTTCTAGAATGAGATTCAGCTCACGGACAGATCTCCGGACATTTTCCTTATAAATTGGCTGGTATAATTCAAGACTCATTGGTCCATTAATGATACAAAGCTGTCCTGGCCCAGATTCAGCAAAACAGGCCCAAACCATGATACGACCACCACCATGTTTCACAATGGGATAAAGTTCTTATGCTGGATTTCAGTGTTTTTCTTTCTCTAAAACGTCTTATCCAACCAAGTAGTTCTAATTGTTCTAATTCTAATTGATTTCTGGTTTGTCCTTATGTTATTTAGCAAATTGCAGATGGGTAGCAGTGTTCTCTTTGGACAGTAGTTGCTTTCTCCTGCCATGCACACCATTGCTGTTTAGTGTTCTCCTGATGGTGGACTAATGAACATTAATATTAGCCACTGCGAAAGAGGCCTTTAGTTGCTTAAAGGGTACCCTGGGTTCTTCTGTGACCTTGCAGGGTATTACAGGTCCTGCTCTTGGAGTGATCTTTGTTCGTTGACCACTCCTGTCGATGGTAATGATGGTTTTAAATTTCCACCATTTGTACACAAATCTGTCAGAGTGTAGATTGTTGAAGTCCAAATTCTTTAAAGATGGATTTGTAAACATCAACAAGCAACAATAACTCAAATGCACATATATTCAAATAAGGATAATCTGAGATATATATACCTTTATAGTGTCTTTAACAACTAATCACAGTGACATTTCTGTTTACTGATAATGCTCTTTGGTTTATGGACAAAATCGAAGATATTACATTTAATATTTTCAAACACCGAATGGAGAAAAAAAGGTAACTGCACACATGCTTTTGTACAACCTAGTGTATCACAGTGGATCACAGGCAGCTTTGCATGAAACATTTTACTCCATCACAGCTCCTGAAGAGAATGGAAGCAGGATTGCCAGATTGCTTCAGTTATTTCCATCCAAATCAAATTTTCATGAAAAATGCACAAAACACCACCCAAAAAGTGTAAAACCAACAGAAAGTGAGCTTTTTGTGCACCCACCAAAATATGTTTCCCCCCAAATACAACTAAATTTGGAAACTACCCAGTCTGGCAACACTGAATGAAAGCTGTAATACAGGCAAAGAGTGTACACACGAAATACTCAAAAATACAGTAAATAATATTTAATGTTGAATATGTATTTTCAGATTTTTTCTGGCACTGAAAAATACATAACTTGTCTTTTATGGCTGGAAATTATGACTTGCCTGTAAAATATTTCCTAGTATGAATTTATAGGTCTACAGTAAACATACTACACACAGAGTGCACAGCAAGACACGCCTGAGAACAATAACATTCCTGTAAACACAATCAAAAAAACATTTACAGTGCAGTAACAAGTTTTAGATTCAGTCGCAGGTCTTTCAACTCACAGCTTCACAATTCACACATCCTTTTTTCTATCCTAGCTGCTCATTAAACGCAACATAAATTAACTTTTATTTAAATGATATAGTTAACAGCTCAGAATGCAAACATTCTAAGAAGTATTTCTCATTCAGGACAAGAAGGAGACAAACTACAATGTAAAAAAACAAAGTTACAAAAGCTACAAAATTAAATTTTAAATAAATCAGTTAACAGAACAAAAACTGTGTTTTATGCCCAGAAACTAATTATTATTTCTACTTCAAATAACTCAAAATATTAAGGCACCCCGGACACTAACTTAAGACTAAGTTAAAACAGCTTTGAGTTTTATTTTTTTTTACAGTGTATCTTAAAGGTTGAATTTAGCACATCATACAGACAACAAAGACTGCCTTAACAAAGCACATCTACCTCAGTTATTCTATGTGTCCTCCGTCACAGAACTGCAACACTGCTGCCCTCTGAGAGGGAACGTGTACAAAAACGGGTTCACACAGCTGTTCAGAAAGGTCAGAGCTCTGGCCATGATGCTAAAAATGTCTGCAGTTTTGGTCAAACTTTGATCATCCTGTAACATCGCAAAGAGAGCCAAGACATTGGAAACAGGCACCAGGACACATAACATAAAGAAGACCATGACGATCCTTGTGACCAGGGCTGTGGTTCTGTTGCTGCTGAAGAAAGGTGACGCATGAATCCCACGGTAAAGACGATAGTAGAAGAAAACCAGCAAGAAGAAACAGATCACAAACACCATTATTTCCACCAACGAAACCACTACTTTGTCCGTATCATTCCTAAATTTCCTGTAGCAGATCTGGAATCCATATTTCGCACATCCTACTTCATACTGAACAGGAGCATATGAAGCCAACACTCCACTCAGGATCCATATCCCACCCAACAGGCTTATATGTCCTCTGCCTCCAAGTTTAGCCCATTTATGAGGATGCAGAACATGCATGTATCTCTGGGCACTCATTAGAGTCACACACAGCGCACTGCTGTAGATGCACCAGTATTCAAAGTAGATGATAATACTGCACGCAACAGGGCCGAACATCCAGTCATGGAGATAAGACCAGATCCACAGCGGGATGGGAAGGAGATTCAGTAGATCCGACACCGCCAGGCTCAGCATCAGCCTAATGGTAAAGTTGTTCTCCTTCAAGCGTCGGACAAGAATCCCCAGCACTGACAGATTCCCAGGGACCCCCAGCACAAAGCAAAGCCCCAACACAGCGCTACTTGCTATAGATACTGGAAAGATACTGGTGAGCTGGGAACTACTGGAGCAGTTGAGCTGCTGCATGGTTTAGGGTTAGACGCAGACTTGACTGCTGCCAGCACAGATGAAGAGAACGATACTGCAGGATTCAACAGTGTAACATTCATGGTGATGGTGTAGTTCCTTAGAACTGGTTTGCCTATGCAAAAATGAGGCTATTTTGAACAACCTTCCATCAGTAATGTTTAGCAAATACTGACTGACTATCACACAGCAAAGCCCTAGTGAACTGATAAAACGTATAGTTCCTGCCTTTGTGGGTAAATAGACCACAATACAGCAATATGTACACTTGTACTCGTGACTGGCGAGTGTCTTTGTACAAATACTTTTCCTTTTATAAAACGAGCTGATTAAGAGTCTTGTTTCAGAAATGATAATAGGACATTAGAGCCAAAATAAATCATGCTACTGTTACTCTCCATACTTAAGTACATTTGAAGGTAAATACTTTAGTACTTTTACTCCAGTGGAGGTCTAAAGGGAGGAACTTCTACTGTTACTGGAGGAATATCTTACCTTGAGTACTTTACTTTAACTCAACTACATGGTTTGTCTATTTCGTCCACCACTGGTCAACAGTGACTAGAGGTTGCACAGACTAGTCAACTCTGAAGCTCAGTGATGATGCTCTAAGCTTGGTTTGAACTAATCAATGATTAGCTGATTATAACATTAACAACATGCATGCCTTACAGAAGACAACAGGTGAGTAGCCTGGTAATTTCCGG
The DNA here is from genome assembly GCA_034552555.1 of Semaprochilodus insignis. NCBI lineage: Eukaryota > Metazoa > Chordata > Actinopteri > Characiformes > Prochilodontidae > Semaprochilodus > Semaprochilodus insignis. The sequence continues at coordinate 20,626,531 of CM067499.1, forward strand.
ATCTGTATCTCCAGGTTCCTGAGGGCTACCAATGTGATCCAGGGCTCGGTGGAAAGGGTATGTCATGGTCTACTGTCCTGTGAACTGACATTGTTCTAACACTTCTTCACCAGTCAACAGTGTATCAGAGACCAGAATGCCAACTGAACATCAATCTTCGTTTTCCTGAAGACTATGATCAAAGGTAATGTGTAGCTGGAGAAGGGGCTTAAACTTCAGTCACAGCGTCATGGTGCACTTTGGACCAGGTTAGTATCTCGGCAAGGCTGCACTAGGGTGAGCCAAATTCGGATGCAAATTTGCACGGTTCATTAAAGGCCAGTAATGCAAAAGAGGGCTTGTTGGAAATCATGGAGTTTGGCTTCATCACAGATTTTGCTCGTTGCAAAGCCTTCCCTTCTCCTGTGGTTCTACTGATGCAACCATGGACACATAGTTCTGGTGTTTGTTTTCATGTGGAAATATTCACATTTCTTTCCATGTTTGTTTCCTCTATATAAATTTGCCTATGCAAAAGTGATGTTGAAAACAAGGCCAACGAGACAAAGAGAATGGATTACAACGAATAACTGTAAGCTACAGATGACAGAGTCGAAGGGAAAAGAAGCTGAGGGTATGTGAAGAAGTGGAAGAATCAAACGGCAAGGGCAGAGGAGAGAGAGCTTTCCATTGTTTTCATTAATTTAAAAACAAATAGTTAAAAATAGACAAATACAAGGCAAACAGCTAAAGGTGTTTGATTGCACAAAACAATACCAAATACATTGTCAAACTCAAAAAAGCTAATGCTTAAAATACAGTTGGGCTATCAATTTAGCACACTATTAAAAATAATAATCGCTGTATATGTTAATGCATACTTACATTATACATGAATACGAAGTCTGAACACTCTACTATACCAGTACTTGGCACCATCACCTTTGGCAGATATCACAGCTTAAAAACACTTTTTGTAGACAGCTAGTATTAGTCTTTCAGTTCTGGCTTTAGGAATTCTTGCTCATGTTACCGTGAAGAACACTTCTAGTTCTGCGACGATCTAAAGCCTCCATGCATGCACAGCATGTTTGACATCTACCAACAAATTTTCCATAATGTTCAATGGCAAGATCAGGAATACTGAGAGCTATTCCAGAAGCTTCAGGATGAGTTCCTTGTAGCAGTTCATGGTGGATTTTGAGGTATGGATCATTGCCCTGGCATAGAAGCCAGCCCCTATTCAGCTTCATGACTGTGTCACATTTGCTTCCAGAATGTACTAATATTCAGAATCCATTCTTTTACTTTACCTGAACAAAGCTACTGGCTGCCACACAACACCAAAGCATAACAGATCCATCAACATGCTTAACAGCTGTACAGGTATTCTTTTCTCAGCCGTTAAGCATGGTAGTGGATCCAAACATGCCTTTGGTGATTGTGGCTCTATTTTTACTTCATCAGTCCACAGCAATTGCTTCCAACGTGCCTCTTGTTGGAAACAATTGCTGTACTTGTCTAGGCTGTACAGTCTGTTGTGGACTGCTGGAAACCATTGTTGCTATCTATAGTCAAGCAAGTTAATATTACCATGGACTGAGTACTGGTGGTGGTAGCATCATGCTCTGGGGCTGGTTTGCTCCCAGTGGAACGGGTGCATTGCACAATGCAGATGGAATAAGGATGGAAGACCACGTCAGAATTCTTCAGTATGACCTCAAAACCATCAGCTAGACGGCTAAAACGTGGATACAATTGGGTGTTCCAACAAGACAGTGAGCCCAAGCACCACTTATTCAGGCTGGTTATGGAATGAATAAAGCAGGCTAATATTAAGCTTTTGCAATGACCTTTTTAAAGTCCAGACCTCAACCCTATCGAAAATGTGTGGACTGTGCTGAGTCTGTACCAGCACATTTAGTTGAACTCCCCCAGTTCTGCCAAGAAGAGTGGTCAGATATCCAACCAGAACTCCGCCAGAAGCTTGTTAATATGGCTTCCAAAAGGACCAGGACAAGGTTCAATTTGTCATAAGACATTAATTCAATTATTGTTCTGTGTGCATATTTTTTTACCCACTATGTATAATTTTGACCCTGTGTTGATTTCAGAACCCCAGAAAAAACATCTGTTCAGAGAAATCACTGGAATCCCAATATTGAGATGCCATTCATGTCCTTTATGAGTGCATGTAGCCTAAATTCAGACCTTCATAGCTGCATGTTAATATGTATTATCCATATCTCAAATAATACATGAAATATATTTTAAACACCTCAAATGTTCATGTTAAATCCAAAAATATTCATGTTAACTGTGAACTGTAGCATTAGCATACTACTATTCCATAGTGGTGCTAGCAGGAATCAGCATTGTGGACGTGTTTGTTCCTTTACTTTTGAGAACTGATGGTCTAGCACTAATGGTGAAGGTTAGCTTCTGTGGTGGGCAGTGTGCTTTTGGAGGCGCTCAGATGCTTCACAGTCATGGTTAAATGCTAATGTTGTCAGGGGTAGTGTAGATGTAACTACAACATTTAAAAACAAAATGGAAAAATGAGCGGATTTTTTTTTTTAAGATGCAGAAAACATAGTGTTTTAATCTAACGCTCTTTATTGAACACACCAGCAGTAGGAAACCGCTGCCAGTGCTGGCTAATACAGTAGGGCAGCCGGCAGATCACAAACAGCCACCTTACATCATTACACAGCAGCCACACAACCAACCCAGCCAGCCCCACAGCCGAGCACAAAATAACATGTGCAAGCATGTATATAATATCCACAACTGACCAGCAACAACTCTTTACAGTCCAAAGTCTCTCTTACCACGCTTGCGGTACATCCCCGCTGCTCTGCATGTGGCCGCTCTTCATGGCACACTTCCCACACGTTTATGGCCAAATAAACCAGAAGTTGGACATAACACATCTTTATGCATCTGGGTTGTTTTTCCTAGCATGTCACACTGAGTAAAGTATAAATGGGATTATGAAAGAGGTGAATTAGGAGTGTTAAAGGCAGTAATATGAATAGAGGTGTTGTGTCTGGTATTTTATGGACATGCATTTACAGCATGGTCACGCTGTATTTCCTGGTTTATATAATAAGCAAAGTGAAGCACCAATATGGTAGATGCTCCTAGTGAGTTTAGTGTTTGATTTACCATGATTTGATCAAGTCATTTCAATTCTGTAAAAGTGTACTCACTGCACTATACTGTATGGTGGTGGAAAAGCCTAAACTGGACCTCAAGTTTTTGAATTTAGATAATGAACGGATTGGTTGGAATCTGAAGGCTCTTTAAGAGGAAACATTGTGGCTGCTAAATAACAGCCTACACTATATGTTATTGATTAACATATGGACCAACCATGTGTATTCTGGCTGCATGGTTGCCATATTTGGTGACTTTCTTAGCAGGTACTATTGAAGTTTCAGTACAGTGGCGAGAAATGATGCTCTCTCCTGGTAAAAACAACACAGTGTATCCAGAAAACTATGAGTGTGCTTACAGGCACTTAATAATCCAATCTTTACTGGATTTCTGCAGATTATTCAAATAGTCACGTATACAACATACTCCAGTTTCTTAGATCGGATTAAAATTTAGAAATTTAAAGAGAGCCTTACTCTGATTTCTTTCAGATTTCTCAGACTGCGTATGTGCCATGATACCAGACCAGGATACCAGAAATAGGCCAGCAGCATTTAATACAGTTTAACTTTGAGATGGCAACAAAACACTTTGAGAGATGCTGAAACCAAATACCTAATTGATGAAATGAAAAAAAGAAAGAAAGAAATATTCTTAATCTTCTGGATATGTATATGTATAATCATACTTTCTACTGAAGTGACAAGATGTTTTTAAAATAACGTGGTTTGAAGTTTGAGAACATTTACATTGTTTTATTCTGTGAGTGTTTTGCCTGGTTGCAAAGCAGAAATCCAATTAGTATAATGTAGACCCAGAGATTTGTCAATATCTGATTACTCAAGTACACAGGAAACATGTTAAATGAACTACTGACAAATCAGATTTTCTGCAGTAATCAGATTATTAGGTTTGTGTAAATTTACTGTAATTTATCCCAATAACATAGCATTTATCCCAGAAACATGCCATTTATCCCAGAAACATGCCATTTATCCTAAAAACATGCTATTTATCCCAGAAATGTCATTTAACCCAGAAACAAGCAATTTATCCTAGAAACATGCTAGTTATCCCAGAAACGTCATTGAACACAGACACATGCCATTTATCCCAATAACATGCCATTAATCCCAGAAACATGCAATGTATCCTAGAAATATGCCATTTATCCCAGAGAATTATGCACTCGTCATGCACAAGTTTTGCAACGCCTGACCTAAGTGTTCTCCATCAAAGTACTGCTATGTTGCTGCCCTCTCAGAGAGAAAGTGTATAGGAAAGGGTTCACACAACTGTTCAGAGTTGCCAGAGCTCTGGCCGTTATAGCAACACGTTTTACAGATAATAGCAGGTTTTCATCCTTCAGTAATATTGCAATGATAATTGAGATGTTGGCGACGGGAACCAGGATGTAGAAGAAGAAGAAGGCCAGAACAATTCTCGTCACCAGCTTGGTCATTCTGTTGCTGCTAAAGAACGGTGACTCATTAACCCCCCGGTAAAGACAATAGTAGAAGTAAACCAGAAAAAAGAAACAGATCACAAATAGCACAACTTCATACAATGATGTGGCCACTTGCGCCGTCTCACTCAAGTGTTGGTAACAGTAGTTGAATCCAGATTGCTCACATCCCACGTCACGCTGAACAGGAACATATGAAGCCAACATTCCACTCAGGATCCAAATCCCACACAAAAGGGCATTCTCTCCTCTGGCTCCAAGTTTAGCCCATTTCTGAGGATGGAGAACATGCATGTACCTCTGAATGCTCATCAGAGGCACACACAATGAGCTGCAATAGACGCACCAATATGTGATGTAGGAGACGAACTTGCACGCAGCAGAGCCAAATGTCCACTGATGTAGAAGAGCCCAGATCCACACGGGCAGGGGAAGGAGATTCATCAAGTCTGATACCGCCAGGCTCAGCATCATTCTGAGGGTGAAGTTGTTCTCCTTCAAGCGTCGAACAAGAATCCCCAGCACTGCTACGTTCCCAGGGACCCCCAGCACAAAGCTCAGCCCCATAATAGCACTTGTGGCTGCGTTTACTGGAAAGACAGAAGTGAGCTGGGAACTATTGGAGCAGTTGACCTGCGGCATGGTATACGGCTAGAGACTGATATTGTTGCTGGTAGCACAAAGACAACAGCGCCATATTTATAGTCCTAGCCTTCATGGCAACAGTAAAAGTCCTGGGTACTATTTGCATATGCAAAAGATAAGCTACATTGAATATCTACTAATGTTTAACTCTTAGACCTTAGGTCTAATTAGGTTACATAAACAAGGCCCCTCAAATAAGGAAATTAGCAGGAGTAGTCCAAGGAATTTTATTCCAAAGAAATTTTATTACATTACTTATGTACTTTGTTCCGTCAGGTCAGCCCGACTCCTGGTGGCCATATGGATGGGTGTTATCCCGAAATATTCCTTCTTTTCTTTGGGTCTTTAGGTTTTTTAATGGCATGTTCATGATATGCTATTGGGAAGGAAGATAAAGGTTACCAGGAACAATAAATTTAGACTGATATGGACAATATTTATTGAGCTACACATACAGAAGCGGTGTCTCTCAGTATGGTGTCGGGCCGCCATGTTTGTTAATGCAACGTGCCAGACGTCTCTGCATGGAAGTGTAGAGGTTCCTAATGGTGGCCTGTGATAATCCATCCCGTGCAGCTTGAATATTCTCAGGCAGTTCCTGCAGATGGTGCGGTAGGGGTGAAGGTGGAGTGACACCAGTGATATTTTTCTCTGCAGATGAGGTACCCCCTCAATGTATTTGGTCTTCGTAGTGACACAATTCTGGCTGCTCAAAGGTGGCATAAGAGGGTACGCTAACCTGGTAGCTAGTGATAGCATATGTGATTTCAGTGTGGTAAAGTAACTTCTCAACCTTCTCTCCAACCACTCAGTACTCTGGAGCATTTTCCGTCCTCTTTTGATTTCAGCTCAGCCTGCTTGGAACCTGGATGGAGGTGATACCGGAAATAGTACTAGGTACCTGGTACAGCTGAAGGAACACCGGAAAAGATGAGCCAAGGCATCATGCAGTGGAAACGCGACTTTAATATGACAACCCTGTTATTCAGAGGATCCAGTGATATGCAGGAAAATAAATTTACACACATAAATGTACTGGGTTCTGAACGTCTTTATTAGCCAGAGGGTGAGAAAGGTACTTTTTCAAAGATGTAATTTACCGTATTTACTGAAAAATCAAGCTACGACCCTGAGTTCCAAATATGGACATAACAGCAACTACAAAATAATGCAGGACTTCAGTGGTCTATAATATTTTGATGTCTGTGACAGATACATGATTGTTTATAGTGATGCCAAAACAACGCCAAAACATAAAACAATGCAAATAACTGGTCTAAATATAGTGTTTCATTTGCACCTCTGTCACTTTGAAAAAAGAAGACCTTCTGATTTACTTGGTATCGTTCACAGGGCTGCAAATGTGACATTCAGGAGCATTGACCCATCCGGACTGGTCAGCAAAACCCCCAGATTTTAATCCTCTTGAAAATCAGCGGGACTGTCTAGAACAATGAGTCAAACGCCAGGGAAGGCATCCACCAAATCTGGCCCAACTGCGTAATTCTTTGATCCAAGAGTGTCTGAACATTGATGTGGCCTACATCCAGAAACCTGTCCAGTGCATACCAAATCTAATCATAGCTGTTATTGGTGCTTGTGGAGGTATTCACAGGGGACTAACTTTTTGTCCGATGAGCTAAGATGTGCCAAGATTAAAATACAAGTATAAAATACACATTTAATTACAGTACGAAATCAAGAACATTTTAACATCTCACCTCAAAATCATATACACATATATAT
>CM067499.1:20633734-20654643 GCA_034552555.1 Semaprochilodus insignis
ACGATCTTGCATGTAACGGAGCCAAATGCCCAGTCATGCAGAAAAGCCCAGATCCACATCGGCAGGGGAAGGAGAGTCAGCAGGTCCGACAACGCAAGGCTCAGCATCATTCTGAGGGTGAAGTTGTTCTCACTGGAGCGTCGGGCAAGAATCCCCAGCACTGACAGATTGCCAGGGACCCCCAGCACAAAGCACAGCGCCATAACGGCACTGCCTACTATACATCCAGAAAAGATGCCAGTGAGCTGGGAACTACTGGTGCAGTTATCCTGCTCCATGGCTCAGGACTAGAAGTTGGTCCGGCTGCTGCCTACACTGTCAAAGTGAAGAATCCCAGATGAAAATAAATGTAGTCAGGATTCCTATGCCTATGATTTTCATTTGCATACTAACAACTAAGTGGCTAACAACTCCCAACCTTCCAGTCAGCAGCCAGGTCACTGAGAACATGGTGGACATGCCAAATATACTATATCAGTGTATCCTAATCCTGGTCCTGGAGGCACAAACATGGTCCCACTAATGAGCTCATTAATAAGCCCTTACAGAATTGAAGTGACAGCTCATCTAAATATTGTGTTCAGGTGTTTCAAGCACGTAGTCATGCCATCTCCATAGACAAATCATGGTAGTAAAATGGCTCGTACTGAAGTTCAGTGCAAGTTTTGCCACAAATGTTAGTGAGCTAATTTATGGTTTTGGGTTTGAAGCTGACTTGACTGGTTCTGGCACAGCTGACTTGAACTAAGCTGGATGCACAGATGTAGCACTCATAGTGATGCTGTAGTTCCTGAGTACATGGCAGGGCAGTCGTAGGCTGGAAGTTAGGGTGCCAGCCTTGTAACTGGAGGGTCTCTGGTTTGATTCCCTGAACTGACAAGGCGCGACTGAAGTGACATGCCCTTGAGCAAAGCATCTAACCTGCAACTGCTCCCCGGGTGCTGTGAATAGGGCTGCCCACCGCTCTGAACAAGTGTGCTCACCGTGTGTATGTATTGTTGCATGGATGGGTTAAATGCAGAGGACAAATTCCTATGTGTGCAAACGCAAATGGTTCTAAACTCATGTTGGCATTTGCAAAAATGAGAGTTGCTGAACAACTCTCCATGGACTAGCTAGTCTAGGGACACACTACAGAGCAGTGTTTCTCAATGTTGGTCCTGGATGCACTCTGAACACTTCAGTACTTTCCCTGCTCCCAACAGTCAACATATCAGTTTATTAACAAGCCCTTTCCAAGTTGCAGGGGGTGTGTTAAAGGAGGGCATCCACTAAAATGTGCAGGGCAGGGTGCTTTCAGAACCAGGATTGAGAAACACGGTTATAGACGGGGCAACAGAGGTTACGTGCCTCCTTGGGCTAGTCATATGCAGGAGCCTGGTAATATCAACCCTATAGTCCACAGCTCAGTCAACAACCAGGAATATCCAGTCACTTATGGTCTAGAGACACCAGTACACTTACACACATGACCAGTGTCGTGTCTGGGGACTATATGACATACATTGAATGGAATGTGTATGTACCTTACACAGTTGGGGGCCCCTGTTCTTTTTGCTATCTTAAAGCCCCCAACAGTTGAGATCAATTCCAGATGCAGCAAGTCAGAATGGAGAAGAATCTGAAAGACCATTCTCCCAGGCAATCCCAGGGTGCCTGGAAAGATGCTGAGCTTATTATTATAATTTTTTAAATAAACCTTTTTATTCAAATAAGACAGCGTCAGCGGAAGTCATTCTCTTCAACACCTACACACCATCACATCTCTTCTTTAAGTTTATAACACCAGCAACCCTCAGAACACCTTTGGTCACCTCTGGTATATTCCATCCAGACACCAGTGGGCAGTGTGCTGTTAGAGCAGCTGAGATACTTCATAGTCGTGGTTAGTTAGATGCTGGTGTGATCACTGGTAGTACAAATGTACCTGCAGAGGTGAGAGTTTGAGATGAAGACATCAGAGACATCGTTCTGGGTTTTTGTGTGGAGAACAGTTCACACTGGTTCCTTGTTTGGTTCCTCTCTATACATTTGCATATGCTTTGTTTAATACAGGAGTAAACAAGGAAGGAAAATGAATGACAGTGGCCCCTGCCATTCATGGTGAAGGTGTAGATGACTGAGTCAAAGAGAAAAGAAGGGAGATTATGTGAGGAAGTGGAACAAATCAGGTGTCAACTCGTACATAATCAGCAGTGTGGTGTGTATTATTATACGGGCAGCAAGGCTAAAAACTCAGGAGGCATAGTGTCAGATATAATGCTGTATTATTCTCATAATAACTGGAGGAATATAAACATTGTTTTTTATTATTATTATTCTTTTACAATCTACTGAGTCAGTACTTACCCTCTTTGGCAGAGGTCACGATTGGCAAGCACTGTTCATAGCCAGCTGGAAATCTTCTTGCTTTAGGAGTTTTCACCCACTCTTGCTTGCAGAACGCTTCTAATTCTGTGCTATTTGCACAAGTACGGTTTCCTTTGATGACTCTTCCATTCAGATTATGTTTGTGCAAGCGATGCTGCACCGTAGAATGGTGCACCACCACTTCTTTATCAGCTAAACCTTCTTCCAGGTCATTTGCTGTCATGTGCGGGCCTTTACTATAAACTGCCAATGCCAGGCACCTAGTGTTAACACAGTCTTTTCAATAGTATTTAGAGTGAGTGCTGGTTAGCGGGGTAGTGGTGCAGTGTTTGTGTGGCTAGTATGTGGCTGTTGATGACCTGCCTGCTATCTCAGCTATTCAGTTAGCGTCAGGCAATGCTGCTGGTTCAACAATAGAGCTCTGTCTAAAATGATATGGTTCCTGCATCCTCTTCTTCATGCTGACCCTACAGTATTAAGCTTCATGTGAGAAAATAGAATGTACACCACTGTTAGCTTAGTGCTAATATTACACTACAAATTAGCATCAGATACTCACAAATGAAAAGGATATTTTCAAAGTAACCATAACTGTCCGCAAGTGTAAACTCAGAGCTAAAATCATGTAGTGTGACCTCAGCAGAACACTGGGATGGAAATGCAAAGGATATGCTAAAAGGTGAAGTGAAGCCTGAGGACATCTAGCTGGGCTCAATGGACCATTTATTAACTCACAGTTCACTAAACCACCAATCCTCTTGATAAGAAAAACAAGGCTGGATTGGTGAAAGGAAAAACCCCAGTGAAACTTCTGTACAACATGAGCTCCCTAGACAAAAGTTTCTTTGCAGAAGAGATTCATATTCCAAAATACAAGTATATACACTCAATTACAGATCAAGACTGTGGTGGATACATGATTGTATCTACTGACACCAAAACAGCACCAACAACAATGCAAATAACATTTTTAAACTGTTTAAATTGCATCTCCACCACTTTAAAAGAACACATTATGATTTACTTACATATATTTCGGTATAACATAGGTTTTAAAGTCTTACTAGAGGCCAGAATGTCAAATGTTTCTGGTATCTTGTTATCATTCAGAGGGCTGCAAATGTGACTTTCAGGAGCATTCACACATCTGGACTGGATCCTGAATCCTCTTGAAAATCTGTTGGAATACCTGGAACAACCAGTACTGCCAGGGAAGGCATCCACCAAATCTGGCCCAACTGTGCATTTCCAACTGTGGTCTATATCCAAAAACTTGTCTAGTCCATGCCAAATCGAATCAAACTGTTATTAGTGCTTGTGGAAATATTACATGCTATCAGGTGCATTTACCCATTTAATTAAAGTACAAAATCAAGAACATTTTAAAGTCTCACCTCAAAATCACATACAGCCCACTGAGACAGCCGCTGTTTGTAAAATTGACAATACAGTGCTACACAGCAATATATAAATAAATAAATAAATAAATCTTAGCAAGTAAAATGATCTTATTTCCGATTGTTATATCTTGTTATATTGTTGTAAGCTTATTATAGAATTATTGAATTTATTTCTAAATGCTTTTACTTGTCACTCACTATATTGCCAGATAACTTGGCTTGTTGGAAGCACGATTCTCAAAACAAGCAAAATTATCTGCTTATATAGTGAGATCATTTGGCTTGCTAAAAACACTTATCTACTTACTTACTTACTTACAACAAGTACTAAACCTCCAGAAATAATATTCTATAATAGGCTTACATGATATAGTAATATACTGAAATGTGTGATTTGACATTGTATAAAATCAAATTGTTTACACACTGAAATTACACACGTGAAATATGAATTATACTTTGAATCAAATGCCCAATCAAATATAATGACTAGTAATAAGAATAAGTTAGCATTTCACAATTCTGCTATATTCTCTACACTGCTCACTAAATTGTCAACATTGATAAACTTTTGATGTTGAATCGCTTTCATTTCTCCTGTTGAGATGTCAACAGCTCAAAATGTCAACAGCTTCATACATCTTTTTAAATATTCCAACAAGATCTTATATTTCTGATTAGGGATGTAAAGAGTAGATGAAATTGGCATTTTAAACATGTTATATTTAATATGTCATACAGACAATGGACTCCCAATGGCACCGTCTCAACAGAGCATGCCTGAATTAAGAGAACAAATGTAACTTCTATACATACATGCTGAAATGTCCAGCGTCAATCAGTCTTTCANAACAAATGTAACTTCTATACATACATGCTGAAATGTCCAGCGTCAATCAGTCTTTCAGTCTTCACATGCTGTTTTGTAATGCTTGATCTAAGTTCTCCAGCTCAGTACTGCCACAGTGCAGCCCTCTAAGAGAGAATGTGTACAGAAAAGGGTTCACCCAGCAGTTAAACAATCTCACAGTTCTGGCAACGGTGACAATAAGTTCAGCAATTGTCAACAGACGTTCATAATCCAGTAACAGTGCAACGATAACAAGGACATGGGCAATGGGAACCAGGACATAGAAGATAAAGAACGCCACAACAATTCTCGTCACCAGCTTGGTCATTCTGTTACTGCTGAAGAAAGGTGACTCATTAACCCCTTTGTGAAGACGGTAGTAGAAGAATATCAGCACGAAGAAACAGATCGAAATGAGCAGTATTTCCAGAAGTGCAGTGCCAATTTTCTCTGCGTCATTCCTGAACCTTTTGAGACAACCCAGGGATCCACACTGAACGCATGAGATTTCATACAGAACAGGAGTATATAGAGATAACACTCCACTCAGGATCCATATTCCACACAAAAGGCCGTTCTCTCCTCTGGTTCCAAGTTTAGCCCATTTCTGAGGATGGAGAACCTGCATGTACCTCTGAACGCTCAGCAGAGTCACACACAGAGTATTACAGTAGTGGCACCAGTATTCAACGTAGGATACGATCTTGCATGTAATGGAGCCAAATGCCCAGTCATGCAGAAAAGCCCAGATCCACATCGGCAGGGGAAGGAGAGTCAGCAGGTCCGACAACGCAAGGTTCAGCATCATTCTGAGGGTGAAGTTGTTCTCACTGGAGCGTCGGGCAAGAATCCCCAGCACTGACAGATTGCCAGGGACCCCCAGCACAAAGCACAGCGCCATAACGGCACTGCCTACTATACATCCAGAAAAGATGGCAGTGAGCTGGGAACTACTGGTGCAGTTATCCTGCTGCATGGTTTAGGATTAGAAACTGATCCAGCTGCTGCCTACACTGTGAAAGTGAAGAATGCCGGATGAAAATAAACATAGTCAGGATTAATTAGCCTATGATTTGCATATGCATCAATGTGGCTTACAGTTCATGTAATACCAACCCTCCTGTCAGCAGCCAGGTCACTGAGAACATGATAGTCAGGCAACATACATGGTCCCACTGTTCAGCTCATTAATAAGCCCTTACTGTATTAAAGGGGGATTTAAGGCAGGGAAAGCACTAAAATATAGGACCCTACAAAACAGAATAGTAAGTGGCCAAAAGAAGGTAAACACCTCGCCAAAATACTGTGTTTAGGTGCTTCAAGTACAAGTCATGCCATCTCCATAGACAAACAATAGTAGTTAAATGGGTCATACTGAAGAGTTCAGTGCCAGTTTCAGTGCCAGTTAAGTCTAGACACAGAATATAGACTAGTATTTCTCAACCTTGATCCTGGATGCACTTTGCATATTTTAGCATGTTTCCTGCTCAACACGCCTGATTAAACTTATCAGTTCATTAACTTGCTCTTTTAGAGGTGCAGGGGGTGCAGTAAAGCAGGGCATCCACTAATATGTGCAGGGCAGGGCGCCTCCAGAACCAGGGTTGAGAAACGCTGTTATAGACGGGGCAACAGAGGTTACATGCCTCCTTAGGCTAGTTATATCCAGGAGCCTGGTGATATCAACCATCTAGTCCACAGCTCAGTCAACAACCAGGAATATCCAGTCACTTACGGTCTTCAAGTGAACATCCAGTCATTTCTGGGATTGTGGCTGTAGTTGATTGCTATCAGCCTTTTAAATTGAGATCATTTCCATTGAAATGTGCTACCAAAGAATTAGACACAAAAGATATATCTCAGTGTCTTCACTCTGCCTTCGGCTGATACCATATTCCTGCAAGCAGTTCACTAGAGACACCAGTACACTAACACACATGAACAGCAACCCTCAGAACATCTTTGCTCACCTCTATTCCATGCTATATTCCTTCCAGACACCAGTGGGCAGTGTGCTGTTACAGCAGATGAGATACTTCATAGTTGTGGTTAGTTAGATGCTGGTGTGATCACTGGTAGTACAGATGTACCTGAATCATTCTGGCTTTTTGTGTTATTGGGAACAGTTCACACTGGTTCCTCGTTTAGTTCCTCTCTATACATTTGCATATGCTTTATTTAATACGCGAGTAAACAAGGACGGAAAATGAATGACAGTGGCCCGTGTCAAGTATGGTAAAGGTGTCAAGTATGGAAGGGAGATTATGTGAAGAAGTGTAACAAATCAGATGTCAACTCATGCATTTAAACAGCTGAGGATATAGAGCTGTGGTGTGTATTACTATACGTACAGCAAGGATGGAAACTCAGGAGGCATAGTGTCAGATATAATGCTGTATTATTTTCATAATAACTGGATAAATGTAAACAGTGTTTTGTTTATTATTATTCTTTCACAATCAGTACTTAGTAACACCCTCTTTTCACGATTGATAAACACCATTCGTAGCCAGCTGGTAATTTTCTTGTTTTAGGAGTTTTCACCCACTCTTGCTTGCAGAACGCTTCTAATTCTGTGCTGTTCTTTGGGTCGTCTTGGATGCACATCATTGTTAGGATCTACCGACAGATTTTCAGTGATGTGCCCATCAAGGGAGGGCCATTCCAAGAACGTCAGGTTGTGTCTCTTAAAGAAGTTCATGGTGAATTTTGAGGTATGTTTGGGATCATTGTCCTGTAGAAGTCAGCTTCTTCTCAGCTTCAGTTTATTGACTGTGTCATGTTTTCTTGTTTCCAAAATGTCTTTTCTTTTTAGAGTTTGTTTTACATATTTCAGATGTTAATTTTTGTAATGATGTCACAGGTAAGGTTTCCTTTGATGACTCTTCCTGCCAATGAACTGCCAATGCCAGGCACCCAGTATGAACATTGTCTTATACATAGTATTTAGAGTGCTGGTTAGCAGGGTAGTGCTGGGGTGTTTGTGTGGCTAGTATGTGGCAGTTGATGACCTGCCTGCTATCTCAGCTATTCAGTTAGCGTCAGGCACTGCTGCTTGTTTAACAATAGAGCTTTGTCTAAAATGCTATAGTTCCTGCATCCTCTTCTTCATGCTGGCCCTACAGTATTAAACTCAGATACACACAAATAAAAAGGATATTTTCAAAGTAACCCAAACTGTCTGCAAGTGTAAACTCAGAGCTAAAAGCACGTAATGTGACATAACACTGGGCTGGATATGCAAAGGATGTGCCAAAGAGTGAAGTGAAGCCCGAGGACATCCAGCTGGGCTCTGGGTTTGACTAAACCACTGATCCTCTAGATAAGAAAAACAAGGCTGGATTGGTGAAAGGAAAACCCCACCAAAAGTTTCTTTGCAGAAGAGATTTATGTTCCAAGATTAAAATACACGTATATACACTCAATTACAGATCAAGTACATTTTAATTCTCACACCAAGTCCACATACAGCACCATCAACCAGCCACTGGTCAAATAAACTAGTAGACATCACAGTGCTAGGATATCACATGTAGGCTATCACTGTTATTTTAATCTTTCACTCACTAATTCATCTTCTAAGCCGCTTCATCCTTCTGGGTCACCGGGGTGCTAGAGCCCATCCCAGTGTTCAATGAGCAGAAGGCAGGAAACACCCCAGACAGGCTGCCAACCCATCACAGGGAGACATACGCGTTCACACACACACACACACACACTATATGTGCCCCCTAGATGTGATTCTGTATGTCTGCCCTGGCATCCTGTCCAGGGTTTTTCCCTGCCTTTTGCCATGAGCACTGACATAGGCTCCATAACCCCCAGTGACCCAGAAGGATAAGTGGGTCAGAAGATGAGTGAATGAAGATTTCCTTACCTTTTGTGTGCAAATGTAAAATAAATACACTCATCGTCAAGGAAATGTGGGATTTCAGTGCTAATGGGAAGGAAGTTGAAGGTTACCAAGAGCAATAAATGATGACAATCATTCGTCGTCCTATAATGGTCTGTGTGCATGTAGTCCTGCATCATGCTGGCACTAACAGGATGACTCCCGGAGGGCGTCACTGCTCACTGAATGTTCTTCAGTCATTTGCATGTCTCACAGTCTCAAACCTATCCACCACGTTTCATTCCTGTCAATTGATTTGATTTGGGTGAAGCTATTTGGGCAACACTTTTTGACGATGAGTGTATCTATCATGTCTTACAAGCAATGGCCGCTTTCTAAGCAAAGCAATATCTGTATCAATAACAACAATAAAAAATTGCTTATGTCAAACAGAACAAGCCAGTAGGGACACAAGAACAAATGTGACATACTTTCACTGAAATGTACAGCGTCTGTCAGTCTTTGCATGCTGCAATGCTAAGTGATCTTAGCATAGATCTAAGTGGTCTCCAATGCAGTACTGCCACAGTGCAGCCCTCTAAAAGAGAATGTATATAGAAAAGGGTTCACCCCGCAGTTAAACAATGTCACAATTCTGGCCATTGTGACAATAAGCTCTGTGATTTTTATCAGGTGTTGGGAATTCAATAACAGTGCAAGGATAACTAAGACATGGGCAACGGGAAGCATGACATAGAAGATGAAGAACACCATGACAATTCTCGTCACCAGCTTGGTCGTTCTGCTGCTGCTAAAGAAAGGTGACTCGTTAACTTCTCTGTGAAGACGGTAGTAGAAGAAAAACAGCACGAAGAAACAGATCAAAAATAGCAGTATGTCCAGAAGTGAAGTGACTATTTTCTCTGCGTCATTCCTGAAGTGTTGATAACAATCCCGGAATCCATGTTGCGTACATCCTACTTCGTACTGAACAGGAGCATATGTAGCCAACACTCCACTCAGGATCCATATCCCACACAAAAGGCCATTCTCTCCTCTGGCTCCAAGTTTAGCCCATTTGTGAGGACGCAGAACATGCATATACCTCTGAACGCTCAGCAGAGTCACACACAACGCACTACAGTAGGCGCACCAGTATTCAACATAGGAGACGATCTTACACACAGCACAGCCGAACATCCAGTCATGTAGAAGGGCCCAGATCCACAGCGGTAGGGGAAGGAGATTCAGTAAGTCAGACACCGCCAGGCTCAGCATCATTCTGAGGGTGAAGTTGTTCTCCTTCAAGCGTCGGACAAGAATCCCCAGCACTGATAGATTCCCAGGGACCCCCAGCAGAAAGCACAGCCCCATAACAGCACTGATGGCTATATAGACTGAAAAGACGTCAGTGAGCTGAGAACTACTGGTGCAGTTATCCAGCTGCATGGTTTATGGTTAGAGGCTGATGTGGCAGCTGCATGCACTGTTGATGTCAGATACAAATAAACACTTTCTGAGACTATGATTTGCATATGCAAAAAAGAGGGTATTTTTGAGTCTACAGTTTGTGGACAGGTCACTGAGGAAATAAGACATGTTTGCAGCTGATATGTTATATCGGGGTTTTCCAGCCCTGGTCCTGCAGGCACACTGAACCCTGAACATTTTAGTGTGCTCCCTATTCCCAACACACCTGGTGCAACTAATCAGCTCATTAACAGACCGTACTGAGTTGAAGTTGGTGTGTTAAGTCAGAGAAAACACTCTCAAAATCTGGAGGGTACTGTGCCTCCAGGAACAGGGATGTGAAATACTCTCCTCATCAAAAGAAGCACCTAGAAGGAAGCGTGGGATTGCAGTGCTATTGGGAAGGAAGATAAAGGTTACTAGGAACAATAAATGATGATACATTTAGATTGATATGGGAAATATTTACTGAGCTACACATACAGAAGTAGTGTCTCTCAGTATGGCATTGGGCTGCCATGTTTGCTAACGCAACATGACGTCTCAGCATGGAGTTGTAGAGGTTCCTAACGGTGTCCTGTCATAATCCATCCCATGCAGCTTGAATATTCTCTCACAGTTCCTGCAGATTGTGCGGTAGGGGTGAAGGTGGAGTGACACCAGGACTTCTGGACATGTGACACGTGACAACAAACTGTTTATGTTTCCGCTGACCACGGTGCTTCCACACACGGATTCGTTGGTCGTCTCCACCAAGACAAAAGTGGGACTCGTCACTGTAGATGACCTGCTGCCATTCTGAGTCACTCCATGACAATTTGGCACGTCACCATTGCAGTCTTTGGTGACGTTGACGTGGTGTTAAGGGCAGTCAACGTAATGGTCTGTGTGCATATAGTCCTACGTCGTGCATCCGTCTGCCAATGGTGCTGGCACTAACAGGATGACTCATGGAGGACATCACTGCTTGCTGAAAGTCTACAATTGTGGCTGTTGGGTCAGTCAGGTACAGCAGTAAGGCCCGTCCTTGCTTACTTCATTTGCAGAGACATTTGCATGTCAAACCTAGAAAAAGTATCACACAGTATCACAAAGTATCATTCCTGTCAGCTGATTCTTTCTGGGTGCAGCTATCTGTGCAACTATTATTTTGATAATGAGTGTATTAATATTATAGTATACTAAATGGCCAAAAGTATGTAGACCCCTCTCCCAGCTTTTGAGTTCCAGGGTTTTAGCCACACAGGTGGATAAAACCAAGCACTTATGTGAAAACACTGTCAGTAAAATGTGTCACACTAAAGAGTTCACTGCCACAAGTCAGTTTTGTGCTGGTTTATGGTTTGGGGTTGGTTTTATGCACAGACATAACATTTACAGTGATGCTGTAAGTCCTAGGTACATGTTGGCATTTGTAAATATGGGGCTAGATTGAACAACTCTCTGTAGACTAATGTTTAGCTAGAGACGCAATATAGACATCTAGTGGGGCAATAAAGGTTAGGTGCTTTGCCCAATGGAATAACGTCAGGCTAGTCATATCCAGAAAGCATTCTTCAAGTGCACAGCTTAATCAACAACCAGGAATATCCAGTCACTTAAGGGCTTCAAGTGAATATCTACTTAGTTCTGGAGTTTTGGCTTTAGATGAATTGCTATAATCTTATTAAATTAACATCGTTTCTTCTGAAGTGATCTACCAAGAGATTTGACATGTTTTGAATTCTTATTAACAATTCAGACAAGTACAATAAAATTTGTTTGACCTAGAAAGTAAAGTTAAAAAGAGTCCCATTTATTGTATGTTCCAATATTTCTATATAGAAAACCACAAAGATGCATCTAAATGTTTTAGGCTGCCTTGGGCTAATACCATATTGCTGCAAGCACCGCACTGGAGACACCAGTATACTTACACATATGACCAGGGACCGTTAGTACACCAGTGGGCAGTGTGCTGATAGAGCAGCTACTTCATAGGCATGGTTAGTTAGATGTTGGTGTGATCAGTGGTAGTGCAGATCTACCTGCAGAAGTGAGAGTTTGAGATGAAGACGTCAGAGACATTGTTGTGGTGTTTTTATGGGGAACAGTGCACACTGGTTCCTTGTTTGGTTCCTCTCTATACATTTGCATATACTTTGTTTAATACAGCAGTAAACAAGGACGGAAGCTGTCGTGTGAGTTATTATACGGACAGCAATGGTTAGAAACTCAGGAAGTATATTGTCAGATATAATGCTGTATTATTCTCATAATAACTGGAAAAATGGAAACAGTGTTTTTATTACTGTTTTACAATCTGCTGAGTCAGTACTTAGTAACACTCTCTTTGGCAAATTTTGGCATAATTTGCAAACACTGTTTTCAATGATGTACCCATTAGGGGAGGGTCTTCAGGTTGTGTCTCTTTAAGAAGCTCATGGTGAATTTTGAGGTATGTTTGGGATCATTGTCCTGTAGACAATGTCAGCCTCTTTTCAGCTTTAATATTTTGACTGACTGTGATGCACTTCTTTTTTTGTTTCTAAAATGTCTGTTAGAAGTTGATGCATATTTCAGATGTTGAGTTTTGTAATGATGTCAGTGGTAAGGTTTCCTTTTGATGATGCTTCCAGACTATGTTTGTGCAAGCAACACTCCACAGTAGAATGGAGCACCACCACTGTGTTAGCTAAACCTTCGTCTAGGTCATTTGCTTTCATGTGGGGGTTTTGCTTTGCATTTCTGGCCAGCGCGCGAGCAGTTCTATCAAAGCTGCAATGTGTACATGCATTCCAACCCTCATGCAGAGTTTAAATTAATTTTGGAAAAATGTGGAAATTCATTTGGAAAAGATGTATTTCTTGCCAAAATACAATTAACACAATAATGTACATGGTGTTTGTACTGTACAGCAAAGTAACATGCTGCAAATGTACAATATACACTGCAATAATTAGTACAATTGACCATTCATAAATTTTTTCTACATACTGCCAAAGGGCTACATCACCTCCCTTAGATCTCCATCAGAGTTTTGTTTTAGGCTACATTCCAGCATCTAAAGCACTTGTCTCAACATTCATATAAAAGAAGGCCTAGAAGCACATAAAAGGTACATTTATAACATTTATTAAAAATAAACTGACTTCACAAGATGTTCAGTGCAGACATACATGTCTGTGAACTGACAAAATAGCACTCCAGATAGCAAATACAGTACTCCAGACAGCAAATACAATACACCAGATAGCAAACACAATACACCAGATAGCAAATACAATACACCAGATAACAAATATAGTACACCAGATAGCAAATATAGTACTCCAGACAGCAAATATTACTCCAGATAGCAAATACAATACACCAGATAACAAATATAGTATTCCAGACAGCAAATATTACTCCAGATAGCAAATACAATACACCAGATAGCAAATATAGTACTCCAGATAGTAAATACAGTATGCCAGGTAGCAAATACAGTTCTCCAGGTAGCAAATATAGTAACTAGATAGCAAACACAGTACCCCAAATAGCAACTACAGTACACCAGATAGCAAATACAATACACCAGATAGGAAAAACCATACCCCAAAGGTTTTCCTTAAGTTGTTTTGTCTTTGAACTGTAAATGTGGTCTTCCACATAGAACAATCCAACACCTTTTCAGCTTCAGATGATCAGGATAGCATGTGTCTGGCATAACATGTTCCTCAGTAACACCTTTCCACCATCTCGTAGCATAACAATTTAGACTAATTTACCATCAATAGCGTTGGAGGATGTAGACCGTAGAGATGATTGTGACTGGATAACAGCTGTGTCAATCACAATGTTGTGAACTGTCAATTGAGTTCATAATGCACAAGTCACTCCTGATCTTTCTCACTTAGTCAGACAGGAAGATCTAATATTCCTTACCAGGGACTTAATGAGGAGATGAAACAGACCGTTTGACAATAATAGAAAAGAATTCTCTCATCGAAAAAGCCAGATTCGGCACTGTGACATGTCAAACAAGACGTTGGCTGGCTATCTCAGCAAAGCATGTCTACCTCAATACAACCATTTTCACCAAACCTTATTTGGCACAAAAAGAGTGCCGAAGAGAAACTCTCTGATGAAATGTGCGCTGTCCCAGAGGAAGTCTTCAAGTACCAATTTGCGATGTCTGACCAAAGTTTGATGTCACCGTATTCTGGCGCTGCAAATGTCGAAGGGAGAATGTGTACAGAAAAGGGTTCACACAGCTGTTTAGGAACAATAGAGCGGTGGAGACTTTGCCAGCGAAATCTGCGGTTACTTTCAGCGAGCTATTCTCGAGTAACGCTGCAACGGCAATTAAGATGTTAGAAATAGTAACTGGCACACCAAAGATGAAGAATGCCAGAACAATTCTCGTCACCAGCTTTGTCATTCTGTTGCTGCTAAAGAACGGTGACTCATTAACCCCTCGGTAGAGACAATAGTAGAAGTAAACCAGCAAGAAGAAACAGATCATAAACAGCAATATTTCAAACAGCGATGTGGCCACTTGCTCTGCCTTACTCCTAAACTGCTGGTAACAGTACTGGAATCCATATTCATCACATCCTACTACACGCTGAACAGCAGCATAGGAAGCAAACACTCCACTTAGGATCCATATCCCACCCAAGAGGCCATTCCTTCCTTTGGCTCCAAGTTTAGCCCATTGCTGAGGATGTAGAACCTGCAGGTACCTCTGCAAGCTCAGCGAAGTTACACACAACATGCTGCTGTAGATGAACCAATATTGAACATAGGAGACGATCTTGCATGCAACAAAGCCAAAGACCCAGTCATGCAGAAGAGCCCAGATCCAAATCGGCAGGAGAAGAAGAGTCAGCAGGTCCGATACTGCCAGACTCAGCATCATTCTGAGGGTGAAGTTGTTCTCCTTCAAGCGTTGGACAAGAATCCCCAGCACTGATAGATTTCCAGGAACCCCCAGCACAAAGCACAGCCCCAACACAGCACTGCTGGCTTTGTATACTGGAAGGGCATCGTTGAGTTGTGGACTCCCGGAGCAGTTGTCGTGCTGCATGGTTTGGGGTTGGAAGCAGCTTTGGCTGCTGCCAGCACAGTTAAAGGGAAAAATGTGGGACAGGCATAATTCCTGTGGTCATACATACAGCCATGGTAATGTTATAATAAGTATCAGTTTGCATATGCAAAAGTGAGAGCATAATAGATACCAGGAGTTACAGTAATGCAATGCATGCAGAAGTTACAGATACAAGACAAAAGTAAGTGAATCATTTGGAATGACCTGGATTTTTTAAACCACGATTGTATATAAATACATTCTAACTAATCTAATAGCACACAAACAGTTGACCTGTGCATGTCTTCGATTCATCACACTGAGTAACATCCTCAGTGCAGGCTGAAGAAAACAGTTTTCCGAGGGCCAATTGGTAAAAGGTGTTTCAGTTAAGGAGATGGGATTGGAAGTGAGCATTAAACAGGGGCTTTGCCTGTTAAATAAAGGCAGCAAACAAAGCTTGGCTACTGAACAAATCTGTTCTTCTTCAGAACGGCTTGAGTGAAGCATGCAAACAACTTTCAGAAGACCTCAGAAGACTTTCACAAGACCTCAGAAGACATGCAATAGAGATGCATGAAGCTGGAAAAGGCTAGAGAAGCATTGCTTCTGAAACAGACCTGGGTGAACATCAATCCATGGATAGACAAATTGTCAACAAATGGAGAAAACTGGTGATCTGCTGCAACTCTACCTAGGAGTGTGTGTCCTGCTAAGATCACTCCAAGAGCACAATGAGCAATCCTGAAGGAGGTAAGAAAGAGCCCAATGTTAGCAGCAAAAGACCTACCAAAGACTCTACAAACTGCAAAAACATTTTTTTCGTGTGTCCATGACACACAAACACTTGAACAATATGTCTGGAGAAAACATGACACTGCACACAAACACCAAAACCTCATCCCATCTGCGAAGCATGGTGGAGGGAGTATCATGGTTTGGGGCTTCTTTGATGCTTTAGGACCTGGACAACTTGGGATCATTGAGGGAACAATGACTTCAAAGGTATATCGAAGTGTGAATGTCAGAGCAGCAGTCCATGGTCCTCAAACTGAAGGGATGCTGGAAGATGCAAGACAGTGACCCAAAGCACACATGTAAATCAAATAAAGAACAGTTGAAAAGGAAGACGATTTGTGTTCTGGAACAGTCAAGTCAGAGTGTTGACCTTAACCCTATCCGGATGCTCGGGAATGACCTGAAGATGGTTGCGCAGGCAAGGCATCCCAGACATAGTGGTGAACTGAAACACAGAGAGGAATGATCTAAAATGATCCACCTCAGTGTTTGGTAAATCTCATGTATCTCATGTGGAGCGTCTGGAGGTGGTTCTGCTTACAGCACAAAGTATGCAATTTCAAATTCAGCCAAGGAGTCCAGTAATGACCAACCGGTGTAGGTGATGATGCGTAGGTGGTCACAGATTCAGACAAAAATGACACTTTTTGCTAAAGGTTTGTACTATATGATTTTTCATAATTGTGCTCATGTGTAACTGAACACTAGTATACACTTTGAACCAGATATCAGGGTAGTGATAAATAATAATATGACAATAAAACTAATAAGTAAAGCAAAATGCACTGAAATACAGGATTAAAAAAATCAATAAAAGTTTATTTAAATAATTTAATAGTTGTTATAAAATAAAATGTTATCAAAAACACATCACAGTTATTAGCTTCCCTGTGTTTAGTCTTTTGCCCACCCCCATCTTGCCAGCATAACATATAACTGTCATACATCGGGACTCCTCTGCCCCCGAGTCCGGTGACTACACTCCCCATGATTCCCCACTCATTGACTACAACACCACAAGTGCTATCTCCACCAATCAGGAACAGCTTCCATGCCCTACTTCACAAGAGTTCTGATTAACCTCACCTGTCTTCCATTTATTTGTTGTGTATATATACCTGCCCTTGTCAATAACACTTTGTGAAGTATTGCCGACCCTAGTGTTGCTTACCGTGCGGGTTGCTATTGTTATCTGTATTCTTGTGTATGACCCTCTTCTACCCGTTGGTTTTCATCTTTTGCCTCTCCCTCTTGTTTGATCGCCTGATTTCTTATTGTCCTGGTTTTGACCCTAGCCTGTATCTGGATTTACGCCTCATCTTGCCCATGTCTGTTTTGGTCGCTCTGGTTTTGCCATTCTGTTTGTTTGCTGAACCAACTCACTCATGACATCGCATTAAACTCTTGTTACATTTAACCCCGTGAGCGTCTGGTTTGTCAATCCAGCGTCACGATAACAATCATCTGCCCACCAATTAGGGTACTGCAGTCACTTTGTTTTGATCTTGTGTTGACCTGTTGGACAGAGCTTGGTTCTAGCTAATGGAACCTGTTCTCCTTCAGTGTTTTGTACTTATGATCATTTGAATAGACATCAGTGTCAGACTAATTAATGATCTTCTATTAAAGACTGGTGGACTGAGAGACACTCGAGTCTCTTCACCTAAACTGAGCTGATTAAGAGTCTTGTTCCAGAAATGATAATAGGACATTAGAGCCATGATAAATCATGCTACTGTTACTCTCCATACTTCATACAAGTACGTGTGTGTCACGCCTCCGGGCTCTCCCAGCTCCCTCACTCTCCCAGACTCAACCTCCCAGGGGGCTTCGCTCGATGACGTCACACACACATGTCCCCAACCGTCCAATCATATACATTCGACGTCACCCGAGTTTTAGGATTCCCAGCTGTCTGTGATTTCACTTCCTTTATAAACCCTTCCATACCGCCAACTTATTGCAAGGTTTTGCCCTAAACTCTGTTTAAGCAATTCCGAGCGTTCTTTCTGGTTATCTTCTTTCTGTTATCGACCCTTTTTGCCTTTTGACTTACTCTTTTCAGTCTTCCCCTTTGGTTCTTGTTCGCTGTGTTCATTCTGGTTTCGACCCTTTTGCCTGAATCTCGTTTCCGCCTCTAGCTCACCCCCTCTGGCCTTGTTCCTTCCGGTTCTGACCCCTGCCTGACTCTGACCCTGCTCTTGTCTATTCACTGTATGTTGCCCGGTGTTTTGCTGTTTGTACTGACTGTCCGATTGTTAAATAAAACCAGCTTGCTGTTTAGCTCAGCGCACGTCTGTCCGAGTTCTTTGTTTCTGACAATGTGAAGCTAAATACTTTAGTACTTTTACTCAAGTGGAGGTCTAAAGGGAGGACTTTTACTTTTACTGGAGGAATACTTTACCATGTGGATCTCTGCTTTAACTTTTTACATGCTTTGTGTACTTTGTTCACCTCTGATCAATAATGATCATCCCCCATAACACTGGATGAGGAGGAACATGATAACATCACAATAAACAGGTTAAGGATTCGTTCAAAAACGTTTCATGCGACGCAAAAAAATTAGGCATCACTTCAGCAAGGCACATGATACCACAAGCAAACACAGATGTAGGAAATGAAAGCAGTTTGTAGAGGTTGTGAAAAATCAATGACCTCTGTACAACTGAATATATTGCAACTGCAACCCTTTTACTTTTTAAAACTTTTTAAAAGTTTTAGTATGTAATCCAGTGGAGACTTGTGTATGAAGCATTATAGTAGTGTTTATAGCATTATAATAATATATTAATAATGTTATCATTCTGATCTGATCAAGATGATCATAATGCTCTGCCTTCCCGTGTCATGAATACCATCTATGAGATTCTGCACACATTGTAAAATTGTATATATGCTACCAGTCAGTTTAGATACACCCAACTGAATGGATGTTGTTGGTTATCTTAAAGGCTCTACAGGCTTATACTTAACAGCTCCAACTGATGAGATTGTCTGAAACAATACACTTCATGATACATCACATATACTCTGGATGCATCACAGTATTATATTTCTGCCATATCGCCACCTCTAATATATATTTAGTTAGGCCAAAAACTTCTCTCTATTTTTCGGCACAGTTTAAAAGCTAGTTCTCCTTTCAATTCAGTGAATATTCATGATGGACAGACCCATAAAATTGGTCCAAAACTGCTTAGAAATAAATCTTGTTCTATCAGCCTCCATTGCAGGTTAAGAAAGCTGTTTCATCCTCCTGTGAAGGTCCATGTTGAAGGTGGACTGTGTAATTCTATGAGTGCTATTTTATAGTTTGATGCCTTCATTGTATTCTAAAGTATTAAGTATTAAGAATAAACATAAGTATACCTTCTATGAATAGCCGTGTGTAAACGTTTGACTTTTACTGTATTTCTGGCATTTCTGGAAACTCATGTGTCAATTTCTTAGCAACTACCCTTAATTTTCTCCTTTGCAGCACATAGCCAGAAGCTACTCGTGACTGTGGTTTAATGTTCATACTTCACCAGCAGAAGTGGCCCTATAAGCACACAGGATGTGGTTGATGCATTTTCCACTATTTGTGCTAAAGATGGTCCAAGGTCAACAATGAGTTCCAATTGTGGTGGTAATGTATGCAGTCTGCATATGTTTTTTTACAGTTTGCACTAATTATTAGTTTAGAGCGCAAATGAAATCGGACCTAGAACAGAACCCAGAGGAACACCTTAAATTGCATTTTAACTTCCATTGCCACAGATCAGCTTGTTGTTTCTGTATAGGCTATAAGGAGGAAGCCGAGTTCTCAAACACAGTTTGTTATAATGCACTAAATGCATATTTATGAGTTTATTTCATTGCAGGTTTAAAAGCCATAAGTGCAAAACAAACAAGCGTGAATAAAATACAGACCAAAACATTTACTTGCAACACATTTACCCTGCATTTAACAATCAGCATGATTTGCTTTAACAAAACACATCACTAGCCGGGATACTCCCTCACTATGATTGACCTAATCTAAGCACTCTCTGTACTAGATGGATGCTGCCTTATAGCCTGAGCAGAGAAGGCATACACAAAGGGGTTCACGCAGCTGTTAATGAAGGTCAGAGCTCCAGCAATGTTGGCTGCGGCTTCTGCGAACCTCAACAGATGATCGTGGTTGAGTGACACTGCAGCCACAAGTATGATGTTGTTGATATGAATCGGGACCCAAAAAAAGAAGAAAGTCATCACAATTCTGGTCACCAGCACTGTCATCTTGCGGCTCTTAAAGGAAGCCAATTGATTAACGCCACGGTGAAGGCGGACATAGAAGTAAACCATGAGGAAGAATGGCACTGCAAACAATGCTAAAGTCTCGTAGAGCAAAGTAGCTATCCTCTCCTCGTTATTCCGATACAGTTGCCTGCAGTGCAGCCGTCCATCCCTCTCCAGCCTTACACGGCGCTGAACGAGAGCATAACATGCTAATATTCCACTCAGAATCCATATTCCACTCACAAGAGCTTTCTGTCCTCTCGCTCGGAGCTTAGCCCATGTCTGAGGATGCAGGACTTGTACATATCTCTGCACGCTCAGTAAAGTCACGCTCAGCACGCTACTGTACAGGCTCCAGTAAACAATGTAGGAGAAGAACTTACACAGGACCAAACCAAAGACCCAGTCATGAAGAAGACCGTAGATCCACACAGGCAGTGGAAGCAGTGTCATCAGATCTGATACAGACAGACTGAGCATCAACTTTGGAGTGAAACTGCGTCCCTTCAGCCACCCAGAAAGAAGCACCAGTACTGCTATATTTCCAGGGACCCCCAGTGCAAAGCACAGGCCAAGCACAGTGCTGGCAGCCAAGGTTTGAGTTGAGAGAGGGGTCGAGCTGTTGGAAGAGTTGCCGTCCTGCATGTCTTCAGGTAAATTATGGCTGTTGTAAAGGAGGTGAAGTGACAGCCAATAAACACTGAAAGAGGAAGTGATTTCACTGAGAATAGTGCTTCCTGTGGCTTTTGTATGCAAACTGAGTTACTGTACACCAACACACTATTTAAAGTACACTAACGCATTACACTTACTGAGTTACTGTACACCAACACACTATTTAAAGTACACTAACGCATTACACTTACTGAG
>CM067499.1:20658897-20683778 GCA_034552555.1 Semaprochilodus insignis
TAACGCATTACACTTACTGAGTTACTGTACACCAACACACTACTTACAGTACACTAACGTTTGTATGCAAATTGAGTTACTGTACACCAACACACTATTTAAAGTACACTAACGCATTACACTTACTGAGTTACTGCACACCAACACACTACTTAAAGTACACTAACGCATTACACTCACTGAGTTACTGTCCACCAACACACTACTTACAGTACACTAACACATTACACTCATTGAGTTACTGTCCACAACACACTACTTACAGTACACTAACACATTACACTTACTGAATTACTGTACACTAACACACTACTTACAGTACATTAACGCATTACACTTACTGAGTTACTGTACACTAACACACTACTTACAGTACACTAACGCATCACACTTATTGAGTTACTGTCCACAACACACTACTTACAGTACACTAACGCATTACACTTACTGAGTTACTGTACACCGACACGCTACTTACAGTACACTAACGCATTACACTTACTGAGTTACCGTACACCAACACACTACTTACAGTATTGTAACCAGTTATCACACACATCACTGCTATGAGATGTCTACACTGTGGAGGATCTAAACCCTCTCTGTCTCAGATGTGTGCTGCCTTGAATCCCCAGAGAAGAAGGCATAATGATCGGGGTTCAGGCAGCTCTTGATAAAAGTCATCTTTCATCTACAGCTTCTGCGAACCTTATCAGATGCTCACAGAAAGCAGTGATTAGTAAATTGTATTTGACCTGTATTAGTAGTACAAAAACAGGATTTACCTTATGAACTTTTTTATCTATTTATTTTTTTATTTAGTTTTGTAAATATAAGCTCACTTCAAAATCGACAGCTGCAAGTTCCATAAAAGTTAGAACAGAAAGTTCCCTTTCAATGATTTGTGCACTGAAGACATCAACTTTTCTGAAAACGTTCTCTGAACAACATTCCATCATCTCAGGTCTCAGTAACTAAAACATTTTCTGAATGTTGCGCTGAGAAAGTTTTTCCTTTGTTATCATGTAACATAATCTGTGACCCTGAGAACATCCTCAAAACATCCTCTGAACATTGCAGTTAAAACGTTCTGTCTTAGTTAACATTTAACCTTACAGGAACATTATCTGACATTATGAACATCTGTAAAACGTTCTTTAAACATTAAACATTTTCCTTAAAACTTTATTAGAACTTATAGGTAATGTTAGCTACAGTTCTGGGAATATTCCCTGCTAGATGGCATGGTCCTTTTCTATTGGGCCAGGAGAACACGCTGTCCATTATTTCCATAAGCAATCAGAAAGGTTGACTTGTCAGACGACATGTATCATTCCATTTCAGATAAGCTTGAGCCCAGAGAAGTCGGCGGCATTTCTGGATGTTGCTGCCTGGCATTTGTGGATACAGTGATAAGTGAAAGTTGTCAAAGTATTCCTGAGCTCATGTGGTAATATCCATCACTGAGACGTCTTGAACTTCGCTGAAACCGAGCTCATGTGGTGATATCAATAACTGAGACGTCTTGAACTTCGCTGAAACTGAGCTCCTGAGGTCATGTGGTGATATCCATCACTGAGACGTCTTGAACTTCGCTGAAACTGAGCTTATGTGGTGATATCCATAACTGAGACGTCTTGAACTTTGCTGAAACTGAGCTCCTGAGGTCATGTGCTGATATCCATAACTGAGACGTCTTGAACTTTGCTGAAACTGAGCTCCTGAGGTCATGTGGTGATATCCATCACTGAGACGTCTTGAACTTTGCTGAAACTGAGCTCCTGAGGTCATGTGGTGATATCCATCACTGAGACGTCTTGAACTTCACTGAAACTGAAAATATCTTGAATTGTAGGATTACAAGCTGATCCAGCTTTTGGGCAAAATAGCAAGTCTGGACCCAACCTATGCTTGCACATAAAGGACTAGGGCATTTCTGGATGCCTCATTTATACCCAAATATAGTT
The DNA here is from genome assembly GCA_034552555.1 of Semaprochilodus insignis. Classification (NCBI taxonomy): domain Eukaryota; kingdom Metazoa; phylum Chordata; class Actinopteri; order Characiformes; family Prochilodontidae; genus Semaprochilodus; species Semaprochilodus insignis. The sequence continues at coordinate 20,660,865 of CM067499.1, forward strand.
GCAGTCCCAGATATTGATAGTCAGTCTTAATCAAAGTTCATCTAAGTGATTTACTGGGGCTCCAAGACATAGAATGTAGAGAAACTTGATGCATTATCTGCTGTAGTGGTTAAAGACGATCTAAACAAAACCTTTTTTATGCCAGAACCCACATATAGAGGCAACATTTGTCCCAAGACCTTGTTTGTCCCTTATTACCTTGTCATATAATCATTTTTGTTTGAATTTTACTGATTATGATCTTCTCTTAATCAACACAACAGCATGTCAAGAAATAGCGAGGCATGCAGGTTTCTCAGAAACATTCTTGGCTTTAAACTGTTTCCTCTTAGCCACCCAGAAAGAAGCACCAGTACAGCAAAATTTCCAGGAACCCCAATGCAAAGCCAGTACATTATAATATATGGTTAGATGCTACAGATAGCGGAGCCACAATGAACATAAAAACACTGAAAGAAGTGACGAATGTGAGAACATGTGGTCTTGTGGTTTATGTGTGGGTACCAAAGAAACACGTTTCTGTATAGCAACATAGCAGCACTGTTTCTGTATAGTAACATAGCAACACTGTTTCTGTATAGCAACATAGCAACACTGTTAAAAAGAAGTGGTCGTGTGTTCTGAATGTAATCACTTCATGCTTAGTGAAGATATCATTCCTAAATGACCTCCCAAATGGTGGTTTGGTAATATACTTGTTCAGTGTTTTGGTGGTTTGGTTACATACGTGTTCAGTGTTTTGGTGCTTTGGTAATATACTTGTTCAGTGTTTTGGTGGTTTGGTTACGTACGTGTTCAGTGTTTTGGTGCTTTGCTAATATACTTGTTCAGTGTTTTGGTGGTTTTGTTACATACTTGTTCAGTGTATTGGTGGTTTGGTAATATACTAGTTCAGTGTATTGGTGCTTTGGTAAAAGTGTTCAAACTTTTGCATTCGACTATAGACTATAGTTTCTAATGTACAGCTGGACAGTCAAAGACAAAGAAAGAAACAGAAAGCCATTTTGGGGGTAAAGGAGGCTTAAATACAACACATATGAATTTCCTAAATTCATATCTGGGCGCCTTCCTAATTGACACTATGGCCCCAAGATTTTTGATTTTGAGGCTTTCAGGTGTTCTAGTACATTAAAGAGGTAGTCCTTGTAGAACATCCCATATTTCACATCTTTATGATCTTATAGAACGCAGGAGTCTTACTTGCTTTAACACACATTCTGATTTGGTTTGCAGTTGCATGGTCTTGGCATATGACTAGTTTTATCTGTAATCTATAAACACTGCTCTGCCTTTTTTAACTATTACTCAGTGAGGTCATTTTCAGGCACTAGTGCAGTATGCGTGTGAGAGCATGTGTGGAGCTTGACATGCATGCCACAGCAGGGAGAAACACAGATGGGCTCTTAAATATTCATGATCTCTGTTGGTTAGTGTGTTTGTTGTACTTGGTACTGCCTGACTAGCCTCACGTGTGGGAAGAAAATGGCCTGTTATGACTCGCCTCTGCTGAATGGATTACACTGGATGTGTTTTCCTGAACAGTGGGGTTAGGATGTGTTAAAAGTACAGATGTGTGGGTGTATTTTAAGTGCGTGCTTATCTCCATGTGGTGTGATGTATATATGTGTGTGTCTGGAAATGCTCTACCAGCACAACATTCTCTGGTTTCAGTGTCGCTAGATTTTAATTTTCTCTCTTTATTTGGGTCAAGGTCTTTATTGCACCAATACGCACTGGTATGGTGAGAGTGGGGCTCAGCTGTTCTGGGAGTCACAAGTAAACAGATTCATTATTTAATATCATTGGAGAATTTCAGATTCACTTCAGCTCCCATCCCTCCCTCCCTCTCTCTCTCTCTCTCTCTCTCTCTCTCTCTCTCTTACTCTGATTCACCCTGCCTGGATTTATCTTGGTCTATCTGACCTCTTTTAAAATGCCCTAAAAACTTGTCCCCCTTAATGCCACCTTAAACTCAAGTTATGTAAACTGAGATCAGCGATACATCCCCATCTCAGGTACTCTTGGGACAGCTGCCTGTCGCATTTCAGTTCAGTCTCTTCCACTGTACGCTCGAGATTCAAGTCTGCTTTTCAGCCTGCAGGCTGTAATGATGACTGAGGGAGGCTGAATGCATGCACAGGAGTGGCCTTAATGAAGCCAGCTCCAGGAATAACAAGCCAAAATCAAGTGGTAGCAAACAGGCTGGAAATAATACAAACAGACACTGGAAAACCTCAAGAGAACTGGCACTTGCCTCCCGAAGCACACTCAACCTAGACTGGGTTCCTTGCTAAGTTTCTGCTTCACCAAACCTAATAAATGCAGTTCTGGCTAACTTGTTTTCTACCAGCAGTTTATGGTTTATAGTATTTCAACAGAGGAGTGAGGATGAGCTGGTGGCAGTATCATTTGTATATTTATATAAGAATATATTCATGTAATCGATAACCAATATTTCTCCAATGTTGAGTCCCACTGTCTCCATCAACAAGCTGCGCCGTTAATGAAGAACCATTGAAACCCATGACAACATCATAACAATGATGAAAGTAAGTGAATGCACACATGAGCTTTCTAAACGAATACAATTAATAGCTAGAACTATATTGGAGTTGCATTTTGTTTTAGCATTTATAGCTAGCATAGAGGTTCACTACTGTTGAATTCATTATTCATTATTCTGGGCAATTTTGAAGACTTCCTGAGGTAACGGGTGAAGGAAGGTAAAGAATGCCCCTGAGTTTGTATGTTTCCCTAACAGAGAACATAATGTCATATCAATTCAGGGGGTCAGAGAGGTTCCATTCGACTATAGACTATAGCTTCTAATGTACAGTTAGTAATTAATAGCTGGAACTATATTTGGAGTTGCATTTTGTCTTAAGTTAGCATTCAGAGTTTCACTACAGTTGAATTCATCCAAAGGCATGATCGGAAAAAAAGTGTGATTTTTTAAGGTCAACAGTTATATGATGAAACTGTCGACTAATCGCTGATGAAGTCATGAATCTTCAGGAGAAGGGAATGCTCTGCAACAAGCAACTTTAAAAATCCCAACCCAAACCCCACAGGTCAGCAGAGTGACGTGCCCTTTCCAACAAGCTGCTGGAACCAGAGATACGGACCCCAGAAACAAATTTGTATCCAACTTGTATCCAAGGCTGAGATGTTTGACCATAGCAGAGGTCCAATAAGCCAGAGAAAGTTTTGCTTCCTCTTTAACCACACATGACTTTTTAAATGTAGTCTTTGTGAAACGTTGGGAGAAAGGTTAGAACGAAGCCAATCTGCACAGGTCAATAGAGCCATGCCATTTCCTGCATCACATTGCTAGCTACCGGGAAACTGGAGATACAGACCCTGAAATCCCCAGGCTCATTACCGGTTGTTGTCCCATACCGCCCCCTCTGGTGCTTGTGTTGTGCTGCATATGGCTTCTCTTCCTGCTCCACCCTGGCTCCACCCACTCTCGCACACCTGCAGCTGATGTAGGACTCATTAGGACTCCCATTTATACCCCATTGTTTGCGCTGCCTGGTGGCAAAGTCTCTGGGTTCTTGCCAAAGTTCTTAGCTATGGTTCTTGGTGGTCTTGATCGGAGTATCAAGTTGTGTTCATGTTCCCCCACCCCCTTGGTTTCTTGGTTTTGTGACTATGGATTTGTCGATCAGTCTGTGCAACCCCTGAACTGTGCTATGTAAAAAGATATTGGCAGTCAAAAGAAACTCATCTTAGGCACAACACATGTCACCTGTTAGCTGGCTAAAGCCTTGGATACACTATGCGATTTAAATCCTAACAGATTATTTTCATTCTTTCCAAGCAGTACCTGCAGATTTGTGTTGCTGACATATATATAAAATGAAATATTCAGAATCACAAACTAAATTGCTCCCCAAACTTCCATAGCTGCATGAATTCCCTCTTTACTAGAGACTTCAAATAAATGTGGACCAGCTTTCTGCTACTGCTGTTTTTGCTGCCATTTGCACTGAAACAGTATAAAGAAGCACCATGTGAAACGTAATTAGGTAAAGATGTGATTAGTGTGGTAGTTTATAGAGTTTTATATTGCTCTCAGTTTGCATTGGCCATTGTAGAAATCTACTCAGGCTGAGCTTTTGATCAGTATGTGACACTGGATTACACTGTGTCTAAAAAAGTCAAATATGACTTTTCGCTGACTGCTCGAAACTCAATTTGGATGCAAAAATGAGTCTGTGCCCCTCAAACACTACTCTGTTTACTCCTGCAACTGTCAACCCTGACTGTCCCAAAATCTGCAGACTAGAGCCAACTAGAACAGACTCAGCTACACTGAGAATCAAGCATGAAATCAGGCTGAAGGTCATGTAGTGTAAGCAGGAAACCTGGGGCAAACAATGGAGGTGCACTCAGATGTTCCATGTTAACTCAGCAATTGGTAAATTGTACTGAACAACATGACAGTGCTTGGTTTCCCTATATTATCCTATTATCAGATGTTGGATTCTATTGGTAGAATGGTACTTTAACACTTGGTCACGATTTTTGTCTGTGCAACTTCCTTGAGGTAAACCTTCTGAATGCACTAAGGGGGTTTTCACACCTGAAAGTTCATACCAAGCTTGGAAGCAAGGTTCATGTTTTTGCTACATTGCATACATCTGATCCGGTTAGTTTCTACTTTTTACATAACGGTTTGGTGAACAACGTAAAGAACTTTGCCTGACATACCCACGTCCTGTCATCACCTACGTGGCCTGTGTCTCTCTGTACTCTACAGTGATTGGCTTGTAGAGGGGTGGGTGTCATGACAGTGTGTCAGTTTGCCCATGCAGTGCTTTTTCCTGACATTGAGCACCTCTAGCAGCAGAGTGTATTGCAAGACTCTGCAGACGGCATGTGAACCTGACACACCCATTTGCATTTATAGTAGGACCTCTGTTGCTGCAGTATTCTCCATGAAATGGCATAGTAGAGCTCTCCTGTCCAGTTGTATCCTTGCTCTCTCTTGTCCTCTCAGAAAATAAGATGAGATTATAAAATAAGATATAGCATTTTTATGTTTTTTTCAAGATGACTTTATACTTTTTTTTTTTTTTTTTCGTTGGACCAAATTATACTAAAATAAAGTCTTCTCCTCTTCCCATGTGCCACTGTGGCTCATTGTTACCTCTATTATGCTTCTTTTTCACCTTATATTGTTCAATAGGTAAGTATAGCCTGCCTGAGCTTTCTGTAGTTGGTCTGAAAGTCCAAACCATAGTTCAATTTAATCCAGACCCAGACCACCTCTTTGGATTGGACCTTTGGTCCGGGCTGTGGTTCGAGCCACCTTCACACCTAATATTTTGATTCGGATCAAACCGAAAAATTTGAAGGTCTGGACCAAACAAGGTAGGTGTGAAGGCACCCTGTACACCAGTCTTTATGAACACTTATCAGTTGACTTAAATGATCAGGAGAGAGTGATAGGCGGGCAAAGCAAGTCTGTGTTATTGGTCCATACTGATGTTACCCTGCTTTCTTCCCAGTGACTGCATGACCTGAGTAATTGCAGTAGTCAACTGAGTAAAAAAAAGCACATGTCACTGAAATGTAGGTTCAGGGTTCTGTGAGTGCGAAGAGATGAACTGTGAGATTAGAAACAGGGTGAGCGGAAATTAGCACTGCAATGGAACTGGCGTCAGACACCACAGCTGGCTGTATGCTTTCTATATTGCTTTGTAATGTTCAGTGTGTCTGCCAGACGCTGCCCTGAGCATGTGTGGTGTCCATGCATCATGCTGATAGAACAGTTTAAAGGAAACTGCGCTGCCATCAAATAACCCCATTCCGCACACATGGGCTGGAAACATTTAAGGCCATTGAGGAGTCTTATTTATCACCTTCAGCACACCTTAAAGGCTCCACATTCCTCACTGCCATGTATTTGACCTCTGTTCTGAAAGACAGCCCTGCACTGAGCCTCATTCAAAAAGCAATTCAGGCTGAAATGTACAGAATGAACTGTTAAGTTCTGGCTGGAACCCTCTGAGCCTTCTTTGACTGCGCTGCTGCTCTGAAGGATTTTTTTCCCCTATTTTGCTGTTGTAGATTAATAAATATAAGTAGCGCATAAATTAAATTCCCATATCATCCTAACTTTTTATAAAAGGCTCAAAAGACCCCTCGCATCTAAACTATTGTTGACACTGTGTGGGGCTCCGCATAAGATTCCACACAATGCACAGATCACATTGGCAATACTACCTCATCAAGCTTTGACATGAAACTGTTCTAGCTAGCTAGCTAAATGGCTAGCTTATAGGCAGCTATGGAAAGAACATTAGCACGAAAGAGGTTAACGTCCATAGCTTGTCCTATGGCATTAAACAGAGAGAGAAAGAGCTAAGGGTGGGGGCTAAGGGCTCTTGAAAATGTCTGTGCACATCCTTGCCGCAGAGACCCCAGTAAAATCAACACTAGCCACTCCTTTCCAAAGTCTGCAGTGATGTGTTTGTTTCCAGCAGCCAGGAGCAACACATTTTAATCATTTCCCCCACATTCTCCATTCCAATGACTTCTACAGGCTAAACTGCTGTTAGCTGCATGGGCAGTCACAACCCAAATGAGTTCAGCTTGGCTTCCATAAACCGATTGTACAAACTAACGAGTAAGCAGCATTCTTTAATTTGGGGTTTGACAATGTTTACATTGTACCTCAAAAGCCAAACCCTATACCGGCCCTTTAATAAAACCTTCAGCCTCGTGTGCTTATGTGCTCCATGTGACTGCCATTGCACGAGCATGTCTAGCACATAAGACTGAGAGCATATGCATGTGCAGAAGCTGGTCTACTGAGCATTAAGATATGACTAATGCTATAAAAAAAATGAGGTGCAATCAGGCATCATCTGTGAATCATCTGTATTGACATCCATATTTTACATAGTCTACAGCCCAGACTTGAGGAGGCAATAAGGATCAGTGGAGAGAAAGGAGAGTGGGCCTTTATAAAAAAAAAAACAGGAAAAAAGGAAAAACAGGAATTTTCCAAAATTACTTGGAATTAAATAGTGTTAAAACAATGCATAAAGTGTCCAGAAAAATATTTGCACAAATAATTGCACCCAGAAGGAATCCCCTGACATGGTTTGACATTGTGAGACATGCAAATGATTCAAGTTTCACGTTCGGCCGTGCCTGTGACGTAAGCAAGGATGGTCCTTTATCGCTGTACCTGACTGACTCAGCAGCCACGATTGTGGACAATCAGTGAGCAGTGATGCCCTCAATGAGTCATCCTGTTAGTGCCACCACCATTGGCAGACAGCTGCACAATGCATGCACGCAGACCATTATGACGACTGCCCTTAACGCCGCATCATTGCTCAAGACTGCAATGGTGTCGTGCCAGACTGTCTTGCAGTGACTCAGAATGGCAGCTGGTCATCTTCAGTTACCAGTCCCACTTTTGTCTTGGTGGAGATGACCAGTGAATCCGTGTGTGGAGGCACCGTGGTCAACACCAAGATGAATGGTTTGTTGTCATGCGTCACACGTCCAGAAGACCTGGTGTCACTCCACCCCTACTGCACAATCTGCAGGAACTGTGTGAGAATATTCAAGCTGCATGGGATGGAATATCGCAGGACACCATTAGGAACCTCTACAACTCCATGCCGAGACGTCTGGTATGTTGTGTTAGCAAACATGGCGGCCCGACACCATACTGAGAATTTAGTCTAAATTTATCATCTATTGCTCCTGGTAACCTTTATCTACCTTCCTGGTAGCATTGCAATCCGACACTTCCTTCTGGGTGCAGCTATTCTTTTGGTGATGAGTGTATATGGTCAGTGTCACTGCTGGACTGAGAATAGTCCACCAACAAAAGTTATCCAGCTAACAGCGTCCTATGAGGAGCATCTTTTGGCCATTAATGAAGTACTAGAGGGTGACTAAAACAATCTGTGCAGCAGCAGGTGAGCTATCGTCTCTGACTTTTACATCTACAAGGTGGACCAACAAGGTAGGAGTGTCTAATAGAGTGGACAGTGAGTGGACACAGTATTTAAACACTCCAGCAGCACTGCTGTGTCTGATCCACTCACACCAGCACAACACACACTAACACACCACCACCACACCAGTGTCACTGCAGTGCTGAGAATGATCCACCACCCACATAACTGCTCTGCGGAGGTCCTGTGGGGGTCCTGACCACTGAAGAACAGAAGGATGTATTCCTAACAAAGTATACAGAGAAACAGATGGGCTACAGTCTGTAATTGTAGAAACACAAGGTGCTCCTATAGGGTAAGTGGAGCTGCTAAATTGAACACTGGACAATTCAGAGGTGTACCTAATGAAGAGGGCAGTTAGTGTAAGTAATCGGCGAACTGTGTGTATCGTTTGAAAAACAGCAACTCATTTACATTTCTTTTGGGTCTTTCCCGCACGCAAATCCAATCAGCCTAATTGGTTTATGGAATGGAAGATCATTTATACTCTTCTAACCTTGATCAAGGGCTTCAGTGTCCTATTGGTGATATACTGGACCCTAAAAAATAAGATTTCCCATCAGTGAAATGAATGAATGTACAGTACACGTAAAATCAGTAATTGGAATTAAGGGTCGCTGGCAGAGTTTAATGATCATGTGAACTTGACCAGACAGATCTCAAGGAGAAGCACAGAAGTGGAAAGAACACGTGAGACGAAATTTGATGGGAGAGAAGTTGGGGGGCCATGGACAGACGGGGAAAGAGAGAGAGAGAAAGGAGAAGACGACAGAAAGCAGGAGAGATGAGGCAGGTGTAGGAGGAATGTGGAGGAGAGAGAGAGAGAGAGAGAGAGAGAGTGGGGAATGTAAGGTGGAGGTCTTTAACTGGATTAGGGGATGCCTTAATTGAATCAGCCTTCTGTCTTGATGAGGAGGCTGACTGATGTGAATAGAGTGTGTTTCTGCCTCTTTCACCTGATCTGAATACTCACTGTTCCCTAATGCAGCAGCTGATCCATAGTAAATACACCAGCAAGAGTCTTAAACCTTTTCTTAAGTCTCTAAAATGATGCTTTGGCCAAAATTCACACTTTGGTAACTGTCCCCTTATCCTGAATCAAATAAATAAGCTCATCAGACAAAAAATTGCTACCTGTGACTGAAACATACCTAATAGCATGTAATACCTCCACAAGTATGAATAACAGCTGTGATTGGATTTGACATGAACTGGACAAGTTTATGGATGTAGACCATATCAACGTTTAGACACTCTTGCATCAAAGAATTGCACAGTTGAGCCAGATTTGGTGGATGCCTTTCCTGGTACAATTCTGAGGAGAATTTCCTGTAGACTGGGATTTTTTAGCCACCGCTTGTAAACCCGTATGACCTACTTCCTTCACGCTATGGTCTTTGGCAAGCCCAAATGCAGTCACTCCTTTTAGCCAATCATTAACATCTGCTTTGGAGCCATTTTCCACACATGGAGACATTCACTGCACCACCTCTTGTCAATCTATGGATCCCATCACTCACAGCCCGCAGGTATTTATAGCACCATCATCCTCGTGCAGCGCCATCTGCAGGAGAGTGAAGTTACTACAACCTTAAAAACGCAAGGTGACTAATTATTTGCCCAGTGAGTTTAGTTTTGCTCTGTGCCAAATGTAGCCAACATAACGGAAGCCTATAGCCACAATTAGCACTGTTTAATCACAAAGCTACATGCCTACATTCTCATATACTGACCTCAAAGCACCCATTTCCTACATGTTTCTTGCATTTCATTTTTGCTTATAATATTTGTACATGACCATTTTATTTTATATTATATATAAATATGCTCCATTTGTCCTAAAACACAATACATCTGCAGCTGTTCTTACAACACTGTGGTTTTGCCATATCAGTTTGAGCCAGAGTCAGATCCTGAAAGTCCGGTAGAACAAACTAGTAGACTTCATCAGAAGTAGATCTTCATAAGCTGGACTGGAGCAGGACGCTTCAGAGTACTCTCTGTGTTTAGGAAGTGCTTACTGAAGTGTATAGAAATATGCACTATATATACACTATAGAAATGGAGAGGATAGAAATATGGTCAAATACAGCAGACAGTTATTAGACTTAACCATACATTGTGGTCCAGAGGAACTAGATTCACTACATTAGAAAGACAACCCAGGTTTTGGTTCTCTGGGGCTTTAAATATTAATGTCCTATCGTCTAGTGAACGCCATTCTTTTCCACCTCCACACATTCACTAAAGAGAGTGCAGACTGACACAGGTAAGAGAGGATCTCTGTAAGGTGTTTGGAGATATGTGAAGTGTGCCAGCATGTGCACCAGAACAACACCTTAGAAAACAACCCTAACTAGGCCAGTTACACTCATCAGCGCCTTCGCTCCACACTGCTGCGTTGCATTGCATCTTCCCCAAAACTCAGCACAGTCAGTTCTGACAGGTGAGTCAGACAAGGATCTTATTAGCTAGCACTCAGAGTCACCTAACAGCCATCCCAGGGGAACTTGTCCTGGATCAGCTTGACCTAAATATTGCCCAAAAAATGGCCTGAAGATGGGCATGCGGGTGGCATAGGCAACAGAAAGAAAGGAGTGTAAGACTAAAGGGCTCATGTAATGAAAAACTGTATTTTCTTCAATCTAATATTGTGTTCAAAACAGCATCTACTCTCCAGTCCATACGTGGATATGTCACACATTTCTGGCTGTTAACTGACTTGGACTTGAGACCAAAATCATTTTGCTCCCAGAGACAAGATACCGTAGTTACGTTTGTTATTAAAACAAATGACTGAACATTTTCATTTTGTCACTATGAATACAATAATAATGCTACCAAAATGTTGTAGTAGTGGCTGTTTCAGTCACAGTGATGGTTTTAGCAAATCTTGAACTGTTCATCTTGGTACTGACCACGGTGCCTTAACACACAGATTCGTTGGTCGTCTCCACCAAGACAAAAGCGGGACTCGTCACTGAAGACCCGCTGCCATTCTGAGTCACTCCATGACAGTTTGGCACAACAACATTGCAGTCTTGGGCGACGTTGATGTGGTGTTAAGGGCAGTCGTCGTCCAATGGTGCTGGCACTAACAGGATGACTCATGGAGGGCATCACTGTTCGCTGAATGTCCGCAGTTGTGGCTGTTGGGTCAGTCAGGTACATTGATAAGGCCTGTCCTTGCTTATGTCACACTTGAATCATTCGCATGTCTCACAATGTCAAACCTACCCACCAAGTTTCATTCCTGTCAGTCGGTTGATTCTTTCTGGGTGCAGCTAATTTATTACTATCACAACTGTCACCTTGGATTTCAGTAGATCCAAAACATGAATTTACTGTTTTTGTGATGTCACAACAAAACATTCAGTCTACAGCAGTTTAGCCCCGCCCATTCCAGCTGAAGTTATAAGGCGTGTTTCAGTCTGGACTGCTCTTTGAATGAAGCATGACAGAAAACAGCCAATCAGAACAAAGCTCCTTCAAAGGCACAGTGAAAAAGCTGTTTATGTACTGAGAGAATGGGACATAAAATGACTTTTACCGTGCATATGTCCAAACACATGTCATAAGTCTTGGTGTCCAGTCTTACACACAAGGGCCCAGTGTGGTTGCAGATTTTCTTTCCAACAAAGCAGGAGCCCATATGATCAGTTGTTAGTAGAATGCACAATATAGGCACCTTAAACAAGGCTGGACTCTTTGGCCAGAAGACCACCATGCTTGGCCTCCTGTGGTCTGGAAGGAGTAGCCTCTGGTGGCAGGAGGATGGGAGGAAGATGCGAGGATGCCTGGCATTGCATTCGAGAACAGCTAATGCCACTTCACGCCAAGCTGGCCCATGGGTACGGGCGCGCAGAGAGCTCGATATGGTAACAACATAGAGAACTGGTGCCAACACACGCCTGGGCCTGAGCTCGCCAAACTCATCAAAGCCTTCTCCACACAACGCCATGTCCACATGCGCTCAACAAAATTAGATCAGCATCGCATCTTTCTCAGAACTGAGCACATGAAAAACTGACTATCACTCTCACGGAAGGGAACATCTCCTACGTTCTTCTTGCACCTTATTCACCCATAAAACGTTAATAAAAACAGTCATCATTTTCATGTGACCTTTCTAAACTCTCTTTATCCCTCAGTATCACACAGGCTGTGTTTGTTACTGTGCCTTTAAAGGTGCCCTAGTAAGGAAAACATCATATTTACATCACAGTTGAATTGTTGTGTTTGGTGCATAGAATTGACAAACAGTGAATCTCAAGAACTGGCCAACAAAAACGAGCCAACTCAGAAATCCTAAACTGTTACACAACAGTCATCATTAATATTTACACCCCCAAAAAATTTGCCCATGAATTGAGGCCCATGGAGCAACAGGAATGGAAATGGCACACTGGGCTTAAAATGTATCATTCCAGGCTGTGAGGGGAATATCGGCACATTTTATACCCTTCCCAAAGAACTGTCGGTGGGCAGGATTGATGTTCTTCAATCTAGCTTCCTAATCAAATGTTACATGCCACCTTAAATGCTGCAGCTAGTTCAGGCGCCAGAATATAAGTGCAGCACCTTTTTAAGGTGGAAAGAAGCTGGCAGGTAGGAAGTCAGCTTCAGTTTCCACATCTTTAAGATTCTCCACAACTTGAGTTTAATGGAAAGTTGGAAGTTTGCTCTGCACATTTCTCTCCGGACAGTTTCTCAAACCGGTTTTCTTTTCAATTGTAGAGTTGTAGAATTTTAATTGTAGAACACTCTCCTCCTTAACCACTTTGTTCCAAAATGTTCCCTGTATTCATGTTATTCTAGATTGTTCTCTCCCTAATACATACAGTACCTTTCTAGAAGGTTCTCCCACACCATGGTCATGCTATTTTAGAAAAGTCTCTCCACACCACTCTGTTCTCCACTATGTTATCCTTTTCCATACTGTTCTATGAATGAATGCTTTTTCTGATTTACGCTGTCCTAGAATGCTCTCCTCGTTCCACACTGTTCTAGAATGTTCCACCCATTCCACACTGTTCTAGAATGTTTTCGTCCCCATTCTAAATGTTGTAATACTGCTCACCTTAGAACATCACTGTCCGTTGTTGTTCTTTGAGTAGCTGTGCTTTGGCCTGTTAAAGGAACTAGAAACATGTACTAAGACAAGAGACGCAACAGAACAGAGCTGGGAAAGGTCAGACCAAGAACAGAAGGAGCCACACCAGGAGCAAAGGAAGGGCAATGAGTATGAACAATCAGAAATACAATGATTACAGAATAAGAGCTACAAATGACACAAAGGGTGATGGAGATGATGAGGGGGTGGAGCGAGACCATGTGATACAGTCAGATAAGCTGTAGGTTTTTACAAGAAGCCTTTAATGGAGATACGTCATTGGAATTCTGGAGTTACTCGAGTTTTATCATCCAACACAATAACTGCATGCACCATCTGACTGCCAGCACAAAGCTGAATTTCAGACGGCCACAGTTACGTTTTATTCTCCTAAAATGATTATTATCTATTTGGCAATTTCTAAAGACCATTAACTGCAAGGGAGCAGTCTTCGAAACATATGCTGAATCTAAGACATTAGCCTGAACAATTCCCTTAAAGGGAGCTAACACTCAGAACAGATGGGGTAACGCAAACTCTGTGGGTACAAAATCATCTTAACAGTTGGCCAAACAAACAAACATCAGCGCTCTTGATGAATCAGCCAGTAAGGGAAGGTGCGGCTATTAGCACATGCATTAAGATGATACTGAGCGTGCACTGAAAGACTGCAGCTATTTATACAGGATTAAGTGCTGCATATACGGATAAATGACCAGTCAATTCACTTAGCGAGTCATGAATAAAGATGATGTATGTCGTGTGAGCTGTAGTATTGTATAATATAACCGTAGCTCATCATGTTCCCCTCTTTTATGTGCATTGATTTTGCCTCCATTTCTTGAGAGGAGAAAAAGCCACCAGTCTGTTTCCAGGCAAAAGACAAAACACTGGGATTTTGTGGGGAAGGTTCCTAAATGATTAAATGGTTCTAGGAAAAACCTTGGTAGCACTTCATTTTATGGTCCAGAAGGTACCTAGTAATAAGATACATATGTAGTACTCTCATATTTACCTGGAGGAGGGAGTGGGAGGGATGTGCCCTCCAAGAAAGATACATTGTATGTTGTTTATGTTGCTTGTTCTTTAGTTTAAGTTATGTGTGCATTTATCGTATAGTCTTGTTCCCATTATATTACAGAAAGCTTCCCAGTATGTACCCAGTAGAATGTCTGGCTAAATTCTGTATATGATGATTAGTCGTTACTGTGTAATTACAATGTACTAAGTATACAAAGTTCCACTTTATTTTATTGTCTTGTTGAAACAACATTATGACAGTATTACAGTGGATTTACCACCAATCTGTCCAAGTAATATGGAACGAGTAATTATACCGACATAAAGGCATATATAATAATCTTACCATGTCTTTTACTGTTAGAAATGGAAGCTTACGGGACAGAAAAATGAGTCACCTGGTGTGTTTAAGGTGGTAGTAGCTTCAGGCTTGTACCTGAAGAGGTGATAGTGAGTCTCTGTGGGGTCAAGCCATTAGTCCGACACGAGAGAATGAGGAAGTAGCGCTGCTACCCTGACGGCGTATTCTAACCTCTTGTCAGTCATGTTGAAGGTGCTGCTCCCGGTTAGATCATTTAAACTTAAGACAGCCAATGCCATCTTACATCACATCATTGCTCTCTGTAAAAGAAGCTAATTGTCAAACTCCTTCCAATGACTGGATCACCCTTCAGGTCCTGAGAACTTTAACTGAACTGGGAAAGGCTACTTTTAGCTGCAGCAGCGTGCTGGAATTTATTACAGGGATCTTTAAAACCTCACTCACTGGAGTCACTCAAACAGTTTAAAGTCTTTATCTCCAACCACCTCCATTCAGCCTGTTTAGCCTATTTTAGCTGCTTACAATGACTTAATAATAATGATAATTTATTGTTTACTTTTTGGTATTTTTTGGGTTTGTTTTCTATTATTTTGTATAATATTTGCTTTTTTCTATTCCTACTCTTTTCAGTTATTTTAGTGATCCACTTGTATTAATAACCATTATCGATTTGCTCTTTCAATAGTTTTATTCGGTAGCCCTGATTTAATTTCTCTGTAACACTTTGTAATTTTTGTTTTTTTTATGAGTTTGTGATCATATGTTGGCTTATTTGCTATACTATTAATTACAGTATAATTGTATATTTATAGTTTTCAGTCCTTTCTATTTTTCTACAATGCTGGGCTACATTGTAAATGAGTTTAAATAAAGGCTGATTGATTTGATTTGTTTGGCAGTATGAATTTAACAGGTTGCATCATCTTCCAAATTGCTCTTTTAGGGAACCACCAAAAGCGAAAGGTCTTCAGGCAACCAAAAGCAGTTCTTCTATGAACTCTTCATTTTGGTACCGTTGTTTTTACTGTTTTTACTATTGCTGTCTCTACCAGTTTCTTTCATTCAGTATTTGCAGTAAAACATAAGACTTCGCAGTTTGACGTCCCACTTCCCTTCTGGTCTTGAAACTAAAGTGACATGAAAGTATCAAGCTCTTTGTTGAATGCTTGGTTTTCTCAAAATTACCATAACAGGAAATAAGAATGCCATGTGTAGACTAGTACAGATACATACATCAGATCTCTGCAATCTCAGCATGCACGTGAAGGATAATCAGTGAATAGACGATGCAATGTCTAGGATGAGCTGCTGCAGAATGTTTTTAATTGTTTGACTCCCATAACAGCAAAACAAGCATTAACACCCTCGGAGTGTAAAACAAGCTGAAAGGTTGTGAGGAAAGCTATGTGTTCGGTTCACTGAAACCCCAGAGGTGTAGCTCCTGCACTGACTCAATCTCAGAAAACAAGCTGCTGTTTCCTCACTATCAACACAAGCCCTGTATCTGGCATCAACATGGCCTGCCAGAGAGTGTGTGTGTGTGTGTGTGTGTGTGTGTGTCTTCACATGTTCTCTGGGCTATTTTTAGAAGCCTCAGTGATCACAGTGACGCACAAACTGCACGCCCACTCCTCCAGCCCAAAACATCAGCTTCTAAAAATAGTTAGCCAGCCCACGGCTAGGTGCTGAGACTACCTGTGATCTCCACAGCACTGAATACGGATCGATGGAGCCGTCTCCCTGCAGAGAGAGCCGAAGTGAAGAGGTACAGGGAGGTCAGAGTGATGTTATAAGCCTACATGAGGTCTGAGGACATGAGCAGGGGTTGAAGTCCCTGAGTTAAAGTCACTTCTTTCTGCCACTAATTGAACTTTCAATCAAAACAGACAAGTTATTTGTTTTCCATGAGATCTTTCTAAGAAGGTCAGATACAAGATAATACCTTTGCACACATAGGGAAGGTGGAAGTCAAGGGAAAACACAGGAGTTTCCAAAGTGGGACCCCTAGCAGACCACCAAAAGCTCCATTCTTACTTCAGACCAGTGGATCAGACACAGCAGTGCTGCTGGACACCTCATTGTCACTGCTAGTCTCAGAATAGTCCACCAACCAAAACCAAACCACCATCCAGCCAAAAGCGTCCTGTGGGCAGCGTCCAATGACCGCTGATGGAGGACTACAGGATGACTAACACAAACTGTGCAGCAGCAAATGAGCTATCGTCTCTGGCTGTACATCTACAAGGTGGACCATCAAGGCAGTGTCTAATAGAGTGTACTGTGAATAAACGCAGTGTTTTGACACTCCAGCAGCATTACTGGTCCACCACCACCCAGATAAACACAAACTCGATGAGGAAAACTCACCTTTCCCATTGGCTCCTGACACCATCTATTTGCAAACTAGCCATGTCTTTCCCCCCTCACTCACCATCAGTGTGTAGTCATTCCTCCCAGGCTACATTCCCTTATGTGTGCAGTTGAATCTGTGTTGTGTTGTATTTGCCATTTCTCGGCTGCTGAGTGTGGCATTGTGGTGGCTGAATACTATAGTAGTCACTCATGCACTCAGTGCAGACCAATGCTGTTGCCAGTTGTGAAGATGGTACTTGTTAATTTTAAAAGATTGTGAATAGACCTGGATAAGTTCCAACAGATTAGTTCAAATTCAGAATGGCCCATATATACCGTGTGTGTGTGTAATAAATAAATAAATATATATATATATATATATATATATGTCTTGAATATTCTCACACAGATCCTGCAGATTGTGCAGTAGGGGTGGTGGCGGAGTGACACCTGGCCTTCTGGACATGTGATGCCTGACAACAAACCGTTCATCTTCGCACTGACCACGGTGCCTCCACACACAGATTCGTTGGTCGTCTCCACCAAGACGAAAGTGGGACTCGTCAGTGATGACCAGCTGCCATTCTGAGTCAATCCATGACAGTCTGGCATGACACCATTGCAGCCTTTGGTGGTGTTAACATGGTGTTAAGGGCAGTCATTGTAACCGTCTACGTGCATGCAGTCCTGCGTTGTGCTGTTCGTTTAAAAACTTGTTTTTGAGTGTGGGAATTTAGTGGCCTAAGGCCCAGTAATGCTGATACAAATAAAAATACACATAAGAATTATATGGCATTTATTTATATGGCATTTAGGGCATTTAATGGATTTTAGAAGGACATGTTGGACTCTGTAATGTCCAAATAGTAGGAATTTAGTAGCTATGTATGTTTTTTTACATACCCTACAACAACACTGGGGTCTGGTGAGATTCAGCAGTCCTGATGAAGAGTAAGCTTGCATGATTTTGCGTCGACTAATAATGTAAAAGAGCTCAAGAAAGAGAGATCATTGATTCTAACAGTTATCTCTAGCATGAAGCACAGAGTGACTGCTTTCAGTTTTCCGTAGGTCACATTCAATCGATATCTAAACTCATCTGGACGTGCGCGCGTGTCAGTCGCCCTGGCTGTGCCCATAGAAACTTTCAAAGGTCAAAACTCTAAAGCTGCTGGAGACCAATTACCGGAGAAACGCTGAGGAGACGGCTAAATGCATAACATTCTTATCATGTGCATCAGCTCTGAGTCTCCTATGGCGTGCAGACCTACTTAATAGAACTTCTTTTGCAGCTGAGACAAAAGCCCAGCGCAAGCCAGCTAGCATGTAGCATGTCACTGACCGCTAGCTTCAAACACAAAAGTGCACTTCTGAGAGACACAAAGGCATTGCAGTTAGCCTTTATTTTCACCATGGAGGACCTGTGGGGAAACCACAGTAAGCAAATAAATGGACTTTTAAAAGGAATTTGAGTTATGAAAAATGTTCTCGGAGGAAACCGACTTCTTATGAAACCAAACAGAACACCACCAGCTTCATAAATATCAGACAGGAGATAAATTATGAACAATGTTTGCCTTCCTCATTGCTGTCTATAATAAATGAGGAATTCTCAAATCTGTGACATCTTCATTCAGTTTGTGGTTTATTGGTCTATATTACATCCTCATTCTCTGTGTATTATTGCCGTATCTGGCATTTAAACATCACTATTCAGTCGTGTCGTATTACAAGCGTAATTCCAGCGAATAAATCAGAAAGCAGTGATTTGTAATTCGAATTTGACCTCCATTTGAAAAGCTACACATACAGAAGTAGTGTCTCTCAGTATGGAGTTGGGCCGCCATGTTTGCTAACACAACATGCCATACGGCGTGGAGGTGTAGAGGTTCCTAATGGTGTCCTGTGATAATCCATCCCACGCAGCTTGAATATTCTCACACAGTTCCAGCAGATTGTGCTGTAGCAGTGGAGGCGGAGTGACACCAGGACTTCTGGACGTGTGACATGTGACAACAAACCGTTCAGCTGACCACAGTGCCTCCACACACAGATTCGTTGGTCGTCTCCACCAAGACAAAAAGACATTCTGAGTCACTCTGACAGTCTGGCATGACACCATTGCAGTCTTTGGTGACGTTGACCTGGTGTTAAAGGCAGTCATCGTAACAGTCTGTGTGTATGTAGTCCTGCATCATGCTGCTGTCTGCCAAAGTTGCGGGCATTAACAGGGCAAGTCATGGAGGGCATCACTGTTCGCTGAATGTCTGCAGTCGTGGTTGTTGGGTCAGTAAGGTACAGCGATAAGACCCGTCCTTGTTTATGTCACACACGCGGATATATACACTACTCACAAAAAGTTAGGGATATTTTGCTTTCGGGTGAAATTTATGGAAAACAAAGTTCAAGTATAAGTAAAGTTACTTGTGTAAAAATCCACTCAAAAAAGTAAAAAGTAACTTATTTAAAATGTACTTTGAGTAAAGGTTACATAGGTACTTACAAACTAAAGAGCATTCATAAATTAAACCATGAAATAAACAATGCAAAAATAATTTTAAATGGAATTAAAAAAAGATAGTGTTAAATCAAATAAATCAAATTTAACACAAATAAAATTATACAAAATATACTAACAAAAACTCTAACATGTCATAGCAACCTTTCTGGAGAGGCCAGAACCCAATGTAATTCTAATGTAAGTCAATGGAGCCAGACTTTTTCCAAGTGATTTTTGGGCCATTTCTGTTGGTCCTTTCATCATGAAATTCACACACAGTGTAAGCAGCAGCTCATGTGGTCAAATAATACATAAAAGTCATAAAATCATCAAAAATGGAGATTTCATGTTTTTCATTAGACAGCGACGATATACACTGCATGTGAGGACTGATTGAACTGAAGGAAAAATAAAACAAACATTTAGATGGGTGAAATCAGCACATTTGTTCACACACAAAAATCCACAATGGTGGAATTTTGTAGATTTTTGCTGTTCAGTTTGAGCAGGAGCTGATTTTCAAAGTTAGCACAGCTCAGTCTTGCTCGCTTTGCAGTGAACACCAGTCCAGCTCAGCTGAACAGGCGCTCGCAGGCAGCAGATGCAGGCAGCAGATGTAAGCAGGCCAGTGTTGAGTTTTACGGACAATTTCTTGATGTACGGAAATGAGTTTAGTAGGTCCATCTTGTTTGAGACACAAACAAGGTATCCGTCAAGCTCCCCTGTGCTCTGTGTCCTTCTGGATTTCATTGAAGAGAAGAAATCATCTTCATCTGATGAATGCTGCCCAGCTTGTTCCATGTCACCCTGAGTCATTTGTTCAAGGAGGGTTTTCACATAGGCTAAACCTGTTTAACAACAAAAACACAAAACATCCACATGCTGTATTGAGTATTGTGACAAATACAATGACTCGGTTGCAACATAATTCTTCATGGACCTAGCAGTACAACAACAAAAATGTATGTAGTCAAAATCACGATGCCTATGATATGATATTGCATGCTTCACCACAGGCTTCATGGCAAAACAATACTCGGTCAAGAAGGCAATTTCAGCTGGACTCAGCCTGTACAGCACATAGCAAATGTTAAGGTATGTTTGCAGGAATCTTTTAATTGATCTATTAAATAGTAAAGACATTTGAAACACATGCTTTATTCATTGACACTAATGCAAGGCAGGAAATTACCACCCAGCACCAAACAAAAGCAGGTGACTTTGTTTAGAAGCCAGTAAAATAGTTTAGCCAACTACCATATTTAGCATTTGATTTTAATGAGGCTGGTATGAAGAGTAGCAAATACTGTAGACGTCAGTAATGTACCAGACACTTCCTTGTGCAGCTTTGCATCAAAATTAAAGCCAATATCCCCTATTAAGTTTGCCATTTGATCTCTTTGTAGTTATAGGGAGATGCAGACGAAAGGAACAGAGATGAGCTTGAAGCAGAAATTTTAAACAATACTCACATTGTCACACCAAACTTTTCACAGACATTCCTGATGGCGTCTTCCCCTTCCTGATGCAAGATCCGTAAGATTTTCTCTACAGACATATACAGGGGTTGGACAATGAAACTGAAACACCTGGTTTTAGACCACAATCATTTATTAGTATGGTGTAGGGCCTCCTCCTCCTTTTGCGGCCAATACAGCGTCAGTTCGTCTTGGGAATGACATATACAAGTCCTTTTTTGGATACAATCCGGGTTAGCACCCGAACATCCCTTTCAGACAGCTTCCTCTTGCGTCCACAGTTAATCCTGTTGGATGTGGTTCGTCCTTCTTGGTGGTATGCTGACATTACCCTGGATACCGTGGCTCTTGATACATCACAAAGACTTGCTGTCTTGGTCAAAGATGCGCCAGCAAGACGTGCACCAACAATTTGTCCTCTTTTGAACTCTGGTATGTCACCCATAATGTTGTGTGCATTGCAATATTTTGAGCAGAACTGTAAAACTGTGCTCTTACCTGCTAATTGAACCTTCACACTCTGCTCTTACTGGTGCAATGTGCAATTAATGAAGATTGGCCACCAGGCTGGTCCAATTTAGCCATGAAACCTCCCACACTAAAATGACAGGTGTTTCAGTTTCATTGTCCAACCCCTGTATATGGAGTTCCACAGAGTTTGATTTGGCCGGATGAGCTGGAGCTTGCATTCATCTTCAACAATTTCTGCAGCTATATATGACTGGCCTGTTTTGTTCCACAATGCTTGGCATTTTCCGAAGGCTGCATGCAATAGCCATTTGTATATACCATTCTTTTCTTCTGTCGTGGCAACTAAATTTAACAGGTGCGCTGTGCATCTTTGATGTTGGGGAAGTTGGTATTCAAGACCACTGTCTTCTTCCAGGATGCTGAATGTGTCCAGGTGGTCTGTCTGGAGCTATTCAGAAGAATCTTCCTCCAACTCTGCCTCCTCAGACGGATCCCGTCTGGCAAACACACTGAATGCTTTAATAAATCTGGAACCGCTGTCAGTCGTGGCTCTCACCACCTTCTCTCTTATCTTGTACTGTGAGTGAAAGTCATTAAGGGCACCTGCTAGAACATCAAAGGTGTGGGACCGTCTCAACCTCTTGCAGGCAAGTGCAGCAGATCTTCTTTCCAGTGTTTCTTCATTTATCCAATGAGCAGTGACGCCAATATAACTTCTGTGGTATGCTGTCCAGCAATCAGTGGTGGTGGCAACATAGGTAACTGTTCTAAGATGGGATATTAAATTTGCCTTCATTTGAGTTGCAGCTTCCTGTATTTTAGTTTGAAGAGTGGGTCTAGAAAGGACCTTGGATTGAGGATTCAGTGTTGGCAAAAGATTTTTAAATGCAGGTTCTTCAACAACAGAAATGGATGTAGACGCTCACAAATAAAGCGGATCATAAGCTTATCAACTCTCTGCTGTGGCACTCGTCTGGAAGCACTAACTTCAGTCATATCAGATATCTTTGTTTGCTTGTTTGGAACAATTGCTGGTCCATGGTCTTCCAGGGTTCGCGTTCGTGCTGTGCTGTGTAATCCATGACTGGATTACTGATGTTATTCAAGTAGTATGGGGTTGTCACTGTACCATTCACAAAGCGTAGGGCAGTTCTGACACACCTGCCCACACTGTAACAACACCACCACCATAGCGCTCTCCTTGACGTCTCCAACATCGTTGGCGGCCATCATTTCTGCTCAGCGTGAATCGACTTTCATCAGTGAACAGCACTGAGGCTCCCGGGCCCATGCAAGACGATGATGCCTGTGCCTGGTGGTGTGGTCAGGTACCCTTGCAGGTCGTCTAGCACGCAGACCACGCTGATGTAAACGGTTTCGAATGGTCTGACGTGACACTTGGGTGCCTCTCACCTCCCTTAAATGTGGCTGGAGTTGTGTGGCATTCATCATCCGGTTCTTCAGTGTGGGATGTGGTCCACTTCTATGCCATACTGTGACCCATTTCTGCATCTCTGTTGCAACCTGCTGATGACACTCTAAGCTCAGTGGCCACTTCCGCCTGAGTATATCCTGTTTGAAGCCTCGCAATGGCGAGGTACTGTTGATCACTTGTTAGGTGTCGTCTTGGTCTCATGATGTCAAAATGTGAACAGGATGATGAGGAGGAC
>CM067499.1:20693470-20706798 GCA_034552555.1 Semaprochilodus insignis
TTAGTTGGGTGTGTCTAAACTTTTGACTGGTGCTGTATAGTATGTATTTTCTAAATTGTCTTATCTGAAGCTTGACAGATTACACAGTCACATGCGACAAGAAAAGCGGGCTCAGGTGCACACCCAAGAGACAAACCTGAGGCCTCTTAAAGTGAACATATGGAAAGACCTGAATGTTGGAGCTGTGGAAATATGTCCCTGCAGTTATCTACCAAAAACTGAAAGCAGGTCTCCTGAAAAGAATAGAAGCTGCAAAAAAGGAAAAGAGTGGATAAACTAAACACTAGAAACAGATGTGCATGTAGTTGTTGATGCTTCTGTGGAATTTCCTGTCATGTTTTCTAAACAGTCTCTGAATTTGCATATTTCTTAACGTTGATGCTTGAAATGTGAATTCTTCCCAGGCTGAACATTTTGTATTTGACGTGTAGTGTGCTGGTCTGCTAAAGGCTGAGATAAGCTAAAGGCCGTTGGCACTGTGCGCAGCGAAATTCAGTTCAGTCTTATTTCTGGCACTTCGCTCATACTTCAGTGACCGCTTTCACTCGTGGAAAGCACAGCGGCATCATGTGAGTGATTACTCATGGGGCCAATTGGCAGTGACGCCTGAGCTGGAGGGGGTCCGGCTTCAACCGCGCCCTGACCTACTTACCTGAGCCACTGCGATTGCTGCCTTAAAAACCAATGACGGCAGAAGCAGAGAGGCAGGGAGCAGAGCGGCGGGGGCTGTGTGGGTTTAATATAGGATACAGTAAGGAGCAGTTGTTAAGCGTCAGACCTAAAAATGGAAGGATAGTAATCCTGTAGTAAAGGGCAAGAAATGACTCAGATTAGTAGAGTGAAATTCTTGAGTCCGACATGGTTTATGGATTAGATGGCTGTAGGTCAGTGGTCTCCAGCCCTAGTTCTGGAGATCCACTTTCCTGAAGGGGGTTTCGTTTCAGCCAGTATGCAATAAGCTGCCCCACCCTTCACTTAACTCTAATACAACTGATCCAGCCAATCAGAGACCTGGGAGGAGGTTGATTAGCTGGAGCAGGTGTGGTAAATTGTGATTGGAACTGAGCTCCGCAGGAAGGTTGGAGACCACTGCTTTAGATGCATTACTGAGATATGATCATTTGCAAAACAGTTGTTCTGCTTTTCTTATTGTAGCGTTTGGATTTTAGGTGTACAATTAACAAATCAACGCTGTCCAATGAAAAAGCAGCTGCTGTTTACACTGTGTGACGATTTCATGATGAATGGACCAACAGAAATGGCCCAAAATTGCTTGAGGGGAAAAAGTCTGGTTCCGTTGACTTACATTAGAATTAAATGAGGTTTTTGCCCTCTCCTGTAAAGTTTGACTGTGACAAAATTAATAGCTAACTTGCAGCAATTTCATTTCCAGAGAATTAGAATTAAGAACCATTTGCCAATTGGTTTTGCACACAGAGGAATTGGTCTACCACATTTAACCCATACGTCAAGTAAAACCTAACACACACAGACCAGCCCTATCCACAGTGCTCAGGGAGCAGTTGGGGGTTAGGTTACTTGCTCACGGGCACTTCTGTGTCCTGTCAGTTCAGAGACTCAAACTGGTGACTCTCCGGTCATGGATGGTTCCTTAACCTCCATAACCTCCAGCCCACGAATGCCTACCACTGAGGGGTCCATCACTGCCAGCAGGTTGGCAGTAAGTGCTTCACGATCTATACATGATCCGCCATCTTGAACTTGACTTGCCCTAGAGGAGGTGATGCTTGGAGCTTTTGTTGACATTGGGATTAAGCCTTTCGTTAAGACGATATCCACCAGGAAAACCAGGCTGAAGTGTACTCGTCAGACAGGCCCCAGGTCTGCACTCACGGAATGTAAGCTTGTTTTGAAACAGTCCAGATCTATTCTCAGGGCGCTGTTCTTTTCATCAATGTGTCATGTCCTCTTTTTCCACTAAACTCCCTGGTGTCTGGCCCGAGCCTGTCGTTCCTCTCCCTCCGCTCCGCTCCCCTGTCTCGCATCGATCACTTTTCATGTCCCGCTCCTGCACCGTATTGATCTGCCTCTCTACGCAGCCGGCTCGTGTCCCAGTTCCCGACAGCCGCCTCCCCGACCTCATTTTCTCTAAGTGCCCACTTCATCAAGGGTCAGCAGAGTCATCTCCAAGGATTCAAGCCACATCAACCCTGCTGGTCACTTACTCTCTTGCTGGGGTCGTCCTACATCTCCCGCCAACTCCGAAAGAGATGCTTGACCTTACAGCACAACCTCACTGAAACACATTTGTACTCAAAGAAGTACCATACAGTGTTCCCACCAAATTCAATTCCAATCAAAAGTGGGAACTGAAAGAAAGACCCATTTAATAATAAAAAAAAGAATTTAAAAACAAATAAAAGGACAATCTAACAAATACACTATATTGCCAGAAGTATTTGCTCGTTTGCCTTAACACACATATGAACTTGATCCCGTTCTGTTCTTTCCTAGGGTTTAATATGGTGTCGGCCCAGCCTTTGCAGCTATAACAGCTTCAACTCTTCTGGGAAGGCTTTCCACAAGGTTTAGGAATGTATCTATGGGAATATTTAACCACTCTTCCAGAAGAGCATTTGTGAGGTCATGGAAACCCGTTCCATGAAGCTCTCTACTCACTGTTCCTGAGTTAATCTGAAGGCCATCTGAAGTTTGGAGGTCTGTAGTGACTGACTGCAGAAAGTTGGTGACCTCTGTAGGGCCCTACAGAGGAAGCCCTCTAGAAGTCAATGAGTTGAATCGTCAGTCGGAGACCCTTTAAGTCGACTGACAACATTGACATTTTAATAATTATTAAAAGGGGAATAATTAATATATATTTAAGTTCTAGCTGGGCTATGACGCATGCTTGCTAAAAATTAAATCCACATGACAACGTGCGCTGGCGGTTCACCGTTGAAGGAAGCTAAAGCTGTGAAGCTGAGAAACACGGGTGGAACGATGTCTCAGAGAAAGTCTGGAGGAGCTTTTGAAGAAGAGAATCCGAACAAATTAAATCTAATTCTGCTCGTCATTTTGTCAGACATCGAACACTGCCTCAAACCAGTGAGTTGACTTTCGTTTTAGACATAATGGCTGTTTGCGGTGAAGGAAAAACGGACCGAGGACGTTTGTTTTATTATAATTATATTATTTTAGAATCTAAATTACAGATATTTTTATTTATTCGTTATATTTATATTTATATTTTTATTTATAAGTACAGTCACTTAATATACCTGCCGATAAACGAGAAATAATTATTTCAGCGCAGGTGATATAATAATTAAACGGTTTCAGGTCTACCGTTCTCCTTTTCATCTAAAAATAATTTAAATATTGACTAATTTGGTTTTATTTAGGAGTTCATTATTTATGAGAGATGAAAGACGAAGGGTCATCCTACTGAAGNAAATGAGGAGGACATCAGATCTGAAACATATGCAAACTGATTTACTGATTACTAGATAATGTATATGGAGAAAAAACAGAATAGTCGAATCGTCGGCCAGGAAGGGCGAATCCGATTCGACTGACAAAATTCTGAGTCGGGTACAGCCCTAGACCTCTGTGCACTATGCGTCTCAGCATCCGCTGACCCGGCTCTGTCATTTTACGTGGCTGACCACTTCATGGCTGAGTTGCTGTCATACCCAATTGCTTCCACGTTGTTATAATCCCGCTAACAGTCGACTGTGGAATATTTAGTAGGGAGGAAATTTCATGGCTGGACTTGTTGCACTGATGACATCCTATCACAGTACCACGCTGGAATTCACTGAGCTCCTGAGAGCGACCAATTCTTTCACTAATGTCTGTAGAAGCAGTCTGCATGTCTAGTTGCTTGGTTTTATGCACCTGTGGCCATGGAAGTGATTGGAACACCTGAATTCAATCATTTGGATGGATGATTGAATACTTTTGGCAATATAGTGTATAAGGATCAGTTGGGTAAATAGCACCTGGACAGCTGGAACAATACTGTGGTGCAGTTTCAAGCTGGGCAAGAATGTAAATATTTAGTTAACATAGTTTTTTGTGTTTTGGGTTCATTTTGCATTTTATGTGTGTTTATTTATTCATTTATTTGTTTGTTTCTTTCACTGATTGTTATTGTACATTTGTATAGTATGTCTATCAGACCCCAGGACAATTAGTGGCTACTGAGCTAGCAGCTCATGGGGATTCTAAAAATAAATAAATACATAATGAAATAAATATTTGACTAATTTCTTATCCATTTTAATTAGTGTGGTTTTAAATGGCACACGTATGCCGGACTGTTTCCAGTGAGGCCCAGTTATAATATTTTGTGTGGTTTCATCCGTAAAAAACCTGAAAACTGTTATTTCGTCACATTTTGTTGACAATTGTAGTTCATTTTGAAATGTTTTCAACTAAATTCCTTAGATATTGATTCACATAATTTTACATATTGCTCCTTTAATATGTTATTCTGTATTGCTAAGGGTGACTTGCCCTGTGGGTCCAGTGTTATGTATGTGCCTTTGATAATAAAATAAATATTTTACAAATTTTTTATCCACTTTAATAAGTGTGGTTTTAAATGGCTCATGTAGCATGGACTGTTTCCATTGAGGCTCACTTATTATATTTCATGTCGTTTAATGTGCAAAAAAAGGTTTCCGTTTATTTATACAAGACCATTTTGCAACATCTCCTCATGCTCTTTGTTACTGTGCCTTCAAGTCTGATATATGATAAACGAGCTCTGTAGCTTTTGCACTCAGTCCCAGACATCAAGCAGCTGAGGGGGTTGGGCTAAGCCGGAACAGAGCTGCTAGGGCTTTTTGGTTGGTCTCAATGGCAAACAGAGCTGAACCCCGGTGCTGTATGTTTGAGGGTAAGTAAATATTCATGTCAATTCTTCCTGAAATCCATTTACCTACAGTATTTCAAGTGGTAAACCTCGTCCCCCAAGTTCCTCCTCATATCCTTCCACTGATCCTGTAAGTACCTATGAGTTCATTCCTGCTATTTTATTATTCATTCATTCATCCTCTAAGCCGCTTATACTTCTGGGCCGCAGGGGTGCCGGAGCCTATCCCAGCACTCATTGGACGGAAGGCAGGAAACACCCTGGACAGACCACCGGTACATCACAGGACACAAACATGTTTGTCTTACTATACTTGTGAGGTCATCCATAGAGTTCTATTGATCTTTGTATTACTATACTGAATTAGCACGACACCTCCCCCTAAACCTAACCCTCACCTTAACCTCAGTATTCAAACAACTAATTTACATTATTAAATTTTGCAAAAAAATGTGATTTATGGTGAAAACGTGATAAACTGAGAACCGCAAAATTTCAAGTTCAAGTATTGTCATTTGCCCATGTCAGGACACTCATGCATTGAAATTGAAGTGTTGAGGCTCAGGTTAATACTCTACAGCAGAGCACCATTAATATACATATTAACTAAACATAAATAAAAAATATATAAAATATACACAAAATACACAATATACAGAGACAGGAGTCATATGTAGAAACCCTCTAATACGTACAATGTAAACAAGGATAATCAGAGAGAGAGAGGGATATATTAATATATAACAATATATAATAACAACAAAGTGTCAGAGTGCAGTGGTATTGGTGATTGAAATTTACATGTGGTCCTCACAAATATACCACTACAAGGACACACACACACACACACTCATTTAAGGATAAAAATAGGGGCAATTCCAATCAGACTGTGGGAGGAAACCAGAGTACCAGACACATGGAGAACATCACTAGGGGGAACTCGAACCCAGTCACCACCATGCCACCCCCTGTTCTATTATGTGTTAACTAAATTAATATTTTGTTTATTTGTGGTTATTTATTTCATTCTAATGTATTCTATTGTGTGCTTAGCCAAATTTGCCAAGACGGATGCAGCTGTCCCAACTGAGAACACAACAACAGTTTGTTCATAAACATCAGTGTAAGTGAGTTTTAACTACGTACAAGAGCACTGCATAACTATGATGATTAATCTACTGTTGCTAACTAATGTTAAATGTACTCAAAGGCAATTTGAAGTACAGAGGCATGTTTCCAGATCTGACTGGATGGCAGTGAACACTTTGCAGTAGAGTGATATACTGAGCTGAACTATTTCACAAGTTCTGTGAATAAACTGTATTGTTTCTCCCAGTGGCCTCTAAAAACCAGGAGGAGCCGCTCCAGGCATGCAGTTAGAATGGACAGTCAAGGTTCTTAATATCATATGAGGGGCATCATTCTTTGGAGCAGGTTTAACTTAATACTGCAGCATTCTGATGCCATTCATTGCATTCATTTAAGCCTTGGCTGGACTCATTTAACGTGGGCACTGAATGGCAGAAAACATTTAATCCATATCACATTTGTGTTTGTGAGCGTAAAAGGAGATATTTGTGTATTTTTGCATAAACATAAAGTATGTGAAATATCCACAACTTGCAAGTCAAACTGGACTGTATTTGTAACCCTCTGTATTGTGTTCAGTACGCACACTTAACACTTAAATGCTAAACTGTACATTTATGAGTTGATTTTGTGCAATCAGAGAAAGAAAGACCTTTTTGACACTCTCTTTCAGATGGGCAGTCCTACGTAAATACTGCAGCAACCAGCTCCTGGATGTGACCAGCCAGGCATTTTGAGTCGAGTGCAGTGCAGATGCTACACAGCTCATCACACTCACCACCAGAAGCTCGCTGATATCTCTACTGCGACCAGGTGCGCTTACATTTACTGAGAGGGGCCATAAGGCACCATTGTCCTGTCACCAGCAGTGGAGATGGAGCCCCAGGGCTCACAAGCAGTGTCCATGCCAGTGGGCAGCAGAGAAGATGGAAGACCATTGTTGCTGCCGTCACCCTCTGCTGGTGGTGTTAGATTATAACATATTGGTGATGAGCACTGGTTGGGGGGGCTTCCTGTGATTTTTTTTGTCTGGGGCCCCAACAGACTCAAAGAATCGTTGCAAGTTCGGCAACCCTTTATTACTCCAGGAAGACTCAATGCTACAGTGACTCACTATCGCCTCTTCAGGTACAACGTGGTATTACAAGACAAGACAGGCTGGGGCTAGCTGCTTAGCATGCTAACTTCAGTAGATGTCTCTGAAACATGATAGAGAGACTTCTTTAACACACTGTCAAAACTAAACTTCAACTAAATTCCTTAGATATTGATTGACCATTTTACATATTGCTCCTTTAATGTCCCTGTGGGTTCAGAGTTTTGAATGTGCCTTTCTGCTGGTGACAGTAAAAGAGCACTCAGTCTGGCTTTGTTTGCAGTTTAGTATCTGTATACAGTCTCTATGGACTAGGGAGTAAAACTTTAACAGTGTTTACCAAGTACATCAAGCTCCTATTACAAAGAAGCAGGTTTCTTGTATTGTGGCTCTGATAAAGGAACACAGTGCTCAAAGCTTATTCTAATGTGCTGATGTCAGCAGCGCATAGCTCATAAGCACAAAGAGCACAATGAAGTCATACTCTTAGGCTGTTTACAGTATTTTCACAAGCCTGGTTTCCCCCAGCATGTGAAGCACTAGCTCTATTTCTCTCAGCCTGATCTCTTCAGCTTTTCTTACAGCCCTTCTGCACTTTCTTCTTGGGCTGATGGGCTTCGATCACCTGAACACTGCAGCGTTTGATCTCCTCCCAGGACAGCAAGCCGTCCTCCTCACCTCCTCACAGCTGCTAAAGCTGAACACTTCTGAAGGCAGGATGGAAAACAGTGGAAAGATGGTGAAGGACAGAAACTGTAATGAGCCAACAGGCCAGTCAGACATACTCAGGAGACTTCCATCTCAGCTACGGACGGGCAGGCTAAAGGCAGAATTCTCACAGGTGACAAAAATAAGGAAGAAAGCCTCATTAGGACATGTAGACAGTAACGTAAGCCTATGTAAGACATGCCGTCCTTTATTAGCTGTTAAATCTGTACCTCAGATCATTAGGGACTTCAGTTTTCCTTTCTGCCTCATTAGTTGCACCCAGAAGGAATCAACCAACAGGAATGAAACTTGGTGGGTAGGTTTGACATGAGACATGAGAATGATTCAAGTTTCACGCTCGGCCGTGCATGTGACGCAAGCAAGGACGGGCCTTATCACTGTACTTGACTGACCCAGCAACTGTGATTGCGGACATGCAGTGAGCAGTGATGCCCTCTATGAGTCATCCTGTTAGTGCCAGCACCATTGGCAGGCAGCTGAATGACACAGGACTACATACATGCAGAACTTTATAACGACTGCCCTTAACACCACATCAACATTGCCAAAGACTGCAATGGACTGTTCCAGACTGTCATGGTGTGAATGGCAGCGGGTCATCTTCAGTGACCAAGATGAACAGTTTGTCACACGTCACTCATCCAGAAGGCCTGGCGTCACTCCACCTCCACCCCTACCACACAATTTGCAGGAACTGTGTGAGAATATTCAAGCTGCATGGGATGGATTATCACAGGACACCATTAGGAACCTCTACAACTCCATGCTGAGACATCTCATCAGTTGGAACTGTCAGCTTTTGATTGGTAGTGATAAGAGTGCAAGCAAAGAGGAGGTGGAATTCAGCCCAACACCTGAAATGACTGCCTGCAGTGTTAAGCTACACCATGAAGTTTTATTCATCTTTAAAATGGTCGTATTGTGCCTAAGGTCGTAAGTGACCTTAATGAAGACCTTTGAGTGAGTTGAGGGTTTTTGGAATGTATTTACTAAAAAAAAAAAGATTTCGGTGACTATTGACTTCTAGTGTTTGTTTGCAACATTAGCTTCCAGTACTGAACTAAAGAAGCTAAATTTGGACACCACATGTCTCCAAATCATTCCTTTAAAGCATCCCAGCTGTCTGTTTTTAAACTCTAGGAGACTGAGACTGACCCACTGAGGCACAGCTATGCACAGGGCTTTGAGCACACTTGTAGTAACTCATGGGTTCCATCATGGTGCTGTGCTCCAGGAAGCTTCACGTCTGATTGCGAGGACAGCTTCATGAGCCCTAAGCATTAAGAGTTTCAAGGGCATTTGCAGCTTTAAGATACAGCCAAGAGTCTGTTCTCTGCAGAGAGGAGTTTATAACCTTCTCCTGATCTGAGCTGCTGGCCTCCACTGGCTCCACACATGGCAGCTGGGCATTGATATCCCTTAGCTTCTCTGCAGTGTTCACACTGCCCTCTCCGGCCCACTCATGCGAGTACAATTAGGTGACAGCACAGATGAACCTTAACAAGTCCCTGACTACAACACAGTCAGTCAACAAAAGGGAAAGACCCAAGAACATCATGCCAGAACACTAAAATGGCCCATCCCATTAGGCCCTTCACGCAGAAATATGGGGAGGTGACTGAGGCCTGGTGAAATATAAGGACTATGTCACAGATGGTAGTATAAAACCAATTTACGCACAAGGCTGGACTAACTTTTCTTTTCTAATTAATTGCAGAGCGTGTCAGAACAGAAGATTTAAAGATTTACCAAAGTCGTTTTTTACTCCCACCAAGGGCATCCGGACCACCTTTAGTGACTTGAATTAGTGGGATATGATGAATCCCTTCTTTGGCCGGCCCACAGCTCATTCTGCTGTAGAGGTTGTTAATGCTCTGCTCAGCTCTCTGAAGCACTGCCTGTGCCCTGCCCAGTGCCCACTCCCATTGGTCACAATGCTGACTCTGCCCAAGCCCCGCTTCCAGTCCTGCCCTCCAACCTTGTTTCCAAAAAGTTGGTAGCCAATGTAGCTGATGAAGAATGGAGGTGATGTACGCGGACCTCTTGGTGCGTACTAAGACCCTGGCTGCAGAGTTTTGAAAGTACTGCAGAGGGGAAATGGTTTTGGAGGGTAAACCATGTAACAGAGAATTACAATAATCTAACCAAAATGCATGAACCAAAATCTCAGCATCTTTAGAAGTAACCACACTCTGCACAATGCAGCCGAAGTTCCCATAAACACATTCCTAAACCTTGTGGAAAGGCTTCCCAGAAGAGTTGAACCTGTTATAGCTGCAAAGGGTGGGCTGACATCTTATTAAACCCTATGGCTTAAGAATGGGATGTCACTGAAGTTCATATGCGTGTGAAGGCAGATGAGCGAATACTTTTGGCTATATAGTGTACGTAAATGACCTCTGCTTGGATGGGATAGCCTGTTCTGTGCCCCGTTCAAAAAGCATTTTCCTGGCTGAAAAGCACTCCTTACATAACTTGAGTGAGGCTAAACGGCTGTACTGAATTGTGTTGGTTTGTGACATCACAAAAACAATCACAGCTTACTTCCCTAAATATGGACCATGTCCCGTGGAGTGAATGGGACATTTTGTAACCTGAACTTCTACATACACTCATACAACTCATTTCACACAAGCAAAAGAAAATAGTTTTTCAACAATATGGGCCCTTTAAACCAACACAAGGCTCTCAGACACCTTAAACAGCCCATCGTTTAATGACCGCTCGCGTTAAAGTGCCCTCTTAAACAGGCGATAAAGCATCAGCCTCAGGGGGACCAAAAAAAACGATAAGCTTAATGGCACCATTTAAAGCACCCTATTATCCTGTCTAGGGGTTATATCTCTGTATATCATCCTATACAGCTGCTGAACTCTGTTTAAGGACAGACGAAAGGGGACCATGTGGAGGAGTTCACGTCTGATTAGATTAAGGCATTAAAATGAAGTCCTGTATTGAACTAGTTGCCGGTGGGTCGTTAATCGTGAGGAATGCTGGAGGTGCGAGTGGCTGAAGAATGAGAAACCTTTCGATACGAATCAGCCGAGACATCAATCAGTCACCGTGAGTGGCTGTGAGGAACTGTCCAGCATGCTGTGTGTGGCATGCCAGACCAATAAGGCCCGGTCCACTTCTACCACCAGCGGTCATTAATGCAGAGTGGGGTCAGCACTCAGCCTCACAGCAAATCATTAAAGCTGCTGCTGGAATTCATGGTAGCACACCTACTACTCACATGTATTGTGTGCTCAGCGTGTTGCAGGGGGAGAAACCGATGATGCATGTCTGAAAATAAATGACTACATACAGAAGTGGAGACAGCATTCTGTGCAATCAGGCAAGGACTTTCCAACAAGAGAGATCAAAGCAGCCAAAGCAGCACAGGCAATATCGTCAGCTGGCTGATAAGCTGAAGACATGAGAACCACTCACTTCTCCAGCTCCAGTTTGTACCCCATATAAACCACAGCCATCAGCAAGCTGCCCATCCGGCACTGAAGAGAAGATAAAGGTTGCCAGGAACAATAAATGATGATAAATTTAGACTGATATGAGTAATATTTATTGAGCTACACATACAGAAGTAGAGTCTCTCAGTATGGCGCCGGGTCGCCAGGTTTGTTAACGGAATATATCAGACATCTCGGCATGGAGTTGTAGAGGTTCCTAATGGTGTCCTGCGATAATGCCTTGGTTGGTCACACCATGACAGTCTGGCATGACACCATTGCAGTCTTTGGCAACGGTGAGGTGGAGTTAAGGGCAGTCGTCATAATGATCTGTGAGCATGTAGCCCTGTGTCATGCAGTCATCTACTAATGGTGCCAACACTCATGGAGGGCATCGCTGCTCACTGAATGTCTGCAACCATGGCTGTTGGGTCACTCCCCACGTGTCGGACAATTCGTCAGTTCTTTCTCTCCTATTTACTGCCCCAACGGTATGCTACGGTAGTATCCGCACAACTGGTATACCACGCAGTACATCGATGAGACCATCCTGCTCTTCCAACTGCTCAAATTGCTTTAGAACTCTTCTCTGAGGCATACTTCCTCGTTTATGTCACATGCACGGGCGAGCGTGAAACTTGAATCATTTGCATCTCTCACAATGTCAAACCTACCCACCAAATATTAATCCTATTGGTTGATTCCTTGTGTGCAACTATTTTTTAATGATGAGTGTATATTTATTGATCAATCAGTAAAAAAAAACCCCACACATACAGTATTCACAGCTGGACATACGACAAAAACTCATATCTCTAAATCGAATTTAAAGATTTTGGACCATTTATATTGGTCCATCCATCAAGTGACAAGGCTTTGATTCTACTGCAGTGATATACAGTATTATCTGAGCATCCTGTATACTTAGCTATGTGTTATATCCTAAGCAGCTCATGAAAATGGCTTGTAAGTCACTTACTCTGTGACATTTAGCAGGCTAAAAACTCTCCACCAGGGGGTGCCTGTGTCAAATAGCTGTTAATGCCTTATAAGAGTAGTCCTTCGCATCGATGACACTGCGTGTCCTTGCATCATCAATATGCCAACACCATTTTCCACTACCGTGGCCTACATTTCATAGCCGAATTAGCATTTTAAGTTGTGGAGAATTCCTCACATTACTATCTAACAATCAGCCATTGTTAAGATGACCTTTTCAGAAGGATAAGCCAAAGCTCTGGCATTTAGATGTGTTTGTGATGTGTTATCATACTTCTGACAGCAGCGCAGTGAGTGAGCTCAGCCAGGACGTCCCGTGTGGCCGTCTTTCCCTCTGGGGCAAAAATGTCCTGTTGTGCGTCGCTCTGGCATTTCTGGCTCCTTTGGGATATTAACAAATTCTCTTATGAGATTCTTAACTCCCTCCTTCCTTACTTTTTCTCCTGGCATTGCATTGTCTGGGCTGTCTTCACCTGCTTCTCACTCCACTCCTTCTCCCTGGCCCATTGCTCTACCTTCAGCCGCCTTTTCATCTGCAGTAGCATAGACTGACAGAACAGGAGTGAGAAGGAGTCATTAAGAGTGTCATTTTAATACCTCACCGCAGAAATGCCAATGTGGTCAACTGCAGGAGGGGCTCATATATTATACATTAATCTTGTATTATTATTTTTCTCCAAAAGAAGACACATTATGTTTGTGTGGCTTTATGTATCGATAGATAGATAGATAGATAGATAGGATAGATAGATAGATAGTCTTGTACTGTGTCTTTGAGGAAGACTAACATGCTGAGGTACTGAGGTGTTGGGATAGGAGACTCGGGAGAGTTCATGATTCTGCCATGAGTAGTGCTGTTTTATTAAACACCAGGCAGAAAAGGCACACAAAGCCAGGGACAGCAGGCTAGGCCACTACTAGCAATAGACTGCAATAGCAAACCCACTCTAACTAACCCCACTGCCCAACATAGCTCACATACCACGTAACTTTTTGATGGATGGATGGATAGACAGACAGATAGATAGATAGATAGAAAGACCAACAGGTAGACAAACAGATAGACAGAGAGGCAGGCAGATAGATAGATAGATAGATAGATAGATAGATAGATAGATAGATAGAT
>CM067499.1:20707183-20717677 GCA_034552555.1 Semaprochilodus insignis
AGACAGCCCCTCATGCATAGTGCCATGTTACATACTGGGGGCAGAAGTTCAAAAAGATGCCATAGCACTTCACGCCTCTGAGGACGCCCAAGGTACTCTTCACCCTTCCATCTTGGTAGAACTTCATGTTAATGGAAGATCTAGCCTGCAGGTGGAACAGACCATGACTAAATCGGAGAGGAAATTACTAGCTAGAAAAAAAAAATAACTTTCTCATAATAAAACATGAAATATTAATACAGGGCACAATATAAATCATGATTAATATATAAGATGCAGACTGATTTTTCATGGCCATTTAGCATTTTTCATTTCAGCTGATAAGAATCAAACAAGAAAACAGCAGTGCATGCACTGCTCTGTCTGGGGTCCTGCCTCTGTCCTTGGTGCTGAATCATAAATGTATTGTAACAGCGGATGTAGTTATACCTGCTTATGCTTCTCACTGTCTCCAATACTGTCCAGTTCCAGACCTTTTACACTCTGCTCCAGCTCCACATTGATGGTGGGCCCTCTCCACTGATGGACCTGGCTACTAAACTGTGCAGCAAGAGATGGGCTACAGTAACTGTGCACCTATATGATGGGGGATGATACGATGTGTATATATAACAAATGAATAGACAACTCAGTGTACATACACATGGACGTATGGCAGGGTGGATTTGATTGCATTGACATCAAGCCATTAAGGTATTAATGAGGTCACAGAGCCCAGGGCTGGGGCTTGGCACTCCTCTTGCTGCCATATGGTATTGGGCATTGTGGTCTCAGACTCATGTGCGACTGCATCCCATTCGAGTTGCAATGCCAATGTCAGCAATGGCTGCACCTTTAAGTAGCTCAACTGCCAATTAGAAGGAGTGCCTGGATTTGACTGAGAGTCCTGGAACAATGTTTTAGGGGCAGATCATACTGAATTGCAGAGAAACCAAAACGTTGGCCGCTGATTTCTGGTGAAGGGAATAAAATGTTGAGCTGCTTCCTTGCTGCCTCAGGGCCCAGATGGCCTGCTGTCACTGAGGCTCTCATAGATTTCATGTTTGTCAAGAAATTCTGCAGCCGAATGTCAGGGCATATGCCTCTGATCTAAAGCTCTGGAGAGATTCTGTCATGCAGTGTTGATTTGATTTAGAACAGATGAGTAAACCAAAAGCCAACCAACAGAGTGGCTCAAGCAGTAGAATTATATTTTACAATGACCTTTATCAGAAATGACCGTTGTCAGATCATTGAGCAATGTTGTGGCAGACCGCTGAAGTGGTTTGATAATGAAGCATGCAGTTCAAGCAAGACTTTGTATGCTTACCTGTCACTGAAATATCCCTAATAGCGTGTAATACCTCCAGAAGCACAAATAACAGCTGTGATCCGAGTTTCTGGATGTAGGCCACATCAATGTTCAGACACTCTTGCATCGAACAATTGTGTGGTTGGGCCAGATGTGGTAGATGCCTTTCCTGGCACAATTCTGAGGAGAATTTCCTGTAGACTGGGATTTTAGCCACTGCTGGTAGACCCGTATGACCATACGCTTCCATACACCTGCAGATTCAGCTACTTCCTTCACACTACGGTCTTTGGCACACCCAAATGCAATCACTCCTTTTAGCCAATCATTAACATCTGCTTTGGAGCCATTTTCCACATTCACTGCACTGTGCCAGCTCTTGATCTATGGATCCCGTCACTCACACCCTGCAGGTGTTTATAGCCCCATCATCCTCGTGCAGCGCCACTTGCAGGAGCCTGAAGTTACTACCACCTTAAACATGCAACGTAATTAATTTTTTGTCCAGTGAGCTTCTAAACATACATGAACTGAACAGAGCAGAGGTGTCAAACCCAGGTCCTAGAGGGCCACCGTAGTATTGGATGATGTAACGTATTGCCTGAAATTCATTCTTATGAGTTTAGTCATTACCTTAATACCAGTGTACCATGAAAAAGTCCAACAAACAACAAAGGCCACACAAACGGTGCAAAACAATAAGGTAGTGCCATTTAGCAGGACTGCTAAGTCAGATGTTTCAGTCACATTTCAGTGAAAATGAAAACACTGCAGTCCCTCATCTTCGCTGCGTAGCCACCTCATCTGGAGAATACCAGACAGGGTATCTCAGTCGATGTAACTGGTGAGTGTAATTCTCTTCTAATTGTTGGGAAATAATCCCATACTGACTCTTCACTAACAGTGCAGGTCATTACTGAGCTGCTGGACATGAACACTCCTGTAGACTCACTCTTAGCCACCACCTAGAATACCACAGTAACCATCCGGCACAACTGCGCTTTCCTAGTTAGTGCTGTGCTCTTTATTTTTGCCAGATGTTTTCTGTTTCTGATGAATCAAGATAATTGCATGAACACTCGTGGATCTAATGCCTGTCACTTGGAATCTAAGTCGCCTCCACGTTTCTGGCATCAAACAGCCCTATGTTGAGGGCTGGATTCTTCTTTTGCCGACGCACTGCATGCAAGATAGTCTGGAAGGGGGCACAGGCTTCATAAGCCAGGAGACAAGGAGGTGTTGACACTTGTACATATTAATAATTGTGCATATTAAAAGATTTTTGCATTCTTAACGAGCGTTAAGGTTGAGAGATGCCATGTGAGCAGTTATTTGGGCACAACAACAACATTCACTCGCTCACTCACTCATTTTCTAAGCCATTTATACTTCTGGGTCACAGGGGGAGCTGAGGTCTATCCCAGGGCTCACTGGACAGAAGGGAAGAAACACCCTGAACAGGCCACCAGCCCATCGCATGGAATAACAACAACATAATAATAATAATAATAATAATAATAATGTAGCATCTGCCATTGACAGAGCTACCACATAAGCACGGGAGGTGTGACCAAGCAATGTGGCCATGCGGTGCAATGTGGACTCTTGGGAGGCACCACGCTGCTGATAAGAACTGTTTCTTTGGGATAGACGGAGCGGGTGTTAGTGTCCATCACAAGGTGAAGCTGTACATCTATAAGTGGCTTTCTCTGCAGTCTCACTGTGCACAGTAACGCTGGGTGGCAGTTCTCTTTTCCACCTGCTAAAAGAACATTTGCCTGTACATGCCATATTTGTGTCTTACCTTACACCAACACCACACTGGTGTCAGCTGACCCAGTGGTCAGGAAGGCGATGCATGAAGAATTGACACTAGGGCACTTCCTGGGTGCACTGCTGCCAGAGGAGCTGAGACGCCATGTTCAGCTTGCTGCACCGGTCAGCACTCAATCCAGTGTAGCGGGGCTCCAGTGCACATGAGCAGCAATGTTCAAAGATGTATGAAGTTTCCTGCCTCTATTCTTACAATTTATTATTTAACATAGATGATTTGTGGTGGGTGTACCATTTTACAGAGAAATCCTACTTTTTGAAACAAAGCTGCTTTAAACATGTTTTTGGCCACAAGAATGACACAGAAACACTCACAGTGATATTCCAGTCAGATTTACTAGCAACCGTTCAACAAAACAGTCCAACACACTTATCCCAGTGCCACAAGCCCTTGTGTTAAAAAACAGAGTTTTCTAAATAAAGTTAGAGCAAATAAAGAGGTCTAACTTGAGACAAACTGCTGCCCAAGTGCTAAACACCACTGAGACAATTACTACCTCATTATGATGAATGCCAGTATTAAAACTACTATATTATTACAATCAGCAACAAACATCCACTGGATCATGTTTTTAATAAGAGTTTTCCTTCTAGTAACAATCAGGAACATAAACACAACACATTAAGCAGCTAAAACTGTCATATCAAAATTGCATTGATATTGCATTGAAATGCTAGTAGAAATGTGCGTCCAGAGCACAAAGGCTGCCGACCTTGATGGGCTGCGATTGGATTCTCAGAGAATCCACAGTATGATATATGTTTGTACATAAGGCTGCTGTCAGAACAAAACCTTGTATCTCCATTTTTGTTGTTTTGCATGTTTTTGTTTTTACAGTCTTTTCACAGAATGCCAGCTGCCCACAGTCACATGCTCAATTTCGCAATGAACAGCCTCAACAGAAAAGCTCCAAAATTACTTTTGGAGAAATCTAGTTTCATTAACTTTCATTCGAAGTGAAGAAAGTTTTCTCCTTCTCCTGTAAAGTTGACGTTTTGTAAGTTTTGTTCTGACAGTGATGTGATATATATAGCACCTGATATACAGTTCACACTGTATTAGTTGATGGCTGAGACTCACAGCTGCAGGCCTGAAGACTTAACACTATGTTAACGCGTTCTCTAACCAAGAAGCCCTTCATGAGTTAGCTTAAGAGTAACGGAGCAGGGAAAACTGTAGTATTTCCAGGGTTTGGAAACCTCTATGAGATTTGACACTGATTTATTGTTCTATATCTCAGGTTGTCCACACTCTGTTCCCTGTATTAATGAAACATTACAACTCCAGACATCATGATACGTTCCCTTCCTCCTCCATCATGATGTATGACACTACAGTCTGTTCTTCTTGAAAACTAGGGTACCTAAATTAGAAAAGTGCAGGCCATTCTGGTCAGTGTGTGCTGTGGCTGGTGTGATTGGTTTTATGGTGATGTCTTCGTCTTCTTGTCACCTTGATTTCTTCATCCTGTGAAAAATATGAATTCCCCCTCAGACGTTAAACATAAACAACACTATCACAAATGTATTCATGTGCAGAATGCAGATACTATCATCTACTGCATTGGTGAAGCGTGACTATAAGAGTTAGGCCATCATTTCAGGCTGTAGTCCATCTGTTTCTCTGTGTACTTTACTACCCTGTTGTTCAATGGTCAGGACCACCACAGAGCAGGTATTACATGGGTGGTGGATCATTCTCAGCACTGTAGTAACACTGACCTGGTGGTGGTGTGTTAGTGTGTGTTGTGCTGGTGCGAGTAGATCAGACACAGCAGTGCTGCTGGACACCTCAGTGTCACTGCTGGACTGAGAATAGTCCACTAACCAAAACCGTCCAGCCAACAGCGTCCTGTGGGCAGCGTCCCATGACCACTGATGAAGGACTAGAGGATGACCAACACAAACTGTGCACAAACTGTGACTTTACATCTACAAGGTGGACCAGCAAGGTAGGAGTGTCTAACAGAGTGGACAGTGAGTGCACACAGTGTTGAAACACTCCAGCGGCACACGCTAACACACAACCACCACGTCAATGTCACTGCAGTGCTGAGAATGATCCCCCACCACCCAAATAATAAAATAATCAGATTTCATTTGTCCTGTGTTTGACTGTTTGTGTGTGCTGCTGTTTTGGCCAAGGCTCATACGGAACATCTGAAATCTGTAATTACTCTGGTTAAGCAAAACGGTCAGGTCCTCTTACTGTATCGGCAGTGTCTGCTGTCTCCTCTTCCTCGTCTGTATGCTCCTCCTCTTCCTCAGTGTGCTCATGTTCACTGCTGGCGTTGGACAGCTCGAAGTCTGACAGCACTACGTCCTCGTCGTAGTCTGTCTGGTACTCCGACTCCTCTGTGAGAGACGGAGGTCGAGGAAAGAGAGCATGGAAACTCAGGGTGAGCATGAGGAGCAGGAATAAACAGGCCGTCTGAATGTAGGTGTGAGCCAAAACCATTTCTCACCGTCCACAATGGCCTGCTTCACCGGCTCTATCCGGGACACTATCTCGGCCAGGTCCGTGAAGGAGGCATTGGGACAGGTCACCACCTGCACAGCGGGCACCAGGAGAAGCAGGTGTTTATTTTAATGTTTGGTTTATTTTAGAAAACTTGTCATTGCTGTCTTAAGAAAACCTTACAGCGCCCCCCCTACCAGCTCCCTTTGACAACGCTAGGCTAAAGGCATTCTCTCTTCTCCTTTAATGTGACTGTTGCAAACATAAGGCTTTTTCTTATAACCCCATTTTCATACAAACCCAATAGTCTCATTGAACTACCTTAAACGAAAGAACCACTTACAAGTCAGCTTAACAGCTGTTCTGTGTGTTACATTGAATTGCAATGGAGCTAATCTTCTCCAAGTGGACTAACAGGCTAGGAACTTGGATTGATTCAAGCTTCTAATTAAAGAGGCAAGCAATTTCTGCAGCTGGGTGTATGATCAGCAAAACACTGCATACAGACTAGCTGGGTCTAAGTAGAGGTATTCAAGCAGGCTAACAAGCAATGTAAATGACCTAGCTGGGACTAGTAAAGTCTTCATCAGGCAGGCTAGCAATGTCATATAAACAAACTAGCTAGGTCTATGTAAATCAAATCAAACAAATTACCTAGCTGGGTCCATTTAAAACTTCTTAATCAAGTCTTAATAAAGTAGGCTAGCATACAACGTAAATGAACCAGGTGGGTCCATGTAAAGATTTTCAGCAGGCAGCCTAGCAAACAAACAAACAATGTTAATGAACTAATTGGCTCTACATAAAGTCTTCACCAAGCAAGCTAGTACTACCTTGTAAACAAACTGGGTTTATGTAAAGTTCTTCTTCATGTAGGCCAGAAAATTAACTAGCAGGGTCTCCATAAAGTCTTCACCAGGTAAGCTAGTACAGTGTGTCTTGTAAGGACTAGCAAATAGATTTCATTAACTATGTGGTCCTTTGTAAATATCTTTAATAGCCAGGCTAGCAAACCGTAGTCATGTTTACATGCAGCCTAATAAGCCAATAATAATGCAAATAATAGCTCAATCTGAATAAAACGTCCATGTATACACCTCTGTTGGAATAGACTAGTTCAAGTAAGGCCATTCTAAATACAATTTATAGCCGATTGAACAATAGGTAGGTAAACAACTCCGATAAACAGAAGAATAGTAACCATGTTAACGCCTGTATCTGTTTACATTTCCAATGGGAAAATTTCTGTGCATTTGCGTCATAGTGGAAGTTCATATTGTTTAACATGATGGGAGCCAGAAAATGGTCTGCAGAGGAGATGAACTTTATAAGACTTGAAATAGGATGTTTCTTGCCTTCTGACCAATGAGCACCTGGACAGGCTCCAGCATGCCCAGCAACCCAGAAGATTAAGTGGTTTAGCAGATGAAAGAATGAATAAAAAAAGGGGATGGACGGCCACAAAGCTAGTAATAACGAGCTGTTCAGACAAACATGTGAGCAAACAAACAAGGGTGGGTTTACATGGACTACAGAGCAAAAGAAAAACAGATGGAAGTTTCTCAAAGGCCAGCATATTGCAAAGGCCAGGAAGGTCAAATTGGTGGGACTTTCATCCAGTTTGTGTCGCAGAATGTTGCAGGACCTGACGTCTTTCTTCCGTCCCTTCTTTAATAAATGCATGAGAAGTACATTTCCCTGAGCCTGCCTTCATTTAACTGCAATTAAAAACACAAGTTCACCAGCTGAAAACATACTGCCGTAACAGCGCTGCTGATCTCACTCTGACTGGACTCATGTGACCTGATTACTTGTGGTGTGCATGTAAATGACAATATCAGAGTACGGTGTGCATATGAACCCCTCAGCCAGAGTACGGTGTGCATATGAACCCCTCAGCCCTCAGTCCATAACAATCAGAATGAGTTCAGTCGGTTTAACAAGAATCTTTGCATGCACATGTATCCAACGTAAATGAACTAGCTGGGCCCATGTAAAGCTCTGTAGTGCAGCTGGGCTCCACTCACATTGCTGGTCTTGCTCTTGTGGAACTCCTCTTGATGGCGGTCTTTCAGCATCTTCTCCACCACCCCGCTACGGCACCACACATCAAAGACTGTCTTTCCATGCTGGTAGCCCACGTCCTGTAAGAGGAAGAAAAGGGATGAAAGAAAGACAAAAAGAGCTACAGAAGAAACAGCCAAAACAACTTGACCTGACTGAACAACAGAGGACCACTCACAGCGATTTCATCAAACTTGCCAAAGTCCAAAGTGCCAAAGCGGTCGATGGCAGGCCGGATGTACTCGCAGTAGTCGCTGTCCTTGACTGACTCCAGCTGACGCACACAGCACACATAGGCCAGCCGGGTCTGGATCTCCGCCATGTTCAGCACCTGTATGGTCAGTCATTCCAATTACAAATCGCTCTGCTTACCAAACTCATTTGCATGTTACCTTTCACCCCCCACTGTCTGCAGGACACACCTTCTCAGAGAAATGGCAACAGTAGCAGTACACTTCCAAAAGTGCAAATTCAAAATCATTAGACAGCTATCGGCCTGCTACCGCTTCTCTGTGTGTAGAGGTTTATCAATGTGACCGGCAAAAGATATTTTAAGCACCACGGCCCAGTGTCAGTTTCACCCGCTGACAGCTCTTTTTACCCATCAGTGCTTATCGCTGATGTAGGCCTTTGTTACAAACTGCATTATTAATTCCATGGGCCGCTTCCAGCATTCTAACCTTCACTCTCTCTGCCAGAGGGTTCAGGCGTTTCCACA
Source organism: Semaprochilodus insignis (assembly GCA_034552555.1). NCBI lineage: Eukaryota > Metazoa > Chordata > Actinopteri > Characiformes > Prochilodontidae > Semaprochilodus > Semaprochilodus insignis. The sequence continues at coordinate 20,715,548 of CM067499.1, forward strand.
GCAGCCACCACCCAGACAGCGAGTCTCCATAGTTGGTGAGGTTGGTCTCGTCCTGGCTGCCCACGTCAATAGCAATCACCACCTTGGCACCCATCGAACGAGCCACATCCGCTAGGGACATCAGGGCAAGAGTACACAAAGGGTAGGTCAATTAATCAATCATAGCACTTTTGGTTTACTACAATATGGTCAGCCAATCTATTGCATTTTGTTTTACTTTAAGTGAACTCATCGTCAAAAGAACAGCTGCACCCAGAAGGAGGTGTGGGACTGCAGTGTTATTGGGAAGGAAGATAAAGGTTACCAGGAACAATAAATGATGATACATTTAGACTGATATGATCAATATTTATTGATCATTTATTTACCAGTATGGTGTCGGGCCGCCGTGTTTGCTAACGCAACATGCCAGACGTCTGAGCATGGAGTTGTAGAGGTTCCTAATAGTGTCCTGTGATAATCCATCCCATGCAGCTTGAACATTCTCACGTAGTTCCTGCAGATTTTGCAGTAGGGGTGGAGGTGGAGTGACACCAGGCCTTCTGGATGTGTAACGCATGTGACAAAACAATCTTGGTGCACATGGATTCGTTGGTCGTCTCCACCAAGACAAAATCAGGCCACTGCCACTGCCATTATCACTCCATGACAGTCACCACTGAAGTCTTTAGTGATGTTGATGTGGTCAGTCATTGTAACGGTCTGTGTGCATGTAGTCCTGCGTCGTGTAGCTGTCTGCCAGTGGTGCTGGCACTAACAGGATGACTCATGAAGGGCATCACTGCTCGCTGAACGTCTGCAATCGTGGCTGTTGGGTCAGTCAGGTAAAGTGATAAGGCCCGTCTATCCTTACATCACATGCATGGCTGAGTAAGAAACTTGAATCATTTGCATCTCTCACAACGTCAAACCTACCCACTAAGTTTCGTTCCTGTCGGCTGATTACTTCTGGATGCAACTATTTGTGCAACTATATTTTTTGACCATGAGTGTATTAAAAATAAATTATAGTTAAAAATGTAGATATGAACCATATGGGTTGGTATCCTGATCATGACGCAGGAGTTTAAGCATTGCTCTGCTGCTGAAAAGGCCATTCATGTGCATAATTCACTCCTATGGACCGGTGTTGATCTAGGGGGAGTCCTGTAAGCTTGTCCGGTTTAAGGTTGAAAACTCAGCTGTCTCTGAGAACGCATGTGTTAGTAATATGGAAGGATGAATGAATCCAACCTTACCAGGCAGGTTATTGATGTAGCCACCATCCATTAGTAAGTGTCCATCTTTTGGGTCACAGAGGGGAGGCAAGTAGCCCGAGAGAGACATGCTGGCACGGACATACCTCCACAGAGAGCCTGGGAATAATAAAAGAGAACCATTTAGCTCCTGTTTGCAGCCTACACAGACAGATGAAGATAAAACAGCTGGAGGTGATGGCTAACCATCAGTGTGCACTCTCATGGAGGAGGCAGTGATGTCTGTGGTGATGTTAAAGTAGGGAATCCAGAGGTCCTACAATGGAGAACAAGAAAACAGTGTAAGCATGAACACAGGAGCAAACAACAGCGAATCAAAGCAGAAAAATAATGAAGCGTCATTTCCCACAATATTAAGTCGTGCGCCTAGCTCGACTTAATGGGGTGGGGGGTGGGGGGTGTTGGGGGCAGGAAAGTACAGGCCTACAGGAGCGGGCCAGAAGAGAATAACTTTCAAATTAAGCGTGCAGGGACAGGCACAAAAGGAAATTAGTTACAGGCAAGCCGTGACTGGGCCTTCATAATTTAATTAATGTTCTCATTATTACTGCAGGTACGGGACCGTATCCACAGAGAGCTCCTACACAGCGAACGCAGCTAGAGATTTAAAGACAGCCTCATCTACTACACTGATGGATGTGCTATATCTAAGAGCTAGATTCATAAATCAATAAAACATGAATGAGTTAATACAACTTACAGAGAAATTAATAAATTAAGACTTTAGAACTATGCATCATTAAGAAACAGGTTCTTGTTTCTAGTCTAGTGCCAGATTTTCCTTGTTTACGTTTCTGTCCAGGATGGCCAAAACAAAAAATAGGAGAGAGAGAGAGAGAGAGAGAGAGAGAGAGAGAGAGAGAGAGAGAGAGAG
>CM067499.1:20737564-20751458 GCA_034552555.1 Semaprochilodus insignis
TGAACCTTCACACTCTGCTCTTACTGGTGCAATGTGCAGTTAATGAAGATTGGCCACCAGGCTGGTCCAATTTAGCCATGAAACCTCCCACACTAAAATGACAGGTGTTTCAGTTTCATTGTCCAACCCCTGTAGAAGCACTGTGTAGTTCTACAATTACAGGCTGTAGTCCATCTGTTTCTCTGTATAGTCTGTTAGACCCCTTTCAGGACCACTACAGAGCATGTGAGTGGTGGATCATTCTCATTGCGGTGTTGGTGCAAGTGGATCAAACACAGCAGTGCTGCTGGAGGTTTTACACACCTAAGTGTCACCGCTGGATTAACCAACACTACCCTGCCAATAGTGTCCTGTGAGCCATGTTCTGTGACTACTGACGAATGACCAATGACCAACATAAATCATGAAGCAACAGATGAGCTATCATCTCTGACTTAATATCTACAAGGTGAACCAGCAAGGTAGGAGTGTCTAATAGAGTGCTAAATGTTAGACAGTAATTCAACAATTTAAACCAGCTATGGTAACAGACCTGCATCACCATGTCTCTCCGCACTGCTGTGAGCAGGTTTATCAGCAGCGTGTTCCTCTGTTTGAGAGTGTCTGCGGTGACCTCGACCTGGACCACCCTCCCCCAGCACACTGGCCACCGAGTCCAGAGGAACAGCCTGACTCTCCTGAAAGGCACAGTACATAGAGGTTCTTTGTAAACATTAAAAATCAACAAGTTGTTCATTCAAGACTGTCTAATAATCCATTCAGAAGAATTACTACCGTCAATAACAAGTTTGCTCTTCCACTTAAATGTGATTACAGAATTACATAAACCAATATTATACAGTTACGATTATATAATTACATTATCAAATAACAATGCATATAATTAACCAGGTTTACATCCTGTACAAACAGGTTCTCATCAGCCTCTTTTAAGGTAAAAACAACAGGGAAAACACGGAAATGTAAATGTGTTTTTTGTCTGTATACAAAACAAAGATATGTATCTCAAATCATATAAATGAAAATCTCCTCTGTTGTCAGCAGACATCTTCTGCTTGCTTTAAAGGTGATATAATGTTATATACTACAACAATACAAACTTGCTTTTGTTATATCCAGCAATATCTGTGACAGCTAAAGGTTACAGGCTTTTCAGCTGTTGCTATTTTATAAGCTTGCCGAGTGTGATCTGTGGCTCTGACCGGGTTGAAGAGCTCAGTGGTCAGTCCCAGGTAGTTGTGCAGGGCAAGAAAGGTCACTCTCTGCAGTCGGACCATGATGATCTGAACAGACATGTATTAGTATTAGTATATTCAAGATGTGTTCACCATCATTTTTTCAAATCATATTTAGGCTAATACTACTACTACTACTACTACTACTACTACTACTACTACTACTACTACTACTACTAATAATAATAATAATAAAAACTATGGATACATAAAGATGTAGTTAAAAAGGCAAAAGCAAAAGAAAATAAAAGTAAAACTTGCCCACTTGAAATAAAATTGGAATACCAAATGCCAGTTTGGCCTATTAAGGACCAAATAATGTTGTATACATTGCATGTTTGGCTAATAAAAACTGAAAATAATGCTAATGTGTTTCATGTGTTCATTTACTCTACACAGCTTTGGATTAAAAATAAACTAAAAAAAAAAATGGGGGAAAAAAAAATCTGCCATCAGACAATTTAACTCTTTAAAAAAAAAAAAAAAAAAAAAAAAAAAAAGATTGGTGCATCCCTTATTAATAATCATATGTAACTGGTCTGTTTAATAAAAGTAGAAGAGTAAAATGAAGAAAGAATTAAAAAAAGGGATAACAAGAGAATAAAAAGTTGAATATACCGTATATTGAATATTGAATATACTGGCACAGTACACAAGGCTGCATGAGAGAGACGGTACCTGAATGACGCGGACCAGCGTTTCGGGATATTTCTGAAACACTGACTGGAAGGCTGTGGCTGGTAAGCGGAGCACAGTGGTTGGAGCTGCGGCTCTGGCTGATACAGTTTTATAGGGGGCTGGATACCCCTGCACAAAGACAAACGAGGAGAGTTATGAGCTGAGGGTCAGTCAATATACACGAAGACACGCAGATTGAAGGCCTGCATCAAGCGGAGGAGTTCTGATGGATCTTACCGTGATAACATCCAGGATGCTGAGTAAACTGTGAACACTGTCTCCAGGCAAAACGTGCTTGACCACCAGCTCCGTGCCATCCTGAAAACAAGAGAGTCAAATTTACTCACCACTCTATTAGAAACACCTGCCATGCAGCTCCACCCTGCTGATGTAGAGTTATGGAATTCAGGTAATCTGTTAATTTGTAGTCATCCTAGTCAAGCCTCTCATTAGTGGTCAGTTGCTGATCATAGGACCGCTCTCAAGCTAGCAATGACACCACTGTGCACAACTCACCCAACAAGTGCCACGCATGCTACCGTGTCAGTGTCACTGCTATATTGACAAATCAGTGGTCAACAACAGTGCTGTGCCCAAAAACTGACCAAAGAAGTATAAGGCAAAGAGAAGCAAATGTAAAGGCGAACTCCATGTCTATATGGCAAGTATACGGTGGAGCTCATGCACTGGCCAGTCATATTCGGATTGGTCAGAATGTCCTTAACGATCCTTACGCTCTCTTGAATGCAGAGGTCCAGGCGGCCGTTCTGCACCACGAAGATGCTGTCGTCGATGTCTCCAGGCCGAAAGAGACCCTCCCCCTGCTGAAGCTCCACAAACACCATGTGGCGACACAGCTCCAGAAACAGAGGCTTCTCAAAGTGACCGAGCACCCTGACCACAAGAGAACACAACACATATTTCACTTTTATAGCATACCATCTGCACTGACCATCAAAGGTTTGGGTACCCCCTGCCTCTTTTTGACACTGTCTTACTCATTTTCACTGTTTATGTTACCCAAAAAACAGTTTCTGTTGAAACAGACATTTGGTAATACATTAGATATATTTGATCTGGATAACATGGGGATTATTGATTATACAAAAATCAGAGTTATTGAGAATATGTTCCCCAGTTCTACCGTTAAGTAGAAGTATTTAACCTTTACTTTCAAAAGTTACTGCAGGGTTTTTTCCTTAAATGATGTGCACAAAAGAGAATGGAGTGCTAATAGCAACCCGTGCTGAAGAAACCGCAGACTGCTAAACACGCACGAGTGAGTGAGCTCTGAAGCCACATCCATATGGCTTACATATTTAAAAAAAGGTGTTTTTTGTTATAGGATATAAATTCTTGAAGATGAACTTCGAAGGAGAGCTACTGATACCAACTCATCTGACCTATTGAGACACTTTAGCTCTGAATTTTTCTCTGATGGAAACACATAGCAGAGATAACGAGGATTTCACAGTAGCTTAATGGCTTAATAGCCATAAAGATCCACTGTGTAACAGTAAAAAGGAGTAAAACATTACAAGTAAACCTTACTGCACATTATTTAGGAAGCTATTTTAAGTTCAAATTAATTCTGAAATCAGTCCTCTTTCCCACAATGGTGATTGTCGCCATCGGCCAACTTGTCAGTCATTGTTTATCTGATCGTGCTGCCCTATTTTCCAAAGCCCAGGAAGAAAATCAGGCTTTTAACACTGATTTGACAGTTTTCTTTTGGGTTCTGGCACCACAACAAGGTGGTGCTTTAGCATCAGCCCTAAAGCAGCACTTTTGTCGGTTGCTCCTGCAGTCGACAGCAAGATCTAAACAGCTTTATACATACTGAGCGAATTCAAACTGACAAATGAAGCATGCTCATTAGCATAGAAATATTTTTGAAGATAGATGTCTACATTTTTGACAGGTAATGTAAGATTTCAGTAAATGTGTGGTCTGCAAAAGCCTGAGGGAACATACCTGACATTCTTCAGCATGTACAGCACTTCTGAAGGTAGGTGGGAGTTCTGCACGTCAAACTCGGTCAGGTCGGCCTCCAGAACCGATGGAGGCGGCTCTTTAGGTTGGAGGGTGGGTGGTTCCCGGCGAATACGCAGGATCCTTATTGGATAAGACGGAGAGGCATTAGTAATACAGCTCATGCAAAGTAACAATGGAGAGTTTTTAGATCAGCATGTTCCTTACGCTGGTCAGCTCACATACTTGCGTGCTATTGAGAGGACTTTGGGTCTCTTGCGGGTTCGCTTTTGAGACACTGGACCAGATGTGACCGGTGATGATAAAGTCTGCACCTGAAAGTTTTAAAGCAAATGCACATTTACAATATTGACTGTGTTTACAGACACCCAAACAATCACAGCTATATATATATATATATATATATACACATACACACACATACACACACACACACACACACACACACAGATACCAATTAATTCCAGAATGATTGAAAGATGATGAAAGATTTATCAAGAACAATTATTTTTAATTCTAGTTATTAGACTATATAATAATGCTTTACCAAATAACATGTTAAGATCCTGAATAGCGTATAACCAATATGGGAAAATACTAAAAAAAAATTTTTTTTCCAAAACCGAATAAAGCTAAACTAATGTTTTAAGTGATATTCAACTTATTTTGCACAAAACATATTTTGGTGCATTATTCAGGAAACGTACACACAATTTAAAGTAACAGGCATTTTCAAATAAATTAAGATAGGAGGTTTTGTTCTGACAGCAGCACGGTCATGTCGGAATATTAAAACCACCTCCTTGTATCTGCACTCAGTGTCCATTTCTTCAGCTCCACTGAACATATAGGAGCACTTTATTGTTCTGCAATTACAGACTGTAGTCCATCTGTTTCTCTGTACACTACGTCACCCTGTTCTTCAATGGCCAGGACCCCCACAGGACCACCACAGAACAGATATTATGTGGGTGGTGGATCATTCTCAGCAATGCAGTGACACTGACATGGTGGTGGTGTGTAACATCAGTAATGTGTGTTGTGCTGGTGTGAGTGGATCAGACCCAGCTGTGCTGCTGGACTGCCTAAACACCTCAGTGTTAGTCCACCAGCTAAAACTACCCAGCCAACAGTGTCCCGCGACCACTGATGAAGGGCTAGAGGATGACCAGAGTGAGTGGACACAGTGTTTAAACACTCCAGCAGCACTGCTGTGTCTGATCTACTCACACCAGCACAACACACACTAACACACCACCACTACGTCAGGGCTGAGAATGACCCGCCACTCATATAATACGCGCATTGTGGTGGTCCCATGGGGGTCCTGACCACTGAACAACAGGGTAATAGGGGGCTGACAAAGTATACAGTCTATATAATGTATAATGGAGCTGACTAAATGGACAGTGCGCATAGATACAAGGAGGTGGTTTTAATGTAATGGCTGATATATATATATATATATGACATGATATGTACCCATCATTTTAGACTGACTCATACACTACTGGATTTTTCCTTAGTACAGAAGGTCATACCTTTCTCATTATTTTCCTGCCATAAAACATCACTTTATCCCTCTTCCTGAAGCGATACTGGGGGGCTTGTTGCTCTCCTGGAAAAAAGCACCCAAATAACAATAAGTCAAAACTGAAAGTGTACAAAATATGTATCATTATTCTGAGCAGACATGATAAACAATAAGGATGGTGTACGTACTGGGTTTAAACCGTCTGTATAAAAAGAATATAACAACACTAATGAGCGAGACCGCAGCTGCTACTCCGATCAGCACACCCGTCCACTGAAAGAGTGAACGATCCATTAGTCTCATAGGGATTCAACAGCACGTTACACAGTAGCCCCATATACTGTATAGCCCAACCACTGACAACCCAACTGGGATACATTATACACTACTGTGCAGAAGCCTCATGAGGGCCTACATTCTTCTAATCATCTCATTCAATATTAATAACCTTCTGAAAACCAGCTAAAAAAGGTTGTTATGTATAAATACTTACTGTGTATTAACGATTACTTGTGTTTATCTTAATGGTCCGCCTGCTTGTGCATGCGATTAAGCCAATTTCGTGGGTAGCCTGCACTTTATATAGACCTACCTCCTTAGAAATAAATAGCTTCTACATCTACATGTATTCACAAACAACCATCTTTATTTTAAGAGTAAGAGATGAATAAAAGAACAGGTACATGTACCATGGTGGTGTGAAGGCGGTCCTCCATGAAGTGCTGCACCCGCGCCCTTAGCTCAAGCCCATACGGCAGCACTGTCTACAGAGCGAAACGACCACAGTTATGCACAAACACTGGCTAAAGAGAGCTTAATCAGCCACATGCATGCAATCAAACATTTCTTTGCAGTGGTGGTGGTATCCGGGGTCATGATGTCTACAACACCAATTTTTGGGCCATTTCTTTTTATGCTATACCAAAGGACTAGTGAACCCACACGTGTTTTTTGAGTTCTTATATGGAACGGTAGCAGTAACTGTAAAGTTTATTTTGGGTGCTATTTTGTCTTAGAACACATGTACTTCTTCACCATTACTGTTCTTTCCCAAAACTAAGGTGAAGCAACATCACAGGCTTAGTATTCAAAACCATTTCATGTAGGAGCTTTCTGTGTGGCAGCTTTCAGAGGCATTGCAATACTTCAGACGTCTGGTTCCTATCGTCACCACCCCTGTGAAGAGCTCCGAGTCAGGAACTGTATCTAGAAGGGGGCGCTTCATATCAAATCTCTTTAAATGACCTTCTTATGACAGTCTAAAGGAGCCATAGAACGGAATACTGTTTATATTGGTATCACTGAACAAGGAGGGCTCAGTACATAGAACTGACCTACCGTGAGCCTCCAACATGGTTGCTCCTCCTTCAAATACAAAGATGCCAAAGATGGCAGTAAAACAAGCTGATTCCAAAATACACTGTAATGTAACAGGCTTGACTCATTAATATGTACACCCCCAAATAGGGGTGGATGGACTATGTGGAGAAATCTACCGTTAAAGGCTGTGAAGGGAATACCGGCACATTCATACGCTTACCAAGTAGCCAAACTGTCAGAGGGCATCGTTGATGTCCTCATTCTTCAAATTAGGATGAAGTTGGCTTCCTGTTCACCAGCCTCTTGATCGAATGTTCCATTCCACCTTAAATGCTGCAGCTTGTACAGCCACCAAAATGCAACTGCAGCACTACTGAAGGTGGAACGAGCTGGCAAAGAGGAAGCCCAACTTCAGCTCCTACATCTTTAACAAGACCCTGGACAACTGGGCGATGGGTGCTGGACAGTTTCTCAAACCTTGGACAATATTGAGCAGCTTTGCTCAGCGTTTGAGACTGAAGAAAGGAGCACGTCCACCTTTATTAGCATCAACAGCCTGTAAGAAGCAGCCATGCTGTGTGATTTTATCACTGGTTCACAGATGAAGCAGATCACCTCTAAATAGTATGAGAACTGAGCACATCTACACGGAGGTTTGCTTTATCGTCCTGCTTGTTTCTATTTGGATTTGTTGCTTCTGTGTGATCATCAGAGTGTCTCACTGTAAACCAGCCCATCTGAACAGAGCTTATCATTCTAGGGCCAAATCATAGGGTGTAAATGGGCATGTAAAACGGCATCTGGCCATTTTTCACCCTGACCACATACCTTCTGAATGAATGCATTCTGTGGCACTTTTAATTACGCAGAGAAATAGGCAGAATCCCCCTTTAATCCATGTCTAAAGAGCAGCACTACCTGGAACACATTCATAAAATAATTCTTACCGGGTAAATACTGCAACTATCTTCGTCTTCTTGGCCCTCCATTTCCTGCCCAGAAAACAAGGTTAATCTCAGTGAGAGCACATACTTCACATATTTGATTAATAGGCTTATCTCTGATTTGGTGGGACTGGGAACAGAATCAGTCACAAAAGCCAGAAAGAAAGAAGGTGGAATAGCCCAATGTGATGAGGGAGCAACCACAATAATCAGCTTCATACAGTGGAGCTTGAAAATGTGTGAAACCTACACCATACAATACAATCAGACTTTCACACATAAAGGCAAGCAAAATGAGACAAAAATATTACACTTGGTTATTTACTTATTGAGGAAAATGTTACATATGTGGCAAAAGTATGTGAACCTTTGCTTTCATTATCTGGTATGACCCCCGTGTGCAGCAATAACTGCAGCTCAATGTTGTTCCGTTCCTGCTTGGAGGGATTTTAGCCCATTCCTCTGTACCAGACAGCTTCAACTCTGGGATGTTGCTGGATTTCCTCACCTGAACTGCTCACTTCAGGTCCTTCCACAACATTTCTATTGGATTATGGTCTGGACATATGGACTTTTGTCCATTCCAAAACATTACCTTTATTCCCCTTTAACCATTCTTTGGTAGAACGACTTGTGTCATTGTCTTGCTATATGACTTGGTGCTCTTGTGATTCATTTCACAGACAGACGTCCTGACATATACCTTTTAAACTGGCTGGTATAATTGAGAACTCATTGTCCCATCAACGATCCGGGCCCAGTCATTCGGGCCCAGATGCAGCAAATCAGGCGCAAGGCCATGATACTACCACCACCACCATGTTTCACAGGTGGCATAAACTTCTTATGCTGAAATGCAGCATTTTCCTTTCTCCAGACATAGGACTCCTCTAGTTCATCCATCCGCAAAGTATTTTTCTAACAGCCTTCTGGTATTGTCCAGGTGACCTCATGACCTCACGACCAAACTGCAGATGGGCAGCAACGTTCTTTTCGGAGAGCAACCTTATAACCCTGCCATGCACATCATCTGACTGTCATCCCATTGACTGAAAACACCTGACTCTCAGCTTCACCTTGAAGTTAGCTGCTAATCCTAGAGGTTCACATATGTTTGACCCTCACAGATCTATTACACTGGATCACTTGCCAACTAAATAAATGACCAAGTATAATAATATTTTTGTCTAATATTTAGTTTGTTTAACTGGGTCTACTTTTAGGACTTCTAGGTGGGAAAACCTGATTAATGCTTTAGGGCATAGTCGTGCACCATGACAGTGTCGAGCCAACATCAGCACAGAGGTAAATAAACATGCCCTGTGTCAACAAGAGAAGAGCAGCCTGCTCCACAAATAGCTGGGACCTAAATAACGCCAAAGGCAGCACAGAATCAATCAGTAGCCAGGATCATTCGTTAAACCTGAAGTGGCTGACAGATCTGACAGGGCTCTCCACCTGCAACTGAGAAGCAGAGCAGAAGTCCACTGTAACCGGACCCCCACCCACCCTAACGCAATCTCGTACTCGCACTCTTTCAAGGGGAACTCAAAGACTCGGGCACAAAAACTCTGACAGAGCCCAAACTTCGAGTCCATGTGGAAACCCGTGTGTTTATACGATGACAAAGAGAACGAGGTCTGAGTTAATGTCCAGATCTCCCAGCAGCAGTTCCAGGGCTGCTGTTTACACACAAACCACGTCGGTCAGCCAGCCAGTAATCAGAAACAGACCAAGCGCTGGAAATCAACAAGCAACGCGAGGGATGATAGTACACATATCACGTGATAATCTCCAAACAATCCGCCGAAATTAGTTACTGAAAGGCGATGGTTACTTACTGAATTGCTCCCTGAGCCCCCCTCCTTTTGTCCACAGCAAACTTGTCTTGTTCAATCAACACATTCAGTCAGATTCCCTCTCAGGCTCTTAGAAACCCTCCGGCAGTATCCGACACTCTGATTGGTCTGCGCGAAACGGCTCGGCCTATCAGGGGCGACTTCTTTTAAACGCCCATTCCGCTATTGCACAGCTTGCTCCTTACACGCTGTTCAAGGTGAGGGTGCACTAAATTAACGCTTTCTTTCAGGGTTAGATGTGTTTTAGCGGTGTCCTGTGGTTGTGTAGTGTTTGTTAAGTTTACAGGAACATATCATGCCTTATTAATGGCGGTTTCTATCCGCCTCTTTGGTGTTAGTTAGCTAAAATGCTAGTTTAGTTAATGTTGCAGTGAAAGCAGGTAACAGTGCTAATGGTACTCTTACTGTGTGGGAAGCTAACAGCACCACAGTTACTAATGATGGTAGATAGTCGTAGTTTATTCAGAATACGGGGTTCAAACGCTGCAACTACTAGCTCAGTGTTTCTGAACCTTGGTCCTGGAGGCTCCCAGCCCTGCACGTTTTAGTGCGTTCCCTGCTCCCAACACACCTGATTCAACGTATCAGCTCAATAATAAGCCTTTCAGAGTTGCAGTGGGTGTGTTAAAGTACTAGCTGTGCTAGCTAACAGTCTTCATTTTAAAGTGCTCATTCTGCTTTCTTCTGTCTTATTTTAAAGTCCAGGTCACGTATTATATGTGAAGTATTCACATATATTTCCACGTGAATTTTAATTTCCAACCACTGGTTAACTTTTAGAACAAGGGGGTCAAACTGGGTTCCTTCCAGGTCACAGCTTTACAGACATTAGCATGTTTCTTCTTGCTGCCTTTGACTACACCTCAAAAGACCTCTCAAATTGTGTATTCAGAGCCAGTTTAAAGCAGAATTCTACCAATTTATCCAACATTTCTGAATAATCTCTTATCTTTCAGAAAGTGTCTGAGTGGTTCAATGTGAAGTGGTTTCATTGCAAGGAAACTAGCAGACTCTGATTTCTTTCCAGTGGCGGTGATGGGAACCAGGGGTCAGGATGTGTACAACACGAATCTTTTAGCCATTTTATTTACTATCCAAAACTACCAGTGTGCCTTCACAAGACTGTGATTTTGATCAAATGCTTGTCAAGACATGCTGTGTCCGCCTTCACGTCCGGGTCCAAGCCTCTACTGCATTGACTGAGGCGCTCGTTGTTGGAATAAATCCACAAGGACCCACATGTTCGTGCTGCTGCCTCAGGCTAGCCAAGGCTGTTTATCTTCACTGTAGCTGGGCAGCACAGAAAACAGGCTAACAACCGAAACACAAAGATGTGGGTTAACAGCAAGAAACGCCCTCTAAAACCCATAGCTGATATCAGAGGCTTGGACCCAGATGTCCTAACAAGTGGATTGAAGTTTAAAGAATTTAGACCCTTTATTAACCCTCAATGGTGAATCACTATAGACGGAAGTGCTTGTGTAAAGGATCACAGAGCTGTGGCTCAGAAGCTGTTTCTGATTCTGCTTGTAGCTTCTAGTACCTGCTGATTCCAGTATGATGAGAAAAGATGCCACATGGTTAGATATAAAGAATATGTTCATTTTTATCTTTCAGCTTTTCAGTTCACTTTGTTTTATTGTCATATCCGTTGCAGCAATATAAACGGTGTCAGCCACTTTTATTTTTGTATTTATTTGTATATCCGTTATTCCAAATTCTGGCAAAATGTCACTAATTTCTTTAGCTCTCACTGCTCCTGTTTGTGCTTTGTAGACTCTTTTATAATATAATGTCTTATTTTTCCTCAGTGACACAGTAATCTTGAAATGCTTGGTCAGCTGTTGCTGGTCAAGGTAATTTTGCTAATTGTACTGATGCTATGTTCCAAGTGGTGTCTGAAACTGGGAAATACAGATGGTCCCAGTTGTAAACTGGGTTTAAATGGCTGACAGAGTTGTATTTCCAGGTAAACTCAGGATTCTAGATGATGTGGATTTGCAAGATGTGATGTATGTGACCTTTAACCTTTTACACAAATACAAAAAAAAGCAAAACTTGCGATAAATGTGGAAAAATGTACATACCTGATAAGCTTCTGTTAGATCGACATGCTTTTTAAAGCAGCACAGAAAAAGGAGTGTATTCTGCCGATCTTCATGCTTATTCTTCCCGTGTGGTGGGCGTATTTATTAGTTAGCCATCTGGGGTGCAGTCTACCGATGAACACCTAAAGGCAACATGAGTTTGGATATTTAAACTTTGCCTACGTAACTGACTGAGACTGGACAGCTGAATTCCCTCATAGGTTTAGGCTAACCAGGATAAAGCACCTCTTTTCACTTGTGTGAAGAAGTGGATATGTAAAGGCTTTTCAAAACTGTTTAAAACAGGCTGTTTTTGAAGCTAAATTTCTACTTCTGATGACTTTAAATGTAAAAGATACATTTGGGAACATTTTAATTTTGGTTACATCATAAATGTTAAATTAAAAAATATATATATATTTATGAATGGGCCCTTTAACATTAACCACCATATAGGTTTGCAAACTCGCTCTTGCTCTCTTTGAACATAACCAAATTCATATCATCCATCAAAAGTAGCAGCATTCTCTGATAGGATCACGTCTGGGAGGGACTAGGGGGCTCCACTGTAGGGAGACCTTTATTGGAAAATGGATTCTGTCAAAAACAGGCAGGACCTTTTAATCTATTCTTCAGAAATGGCAATATCTAAATCTACACAGTCGAGCCACATTATGACCACCAGCTAATCTCCAGAGTAACCTGTGTGCAGCAGGGACAGCAGCTAGACAGACTGGGACTGACTCAAAAAGGTCATGCTAGGTTGTCACAGGTATCTGGAGCCATGCTGACTGCAGTGCATCCCCCAGGTGCTGGAGGGTGCGTGGGGGAGGATCCATAAAGCAAACACTACGATTAAGGTGGTCCCACAGATGCTAAATTGGGTTCAAGTCTGGGGAAATAGGGGCCAGGGTAGAACTTGGAAGTCTTGGTCAAGCTCTTCCAGCCAGTGTCAGACATTTCTAGCCGTGTGACGTGTCGCAGTGCCTTGCTGGAAGATCCCATCCGCCCTAGGGAAGAGGATCAGCATGTATGGGTGTATGTGATCTGCAAGGATGGATTCAAACCCAAATCGGTTCAAAGTGCCTTCCACATGCATGAGTGGGCCCAGAGAAAACCTGACTTCCTTCATGAGCTATGCGCTGCTGGCATCAAAAGTAGGAACTGGTCATAAAAATGCGATTTGACCGTGTACTTCATGTTTAGGTGCTACATCACATGCTGTTCAGTCTTTCCCTGAAACTGTTTGTTGTATGTGCTGAAATTGTTCCATACTCATCTACCACTTTGTCTCTGACCAGACTGACCCGAGGAGATGGGGCTGTTGTCAGCGCTGACCCGTGGGCTGGTCCGGGGAGCAGACCGCACGGCTGAGATGACAAGCAAGCGTGGCCCTCGGACGTTTTACAAAAGCAGAGGGGCTATGCCAGCTGGGGTATTAACGTCCAGCAGGAAATTCATCCCTGTGCGGGAAATGATCCCCGAGTTTGTAGTGCCAAGCCTAGAAGGGTTCAACCTGAAACCCTATGTGTCCTACAAGGCTCCAGCTGGAACGGAACAGCCTGTGACAGCAGAGGAACTGTTCGCTCAGGTGGTGGCCCCACAGATTGAGAGAGACATTGAAGCAGGCACATTTGACAAGGAACAGCTGGAAAAATACGGATTGGAGAAAACACAGGATGGAAAGTTGTTCAAACTTTATCCCAAGAACTTTGTTCGTTAAGAATGTACATTCTTGTTACGCTGACTATTAGCGGACGGCAGCTTGGAAGTTCTTATCTGTAGAGTGACACTGAGACCAATCCATCACAAATTGAAAAGTTCAGATCTTCTGTGTTTATGATCTAATAATACAAGCCATATTGGATGTTGTTACTTTCAGTAAAATGAAAATGAAGCCCTGAAGCACATCGTAAAAGGTGGCTGTAAAACTCCAATATCTTTGTTTCCAGACAGTTCCTTGGAGAGCTGAAAGTAGCTTTGCATAAGAAATAAAATATGCACGTATAACTGCTATTTATTGCTATTTCTGTTGCATATGTATGTGTGTCTGCATCTGGTTATAAAAAAAATATGCAAATATTTCACTCAACAGGAGCTGTAACAAATAGGAGAACTTTCATTTAAATGCTCAAATACAGGGGTTGGACAATGAAACTGAAACACCTGTCATTTTAGTGTGGGAGGTTTCATGGCTAAATTGGACCAGCCTGGTGGCCAATCTTCATTAATTGCACATTGCACC
>CM067499.1:20755835-20799207 GCA_034552555.1 Semaprochilodus insignis
ATATGGCATATTCATCAGTAGCTGTGTGTAAAACGGCAGAGGAAATTATTCCAAGTAGGATTATTACTCCTCATTAAAAATACTACCAGCATTAAAACTACAAGGCTGAAGTCAGCTTCTTATTCAGCAGCGTCTTGTTTGTATTTTCCTGTTCCACCTTAAATGGGGCAGCAGTTACATTCTGGTGCTGACATTCAACTTCTTATTCAATAATTAGCTTATCCGGGGGGGGGTAGTGATTATTAAGCTGAATCTGAACTGAATTAACATTAAAAACACAATAAAACATTGGAAACACCGAGTTGCTGTAGGAATGACGGTAGGTGGTACTGCTCAATAAATCCCTAGAGCAGCAGTGCTGGTGAACGATTTTGTGTTGTGACACGTTTTAGAAACCCAAACTAAAACAAATTGAGGACTTTATTGTACTTATTAATTAGCATAAAAACAAAATAAAAAGACAAAGGAGGGTGAATCCTCACTGTCAAAGAAGAGAAAACACAAAGAAGCAAAACGAAATCGGGACAGGCGCTAAGGCAATGGCAGACAACCTGTTGACTGGTGTAGCTTCTCAGGGAAGGGAGGGGTTGCAATACACAACCTGACCACTAGAGGTTACACAGTGTTCCTTTAAAATAGAGTGGTGATTTAGGTAGACAGTGGTAGTAACAGTCGTTTGGCTTACCCATAGCTTGCTGGCAATGAAGAATGTGGAAGTCATTGTGCATACAGGCAGCCAGGAGCAGGTGTTCCTGAGTGGGATGCCATTTGAGTCTCCACACTCCTCCACCTACTGCAGTTTCACTGAGGGGCTGCCGCATGTTCCTCTCATCCCACAATAGCACGTTTTCATCGTAACTAAGGGGACATACAATCCATACAGTAAAACACACTGACTGACAATGCTAATCGTCTACGCCGCGATGAGACTATAGAGTTGATTTACCTGCCGGTAGCCAAGATGTGCTCACGGTGAGGGTTGCTGTGTATGCTGCACACTCCCATAGAATGCCTGTCAATGATGCAGACAATATTTTAGAAGTAATACCAATAGAAACATATACAGTAATGAAGAGACAAAACAGACGACGGAGGGTGAGGACTCACAATCCAACCAAAGATCTGAGCTATGACCTTCTTGAACTGGGTGCTTCAGGTATATCTGAACTGTTGAAAAGTCAAATTCTCACCTTTTACAGGTGAAAGTGGGTGAAGAAGGGCCCAGTCTCAGATCCCAGCCCTTAAGTTTGCAGTCATCACCGCCTGGGACACCCATACAGCAACATCACAAACACGATGGACAAACAAAGACACAAAACTGGCTGTTAGCTGTGTGGCCAGGCCAGGATCATACACACGACCGGCATGTACTCATAGCACTAGGGGGCGCCAGTTAGCAATCATGAGAAAATCTAAACAGCTGTTTTCACTCATGGTGGGACCTTTATTAGCAAGACAGTATGAAGAATGAACTACTCTGAAATTGTTACGGCATAATAATATGGTTATCATAATTCTGATGCTCTACATGTCTTCCTAAATGGATGCTTTGTTTGCTACTCCATTTACTCCTTAGTAAACGCTACACCATCCACAGTTACCTCTGCCAAGCTTTCAGGGTTTGGCAGTGAGTTAGTGTTCCTGTGAATGTAATTGGAAGCTCAAGAAACCCACAGGACATGTCTGAGAGGTCTGTTAACACAAGACCTGAACCTTTAACAGCATAGAGGACACTCATTTCCAAAGACATTTATTAAATATCACACACCTGCCATGGGTTTATGTTAACCCGTGTTCTTATTAATCTGTGTAGAATCTTGCTATTTAATGTGCACTTGGCCCGGTGTCGTGTCCAACTTTGCCAAAAGTGTGCTGCCATTGTGGTGCTGCCTAGGCCTTGTGTAAACTGCTGTTATATAAGGCAGCCAGGTAGGGGCACCAAATATCCGAGCCAAGGGGCTTATGATCTGATGATCTAGGCCTGTACAGGTTCCTGCATGACTTTAATTTCATTTAATAGTCTGTAGTAATGTTGGTCATTTCGAGACATTTTGCACTTTCGGACTTTCGAGTTTCATCTGTTGGATATGATTTTTGAGATTATGCTGGAATAGGCGAGTCCAGGTTGATCTTCTTAATCAGAATTAGAGTACTTTAAATTTTATTTATTTATTAATTTTTATCTCAACCCCACACTACTGCTTCAGCTGAACATGGTAGAGTACCAGTGAGTGAGCTAGCAGCTAGCATTAAATTTTTAACATAAATTCAGATTTTATTTAACGACGTGTATATTTTACACAGTCATGCCATCATCTTTTTGTAGAGGCTATGGAGCTTAAAGTTGCTTGAATGATTTAACGGGTGCAAAAGTCACCTAGACACAGCACTACAATTTTGCTAACACTAGAGCTTAAAGAGGAATTGTTTCAAAATAGATTTCACAATTTGAATTGCAATTTTCAAATCACCAGAGAGTTCATTTTAGCCTATATTATCAACCAAGGTGTGTTAACAAGTAGGGAAATGTAACCTAACTAAACTGCCTGTAGATGAGTTAGACGGGTGATTCCCACCCGGTCCTTGCAACACACTGGGATGGACCGTTAGACCAATCAAAGCAACCAAACACCCACATGCTGTCTACATGTCTATAACAGTTGTGGGCTAGAGGCTAGGGAACCAGTCTTGGGCTGCAGTCGTCATGGG
Source organism: Semaprochilodus insignis (assembly GCA_034552555.1). Classification (NCBI taxonomy): domain Eukaryota; kingdom Metazoa; phylum Chordata; class Actinopteri; order Characiformes; family Prochilodontidae; genus Semaprochilodus; species Semaprochilodus insignis. The sequence continues at coordinate 20,758,545 of CM067499.1, forward strand.
CTGGAGGTTAGGGAACCAGCCTTGGGGAACCCGCTGGTTCGATCCTCTGAACCAACAGGACACGACTGAAGTCCCCTTGAGGAATGCACATAATCCCCAACCGCTCCCCAAGCACCATGGACAGGGTTGCCCACTGCTCTGAGTCACTGCCCCAACCTCATGCGTGTGTTCACTAGTGTGTATGTGTGTATGTGGGTGTTTCACTTCGCACCCACATAGGTTGTGGGTTAAATGCGGTTCTAATGCTAACATAACTAGTTTAGCACACAATGTATAGTACTCAGCTTCAAGGTAGAAAACGTGAACATGCTTTATAAACTGGGTCTTATAAACTGGGGGTCAGCCAGAAAAGGGTCGGCTGGGCAACACAGGAAACGGTGGCGCTTTAAACACTGCACGTCGGACTCTTCCAGAGAAAGGCTTGCTCTCTCTCCTTGGGTCTCGCGCTCTCTCTCTCTGTCTCCTCTCTACTGTGGACACCCTTCCATCAACTTACAAAACCTGAACGCTACCATGAATACAGCCTGAGCTGGCCGACCACAGGCTCATGGACTGAGCTGGCCCCTTTCAAGGTGATTTGGAGACTCAGACTACAGGCAAGTTGGTCTCTCAGTGGGTCCAACTAGATGTAGGCACACACCATTACTTGGTTTCACGTCTCACGTCGAGTGGCAACACGTAGGGGCAGTGTGTCTTGGTTACAGCCAGGGTCAGGATATATTAAATAAACCCTAGACAGTTTGGTGGCTTGNGGCCGACCACAGGCTCGTGGACTGAGCTGGCCCCTTTAAAGGTGATTTGGAGACTCAGACTACAGGTGAGTTGGTCTCTCAGTGGGTCCAACCAGATGTAGGCACACACCGTTACGTGGTTTCACGTCTCACGTCAAGTGGCAACACATAGGGGCAGTGTGTCTTGGTTACAGCCAGGGTCAGGATATATTAAATAAACCCTAGACAGTTTGGTGGCTTGGCTCTGTGTGTCAGTGATTCATGGGCTTGTAACAATCACCATTTTAAATCACAGATTAGAGATTTGTCCCATATTGTTTGGCCCAGGTTAATGTTAATGATGTTTGCAGTACACATTGACCAAATTCCTACGCATGGTAGCCTCTAAAAATGGCAAATCCTGGTTAAATGCCACGTTACCTCAGTAATCCGATATCTCTCAGGCACTCAAAGCTCAACTTCTGCCAGGGTTAAGATTAGGGATAACCCAAAACATGATGTCATGTGGTTGTTCACGTTGCACTATCACTGACACTATCACCATGCAGAACACCATGAACAGGCACAATCCTGATCAGGCAGTGATAGTGCTCATCATTGAGTTACATATCTTTAGGATCATTGTAATTTATTTAATATGTGCAGCTGAATCGTGGAGAGATGACAGAATAACAGGTTACCATGCGTGCTTACCAGAATAAACCAGCTGTGTATCCCAGTAACTGAAAGCTGAGATCCAGGCCTCGAAGTCATGAGCTTTCCACTGGGAAATGGTGTCCAAACTGGCCTCCCCGAGAGACAGCACACTCAGCGAGCCTGTCGAATCACTGGACACCAAGCGTGTGTCACTGCTGTGAACAAGGAAGCGCAAACTTTACACTAGCTCATTCATACGGTCAGCAAACACCAAAATGCATTGGGTTGTGTCCTGCTCTCCTCTCCATCCATTTTACCCAACATTTCCAAGCTGCACTGCACTCATTTCAAGAGCGTTCTAACCATGTATTCATATATTCAGAAAAGCATATTGTGCGATAATTCATTACAGCAATGCTGATGTACTAGTTGATCCACATTTGATCCCATTTCCCAGTCATGGTTGTTATAAAACTGGAAGAGTACCATTCAATCATTGAATGCTGGTGTATAACCGTGTCCTCTCCGGTACATTAGCATCTACTGTATATCTATGTTTATGTACTTTGCTACTATGAAATATGCATGCATTAACAGATCACTCGTACCAGATTTGTACTCTGTATCCACAAGATACCCTGACTACATACAGTATATTAAAATCATCATCATCACCACCAGAGAGAGAGTGATACTGGTGCATCTCTAGTGTGTGTGTGTGTGTGTGTGTGTGTGTGTGTGTGTGTGTGTGTGTGTGTGTGTATAGCAGGTACAGTTTTTATTGCTCGGAGTCTCTTACCTTTCACCTCTCCCTGTGGACCAGTCCAGAGACAATGCCAATCTGTCAGGACCCAGTTCTGTGCTCAACACATGCTCCAGACGGCTGCCCTGCTACTCGTCAGAAACGCAAAGGACACTTAACAGATGAGGAACAGAAGCCAACAACCACAATGTGCATTATTCAATCAGTCTGGAAAGTATATGTCCAAAGCTTACCTGTGCATCAATAAGTCTGTGCAGCTGTATTTCACCATTAGCTGTGGCCATCCCCAGCACAGGACGCTCGGAAACTGGTACATGACACCTGATAAATTAATTACTAAGGGTATAAATTCACAACCGAAAACCACAAACTGAACAAGCGTGACATTTTATTTCAACACATATTATATCTGTTTACCATTTCAGATCTAGAATAGCTGGTGTGTCGATCCGCTGAATTTCAGTTAGCGGTGGGGTGAAAGTTCCTTGCGAATGAAACTCGAACAGGTACAGTCGGCCAGTTCGGCTTGGAGTGGTGGACTCCACTCCTGTCTACACGTAACAGGACAAGCAGGACTGTTAACAGACACACTGGGCCGTGGTGTAATGAGTATGAACCAGTGATACACACCACTCAGTAGGGTTAATATTCTATATGAATCATATAAGTGAATAAAAAGTTATGTAAGCACTTTTAATTGGTCTAATTAATAGGAGTAAATTCTTAATTACAGTAAGACACACTTACAAAAATGGTTCTTTAGTAAAGGCCATGGTTCTGTTTAGAACCTAAGCTCTCTATAGAACCATATGCATTTTTAAACGTTTCTTTAGGACTTTTTAGGACCTTTTGGGAAATGGTTCTATATAGCAATAGGTTCTGCTGTTGTTGTTATGATCACAGGCTTGTCACAATAAATGAACCCCTTTGGTGCCACATAGGACCACATACAACATCATCCATCAATCTGAACAACCATTTCACCATGCAAAGAACCGTTAAAACATACAAATGGTAACATATAGAACTCATGGATCTAAATAGAACCTAAAGAACCCTAGTAGTAGTTCTACAGTTTATACAAAGGCTCTCAGTTTTTCAGACTCTCTCGTTTTCAGCTTGATCAACTCACCTTCTCCTCTTTCTGTAGCTGGTAAGTACCACAGGCCAGAATATGTGACCACTGGCTGAGCGGACACCACTCCACGCTGTCCGCACTCAGCTCCGTGTCAAACACCTGCAGACTGCGAGTCCGGGACTGCCAACCCATTTCAGCAGGCTGGGCATACTACAGAGAGTGGCCAGAGTCCAGAAACGCCCTCTCAGCTCTCCACAAACTGCAGCAAAACCAGCCAAAGTGAATGTGAGCGGATTTACAGGACTTATTCCAACACACGTGTATGTACCGCCACTTTTCAGCTAACTAGCTACGTAGTTTAGCACACTGTGCTGAATACAGCATCTCTGTTTACTTACCAACGACAGTAAACCACCGTATTATGTATTCTATATTTTTAGCGTGCAAAGAAATGAAGAATTAATCAATTACCGCATACTTTTAGAGCAGCTCCTACACTTTTAGCCAGTGACTTTTATTTTGTAATTTGTTCGCATCAAAACAGGAAGTACGTGTTGCGCGTCGAACTTGAACTTCCGGGTATCGGCTTTTTAAAAAAGTCTCTGTAGTTTTTGGGGGGTTTTGTTGTTTGTACAGTGATTTAAGATGGACTACACAGTTTGTCAGCCCAAAACAGTCCTCTGTACCCTGATAGACAAGAATGACCGCTCCAAATATGTCTGTTTTACGCAGAAGAGGGCAGAAGCGATGAGTATTGGGTGAGTTGATGACTGGTGCAGCTCAGTTAGAGCACTTAGACTGTCAACACTGTGGATGACTGTCACTAAAGCTGAATCTAGATTAAGTATTAGAATATGGTCATGTTTTTTCGCAGACTGAGCAATGGTGAGGACGTCTGGACAGCAGATCTTTCAGAGGAAAGCCTGTCCCAGCTTGTAAGTTCCTCAAATCGATATTCTCATGCTTACTTGCGTCAAAGGAGAAGTCCACCAGTTTCCTCAAAATTCCTTCATAATGAACTGATTGAGTTGTAAATCAGGTGATTCTGAGTGGCTGGAGTGCTTCATTCTAGAGAAACATGTTGTTTTGGAATTGTTCACAGTGGTGGTGGTGATGGGACGAGTTTAAAGGGGAATTCCACCAATTTTTCATCATTTTTGCATAATTGCGCCCACCATGTCCATAACTCAAATATAACCATTTTATATATCCAAATCCACCAGTGAACCTACACATGCCTTCACAGTTTTTACATGTAATGTTGATGAGGGTAAAACAGTCATAAATCTGAAAATTGTGTTTTCTTTCGGGACTATTTGTTTCACAGCACGTTGCATGTATCCCTTCACCACAAATTGATTGAAATAAATGGATTAACAAGATTCTTTTTAGGCCAAAACTTTATCACAGAACTAACCTGAAATAATGTCAGTGCATTCATAATCATTTTGTGTAATAACTTTCTATGAAGAAGCATTTAGAGGGATTAAACTCCGCCATCGTCTGGTTCCCATCATCAACACTATGAACGATTCTGTCTTGGCAAGTTTGAATGGCTGTGTTAAAATCCTAAACCTTTAATTATGTATTTGTTTTAAGGGGCTAGTGGCGTTCCTCTTTAATGCCACTAAAAGGTCATGTACAGAAAGTTATGAATATGCTGCGTAATGTTTGAGACATGATTTTACAGTAGTTTCTAGAACTGGTGGTTTTGGATAGTAAATATAAGTTGCTCTATTTAAGTTGTGTTAAATACTCAGTTCATATTCGTACAGCTTCTCAGAGTATGAGTGCTGATCTAGGATCAGATTCATTTTTTATCATTTACAGTGATCTTGCAGACAGAAACAGATCCTAGCTGATTAGATATCAGCCCAATGTTCCGTTACTGAATTGTAGTAATTTATTCTTTAAAAGTTTTAGCTTTTACCCTGTTTATGTACAAGTACTTCATTTTTTCCCGGTGGTGAAGTGTCTTAAGTGTTTTTAGGGTCACATTTAAAAACAAACAAAAAAAGTGAAAAGTGAATGAAGGGTTTACCCCAACACATGTGTATCACCACTTTTCAGCTAACTAGCTACTTAGCTCAGCACATGACACTGAATACAGCATCTCTGTTTCCTTACCAACAGCGATAAACCATCTTATTATTCTTTATGTATCATTATCTACCAAAAAAGTCAGCAATTAATCAATTACCGAACACTTTTAGAGCAGCTCCCACACTTTTATCCAGTGACTTTTCTTTTGTAAATTGTTTACATCAAAACAAGAAGTTTAGTAAATGTGATGCTACTGTTTTGCTGGTGCATTTTTAGCCATTGTACTTAATATTATAATAAATACTGAGCTTTCTGAATATGTATTTAAGCACCTTCTATTTTTTCTGTATCGGAGAAAATAATCCTGGACTATTTCTTTACAGAAGAAGACGTCTTCTTTGAAGTCCACAGAGGATTATGCTCTGAAACTTAAGTACGGCTGCTTGTTTGGTTGAAAACGAGCACTAATACATTAGCCTTGATGACGTAGTGATTAGTGGTTTTATCTTGATGTTCCTCTGAGGATGTTCTTTGGTGTCCTGCTGACAGGGGAGCATGCAGGCGCGGCAGTGCATTCGTCTCCGTGCAGGAGGACGGCGCTGTGCTTCACCTGGGCTCCGAACCTGCGGACTTGAATGTGTCCTTCTCAAAACTCTCAGATCTCGAGGGAAGGACAGAGCTCAAAGATCTACTCTTTAAAATGGCAGACAGCTTGACTCAGCTGGACGCTACAGGTAAACAAAAGCTGGCCATGGATATCGCCATACTAGTATCTTCTGAAATGAATTAGTTCATATCTGTTGTATTTTGATATAATAGGAGTCACATCTTCATCAAGCCCTGTCAAGAGCCCACACAAGAAGAGTGCAGGTATGTAATGACATCCAATTAAATGGCATCATGGAAAACTAATTGTTCCTTACAATTTTGGAATATTTTGATGCAGTGTCTAAAATTGTTAAGCCCCCGTAACGCTCCTCAGCCCATATCATCCCTGTATAAAAGCTTGGCTGTGAAAACAGGTCATTGTGGGGTCATTGTGTTCAGCCTACAGCAGTTTAGGCTGCCCATTATGTTGAGGGTATATGGAGCCCACACTGCTTTTTAAATGAGCGACAATGTTTGTGAGCCGAATCAGAATGAGGTCTTTTACACTCATCATCAAAAGAATAGTTGCACCCTGAAGGAAGTGTCAGATTGCAGTGTTATTGGGAAGGAAGATAGAGATTACCAGGAACAATAAATGATGATAAATTTAGACTGATATGGGTAATATTTATTGAGCTACACATACAGAAGTAGTGTCTCTCAGTATGGCATTCGGCTGGCATGGAGTTGTAGAGGTTCCTAATGGTGTCCTGTGATAATTCATCCCATGCAGCTTGAATATTTTCACACAGTTGCTGCAGATTGTGTGGTAGGGGTGGAGGTGGAGTGACACCAGGTCTTCTGGATGTGTGACACGTGACAACAAACCGTTCATCTTGGCGCTGACCACGGTGCCTCCACACACGGATTCATTGGTCGTCTCCACCAAGACAAAAGCGGGGCTCGTCACTGAAGATGACCCGCTGCCATTCTGAGTCACTCCATGACAGTCTGGCACGACACCATTGCAGTCTTTGGTGATGTTGATGTGGTGTTAAAGGCAGTCGTTGTAACGGTCTGCGTGCATGTATTCCTGCATCGTGCAGCTGTCTGCCAGTGGTGCTGGCACTAACAGGATGAGTCATGGAGAGCATCACTGCTCGCTGACTGTCTGCAGTCGTGGCTGTTGGGTCAGTCAACGTACAGTGATAAGGCCCGTCCTTGCTTACGTCACATGCGCAGCCGTGCCTGAAACTTGAATCATTCATGTCTCACGATGTCAAACCTACAAACCTACCCACCAAGTTTCATTCCTGTCGGTTGTTTCCTTCTGGGTGCAGCTATTCTTTAGATGATGAGTGGACATATCCGTCTTAAAGGAGCAATGTGTATGATGAAGCGATCTGTGGATTTTGTACTCCACACAATCCCTCCTTCAGACTAATTGCTACACTGATTAACTATTGCCTTTTCAAGTACAAATTATGAGACAGCATGGCCTGGTGCTAGCTGGTTAGCATGCTAACTAGATATCTCTGTACAACGATACATGGATGTTTTTGACAGACCATCAAACCTATTATTTCTTCACATCCTTTTAACACTTCAGTTCATTTAGGAATGTTTCAAACAAAAAATCTTACATATTGATCCTTTAAAGGCATAGTAACTAATTCATTCTAGGCCATAAACAGAGGTTGCAAAACAGTCATTTATAATCATAATTTTATTTATTTTATTTTAATTTCATATTTTTGGGGGGGCAAATCTTATGCAAGGACCTCAGGGACAAAAACAAAAAAAGTAAATAAATAAAACAGAGAAATGTAGCACACGGACTCATTAATGTTATAGCCGTGTCCTGTTTGTTCTGCTTAGCCATGTCAAAGCACAAAGTAAATTAAAGGAGCTTTCTGTTTTAGGATTTGAACCCAGGAACCAGAACAATGGCCCAACAGTAGCTGTGAGGAAACGCCTTCCAGGCGATTCACTCATCAACCCTGGAACAAGAAGGTGAGGATTTGGCAAGGCTGCCACGTGTAGTAGCTAATTTCACCACAAGAGTAAGTCCAGGGTCACTTATCATTGCCCATTTTGTTTGTCTTTGCAGGAAGCGGCCTGCCACAGGGGTAGACTTCGACGATGGAGATGACGCCTAGGGTCAGCACGCATGAATCTCCTGATGCTGATAATTCCGTGACATGAATGTTCCACTTTTAACCCACCAACACTGCAGTTACTCCAATCTGTTTTTAACGAACACATACCATTAACACTATAGACTGTTTTATTTATGAGCTACATATTTAAGGGAATATTCCAATGAATTATGAAAGAAGCATGATTTTAAAGTTTTACTGTATATTTGAAATAAATGCTGTATTTTTAAGATATTCTCAGTCAGTGTGTTCATATGGTGAAGGGTGCTGGACTCACTGCTATGCAATGCGAGGCCACGGGAGTGCTATTTATCTTCATAGGAGCACAGGTGGAGTATAAACAGGAGGTGGGGGTGCTGGCTAATAGTAAGGATCTTATCAAGCAGTCACATGAATCATCTTGCAGGGCACATTTGAACAGCTGTTCAGTGTGCGCAGTAGCACATCATGAAAATGGAGCACTTACAGGCTGTTTGTTTGTTCCTGCCTGTATTTGGACAAATCTGCATTAGGATAAGCTGATAGTATCCTGCCTCCATTTTGTACTCGAAGCAATTTTGGGTCAGCTAACAGAGCACCCTGACTAATGTGAAGAGGTAATAGTGCAGTGGTGTTTCGGTACTCTGTCAAACTGCAACCGGGCCTGTTATTAGTTTTGCAGGGATCATCTCTGAATAAGGCCGGCTCTGATCAATATTCATTTACCGGGGTCCTGGATGTCTTGTCCACTGATTGGGAAGTGTCCAATAATGTGTATTAGGCAGGGAATAATACACATATTTACATTTAATGCAATTTCTTATTCAGAGGTTCAAGACTTGAAAAGTTCTCAAACTCCTAGAATTTATAAGCAGCTTCATCTGAGTGTGGGTGTGTGCAGAGCATAAGCCCCGCCCCTCTCTGCCTAATTCACTCTGATGGGATGCACTCAAAGGGGCCATTCTGGCACAGTGGNATATATATATATATATATATATATATATAGATATAGATATATATATATATATATATATATATATGCGCATGTATATGTGTGTGTGTGTATATATGTATATGTTAGTAATAATAATAATATATACAATATATTTAAAATTGATTTAATTATATATTTTTATTTTATTTATATACATATATGTATATGTTATATTGATTTTCATTGTATTTATTTATTTTTTTCTCCATATTTTGGTGCTGCTTATAAAAAGTTCCAAATATCCCGGACCAACACAATTCAACAATTTTATTTTATTTGTTTTTTTTTCCAGTTCATATTAAAAACACCTGAACACCTCATCACAAGAGTATGGAAACATAATAATCAGAAACGAGCTTAAAAGTCAAGTCAGTCTGTTACTAGGGGATTCATCTGAACAGGGATTCAAATGAAGTCGCAATGCATGAAGAGAAAGGAACTACAAACGAATAACCATATGCAAGTCTAATTACTTACGTTTAAGTGATGTTCAAAAGCACTTGCTCACACAGGACCGTCTCCTAACCCATCTTCCAAGTCAATTCAGTGCACTTTCCTCTGATATGGAATCAAGCTCACTGGTTGCTGGTGTCTTTGACCCTAATACCAGTATGCATTAGTTCTGCTGTTAGATGCAACTGTCCTGATGTGTGATTATTCATTAATGGATTTGAAGGTCTCACTTCCTATTTACAACAAAATATTGTGAGTAGCAAACTCATATTTAGCTCATACATCTAAAAAATATGCTTGATTTTTTCCCTTTGGTCGTTTCACATGGAAAAATAAACTACAAAGTTGCTCTGGGGATCAGCCTTCACCCTCTCTCTATAGCAAGTCCTTTCTTCATCACGTGCTGGGAAAATAGAGAACATTGTATTCACAAGCTATGATCTTCTTATGTCTGAAGAGCACAAAACCACCTTTATAAGCTAAAATCAAAAACACCGCATGAGCCACACACTGAACAGAGTTGAAGACTGTCAATACGCAATAGCACGGATCCGATAGAACTTACAGCAAATACAATCCTGGACACGTCTGGACATCAGTTCAAATGATTTTAAACCACTGGAGGAAAATAAAACACATCTTTTTCACTTTTTAGGACACTTTTTTTAACAATAAACTGGCTAAAATTAATTACAGAGAAGAATCATCAAATAATCACAAACACGTCCCGTATGGGCTCCTGAACGAAACGCAAGAAAACACCTGTAAGCTCCTGATAAGGTCCTGAAATCTATGTTTGTGTGTGTGTAATTTTTTTTCTCATATAAGTGAATCAAAAGTTCACCTTTGGCTTCACAGTGATGGCGAAACAGTTATTCCAGACATTTACTGTACATTGACATCTCACATAGGAGCTTGCGTCCGCCCAGTGCCGTGAGGATAACACAAGTTGCCCTAAGCCCGTAATTACAGAATCCGTGAAACTTCGAAGTATAGAAAGTGCTCCATTCATCTGATAAATAGGAAAACAAGAACACCCCAAAGTTCAGGAGGCACCAATCTGTGCAAAACTTTTACATGCCATTTACATTCACTACGTGGTCAATCCTCGATTTCAGGGCTGGTTCTGACCAGTTCTGCCGAAGGCCATGTTATGGTCATCGTAGTCTCCGGTCCGTTTTTACGACGTTTCCTACCTCAAATCGGCTCCTGTAAAGGTGCATTTGTACGTCAGCATTCTTTGACAATTCACACGAATCACATAGATCTTCAAAAACATCTCAGTAGGGAAAATAAGTCATTCTTCCATCTACAGACGACAGAGAAAAATATAGGACATACCACAGGCTTGACTCTATAGCATGCTCTCAAGGCAGGTTCGACATATTAACAAAGATTAGGTCCAACTTTACAAAAAAGAGACATGTAAATTACAATCAACCGAACAAAGAAAAAACAAAACGCAAAAAAACAGAACCGAGTCATAAAAATAACATATGATACAAAGGCGGAACCCAAACCGGTCATACCTTACAGGGGATGATATGTTATCTCATGACATCAACAGCTGTAAAGCACTAGTTCAGAACAGCATGAACATGTAGTTAATTCCAGGATCTTTTAGTCCTTTTACGTCAAACAAAACATCAGCTCAAATCTGACCCAGTGTCCATTCACGAAATACATTCTCTTTTCATCCCATCCAGCAGGCTTCATTCTAAAATCCAAACACAGTTACAACACAACTTAAAGCGGTCTTTATAGCGGTGGGCCGGCCTTCCCCGAGTCTTATCCTGTGCATCACATCAGTTTACTCTGATCTGGTATCTTATTGTAACTCCCAGGCGCTGATTATTCGCGCCTCCCACCCAACACACATCTTTGTACTGGCGGTGTTCAGCAGGGCTCTGTACTAGGCCCGCTGTCGAAGTGCAAAACTAGAAAAAACTGCACGTCTCTTCGTAAGGCCTGGTAGAAGGACCTTTTCCTCAGCTCAGGAATGTCTCTCGCTGGTCAGGCTGAAGTCTATACTTGAGGCTTTGTCTGTCACCTTTCTGTCTGTCGCATTAGTTGCTCCTTCAGCAGAGAGTGTCTGTGTTAAAGGATAATTGCACCTGAAGAGAACAGAAAGAAAACAACACACTGTCTATCATTCATAGGATAGGAATACTGTAACAGGACAGTGCACGACAGTGTATTGTACCTTTGTACTGGTGCTAGCATGTTAGCTTGAGGCTTGTGAGTTAGCTTAAGGCTAATGTATTAGCATGTGGGTACAGCATTAGATTGGGACACCATAAAGAACAAGAATTATTTGAAATATTGTACTCTGTGTACATTTTCTTGAAAAATGGTCATGGCAACCCTAATCATATCCACTGTACTCTCACATTCAGATGCTCCTGAAGGTTTGATAAACTGAATCAAACTAATTTACAGTTCATTATTTATAGTGGACCAACAGTGGGTTATTGGCAAAATGCCATTTCTGAAACTTCAATATAATCGCTTCTTGCTTCCACACATTTGGCCTGCAGTGAATGTAAATGAAGCTGTGTAGCTCCTCCATGTTCACTAGTCTCACCCTCTCTTCTTCAAAGCTGATGAGTCCTTCATCATCATCACTCTCCAGTTCCTCTGGCTCCTCGCTGACCAGAGCACTCAGTTCTGTATTAGCCGGCCTGGGCCGCAGGATGCTCAGCAGACGCTGTAGTGGAGACTGGCCTCCACTAGAGGGCGAACTCTCCTGCTGCTCCAGGTTGTCACTTTGCTTTTTGGCAAAGTTCACAAAAACCTGAAGGAAATAATAAACTAATTAAAGTGTTTTCAAACCGACTAAATCCTGCTGGACACATCACTGTCTGCATTAATAATGGCAAACTGATTCAAAAGTAACACATAAAACCTTTATTAAGCAAGGAGAAAGCAATCATCATGTTCCGTCTGTTGCATCTCGTTATTAGTCTGAATGCAGTCATTACACAGCACTCACGTTGTCGAGAGTGGTTTGGCTCACTGAGTAATCCTCGATGCTCAGCACCTCCACCACCTGCTCCATCTTACTGAAGACCTGAGCCAGAGAAATGCGCTCTGACTTCAGCTGATACTGGATCTTAGTGTGGTGTCTCTCCTGAGAAGAGAAGAAGCAGAAACCCTTATTGTACAAGCAGCTAGAAAGCACTGATTGTAAATCTGTGAACATATAATGGATGGATTATTTCTTTCAGCGCATCATCAAACTAAATTAAATTATTTTGGCATGATTCTGAACATGACTGCAGGAGCTATTTATGTAAGTTACCTTTGGAATTTTACGTAGAATTTTTTCTTTTTTATTTTGGGGAAAAATGAAGCAGTAAAATTAAGTATAAAACCAAGCATCTCCAAAACTTTACAAAAGAAAGAAAAAAACTTGTTGTTAATGTAATGTAATCTAATCATATTTTTAAGACGTTTTGTACCATTTCTATTGGTCCATTCATCATGAAAATTTGACACAATATAAGAAATAGCTGGCATTTCAAAATAAAAAAAAGTTAAAAAAATAAAAAAATAACAACAACAAAATTGGAGATATAAGGTTTTGTTCAGACAGTGACAATATGCTTAGTTTAGTCCCTGAGTATTATGTAAAAATCTTATTTAATTAAATATAGAGGTACAGAGCCAAAATCAACTGTGAAAGTTAAAAAGTATCCACATATATTGTTTTTTTTTTAATGAAAAATAAAAAAGTACTCAACAGGTAAGAAAAAAATATATTTTGAGAACTTTGAGACTTGTAACATATACTTTAAATGAAAAATATAAGAAGTAATAAAAAGCATGTTTTAAAAAATTCAGTTCCAATAATTCTTGAGTAAAGTACAAATTTTCCAAAATACCACTCAAGTACAGAAACAAAGTACAATTACTCCAGCATAATTGAAACTGAATTCTTACACTTTTACTCAGTTACAATTTTAAGAGACAAAACATACTTTATACTCCTTATTTTATTTTTTAATTCAAATATATATCTCGTAAAATCTCTTAAAACTGTAACTAAGTAAAAGTGTAAGTATTCAGTTTTAATAAAGTTTGAGTAAAGGACAAATAGCACTCAAGTTTAGCAACAAAGTACAGTTACTCCAGCATTTCCACCCTGATGGCAATGTGCTTGTTCAATGAGGTGCATTAAAAGTAGAGTCATAGTGAGGGCCCGGGATTAACATCATAGTGAGTCATAGTGAGGGCCCGGGATTAACATCATAGTCAGTCATAGTGATTGCCCGGGATTAACATCATAGTCAGTCATAGTGAGGGCCCGGGATTAACATCATATTCAGTCATAGTGAGGGTCCAGGATTAACATCATAGTCAGTCACAGTGAGGGCCTGGGATTAACATCATATTCAGTCATAGTGAGGGTCCAGGATTAACATCATAGTCAGTCACAGTGAGGGCCTGGGATTAACATCATAGTCAGTCATAGTGAGGGCCCGGGATTAACATCATAGTGAGCCATAGTGAGGTTCTGGGATTAACATCATAGTGAGTCATAGTGAGCGCCCGGGATTAACATCATAGTCAGTCATAGTGAGGGCCCAGGATTAACATCATAGTGAGTCATAGTGAGGGCCCAGGATTAACATCATAGTGAGTCATAGTGAGTGCCCGGGATTAACATCATAGTGAGCCATAGTGAGGTCCTGGGATTAACATCATAGTGAGTCATAGTGAGCGCCCGGGATTAACATCATAGTCAGTCATAGTGAGGGCCTGGGATTAACATCATAGTGAGTTATAGTAAGGCCCTGGGATTAACATCATAGTGAGTCATAGTGAGGCCCTGGGATTAACATCATAGTGAGTCATAGTGAGGGCCCGGGATTAACATAACGCAAACCTTTAAAATGGCCTCTGGGAAGTTCCTATTGAAGAATCGGATCACTTCCTTCACACTAGCTGTAGTCTTAGTCCGCACTGTGATCATGTAACCGTCCCCAAACCTGCGGAATGGACATAAATGATCAGCTAGATTGATGTGGTCAAGATTTTTGATGTTGAAAGCAGAAAATAATGATCTTGAGAATGGAGTTGTTTTTGAACGGTAGTGAGCTCTCTCACCTGTTCTTGAGATGCTGAATGCTGCCCAGACACTTAAACCTGCCGTTAACCATGATCCCCAGCCTAGTGCACAGCGCCTCGCACTCTTCCATACTGAGAAAAACAAGCAGTCTAGTACATTAAAACTGATTAAGCCTGGACTAAATTGTAACATCAATTGTGATTTAGAACTGAAATATCTTTTTAGTCTAACCCAATGTTTTAATCTGGGTCTGGGAAACCAGCCAGTGTTACAAAGACAGATTAATTGAGAAGTCAGACAATAGAGCTCTTTATCATCTTTACAGTTGCACAGATGAGACCTCTCGAGCAGTGAATAAAGAGGCAAACTCAATTTGAAGTGATGTTATCACAGATTTCTGGTGCACACAGAGACTAAAATACAGGGGTTTTCCAGATGTCTTGATGTATGTCCTTTAGTAATCCCAGATCTATTATAAATAAAGGCCATTCTAAAAACCCATCTTTAGTGTTATACTGGGTCCATTGTATGTGTAGTACACTTGCAATGTACTAGATATCGTTTAGCTCTAATAGCAGTTACCACAGACCACAGAAACCTGTGTGTCTTTCTCTGATGCAAACTGAAAGAAAGCTATCTTGGTGGCTAACTATGAAAATGTACACACATTAACCATTTTTTGCCCACAGTTTAAAATGTACTGAAGAAACACACAAAATCCAACCTCACCGCTCACAAAACGCAGCTCTCTTAGCACCTTCCCTTAATGATATCTTAGTTCGCTTAATTAGCTCATACAAAATACTGTATATGTGGCTTTGCTTTGAAAAAAGACTGTGCGCTAATGCTATGCTGTGTTGGTGGGAGAGGAGAGACTCTCTGCGGGCAATTTTTTGCTGGCAAAATAAAACTAATGAAACATACATGGTGATTCGCATGAATACCGTATTCAGCATTACAAGCAGTGAATTTCACCAAAATGAAACAATTTGAAAATAAGAATAAAGACTATGTGGGTCAGTATAGACCCATGTTATGCTTAAGCCTATAGTAAAAAGAGTTTCCTATTCGTTTCACCAGAGGCACTGCAATTTAGCCCGAGACTTGGCTTCATCCATGTTCCTGCTCATTTATTTCTCTATAGGAAATATTATTTTCAAAATCTGCACCCTATGGATAACATAATATTCAACATCTGTTAAGTTTAGTTCATAAGCAGTCAAAATATGAATATTGGGACATACGTACTACAAGCATGCTCACACCCTTGCGCACTGAATAGATGCAACAAAGTTATGTGAAAGTAAGGCTGCAGCTAATAACTCTATTATTCAGTAACAGCAGCTACTCAGTTTGTAGGCTACTGCTGCTTGGACACAGACATGAGATATAATGTCTTATAATATCCAACACATTTTAAGAATGTTTGTAGTAAAATGACTGTTTGACTACCTCAGAACCTTGTAATTCAAATCCTAATCATATTCAAGAAAAATCTTGAGCAACAGAGCCAAGTGTGAAACAAACAAAGGGTACACAAACTCCACAATGAGCTGCTTTATCACCTGTGTGATGTCAGCACCACCGACCGTCCTGTCTTGATGATGTCAATAATGAGGTTCCACAGGAAACGGCGGGCTTTGGGGTCCATGCCTGTGGTGGGCTCGTCCTGCAGCAAATGGCATAATTAGGTTCAGAACTGTCTGCATATTTCAGTCATTGAGACACGAACAAAGTAGGGAGGAGGGACGTCACCAGATGTTAACATGCCTTGTAGTGTTGATGGTGGGAACCATGGCTCTTCATGTGTACAATGCATGTATATCTATTATATTCACTGTTCAAAACACCCAGTGAACCGATATGGTGTTTTCTGTGTTTATATGTTGATATGTTGATAATGGTCGAATAGTGTTAAGTCAGGGACTATTTTACACCCTGCAAGTAACTCTCCATGATCAATGGATATTAGTTTTAGTCTAAAACCTTGTCAAAACTGCTGTAAAACTGTCTTAGACATCATGCAGCACATTCATGACTATTCCATATCATAACTTTCTGTGACGGATCTTTCAGAAGCATTAAACTCTTCAGATATCCGGTTCCCATCACCACCACTGTGTAAATTGTTTACGAAAAAAAGCTGGAATTGGTGGAATTCCCCTTTAATCGATCCAGCCCGTTACAAACACTTATAGAGAATATGGATAATGTGTTCTAACCAGGAAAATCAGAGACGGGTATCCGATCAGAGCAATGGCTGTGGAGAGCTTGCGTTTGTTCCCGCCACTGTAAGTGCCCGCTGGCTTATCAGCATATTTAGACAACTCTAGCTTCTCCAGAGCCCACTGCACTACCTGAGAGAGAGAGAGAGAGAGAGAGAGAGAGAAAGAGAGAGGAGGGCAGTTAAACAAGTGATGTACAGAAGCAGAGGGGATGTGAAATGTGGGAAAGTGGGAATACTGTGAAAATGGTGCCATTATGAGTAAGCTTAAAGTAGCTTAAGAGCTGTTTGCAGTAATAGCAGAGCTGGCGAGTGCTAAGAGTGCAGCGCCCTACACTGAAAAACACTGAACCAACAGAAAACTTGACTTACTAAAAATATATCGACATTAACAGCAACTGACTTTCATGTCGGGGTGTGTATATCCCGGCTGTATTCTATCTGACTGGACAGAAATGTGTCACGAAATTAAATTAGATTAATGATTTTTTTGGAGCGCCTCACATTCAAAAAGAGCAATCCATCCGTGGCCAACAGAGTCCTAGAAGGCAGGACTGGCCGGCTCTCTGCTCTCTGAAAAAGCAGAATGTGATTTTGAATGGAACAGAAAAGGTAGGAGACGTTTCTGTCCTCTCCAGAGACCTTTTAGCAGGTCATTTAACCACAACCACACAATAGATAGTGGGGCAGATAGTGGGGCTGTGAAGGGTAGTATCTTCTAGTGTGTTATGACAGATGACCCTGTCGTGTGTGTGTGTGCGTTTGTGTTAGTTTACCCGCTCCTCATCCTTCCAGGGTATGCCCCGGAGGCGTGTGTAGAGCTCCAGGTGCTCTCGCGCTGTCAGGTCCTCAAAAAGAGCGTCAAACTGAGGACAGTAGCCAATACTCTGCTGCACACGCAGCAACTCCTTCAGAATACTGCAGAGAGAGAGAGAGAGAGAGAGTGAGAGAGAGAGAGAGAGAAAACATTTGTTTAAATATTAGGATTTTTAGATATGAAGAAATCATTGGCTGTGTTCTCATCATGGCCAGCTTTGTGAAGAGGTGTGATGTGTTGTCACAGCAGGTGGCTCTCTCCCCCCACCTTTCACTGTAATTGCTCACTAGCAGCTCAACACACACCCTCTCTATGCAGTGAGTTCTAGTCTGAGCTAAATTAGTGCGGTTTGTTATTGAAGAAGAGATCATGGTGTAACAAATGAAAGGCGAAAAGAGTGTGGAGGGGAAAGCAAGTCTCTTTCCATTAGTCATAAGTCTAGCATGAAAACTAGCCGGCTGTCTGCCCACACTGCCTAAAGGCCGAATTATAGACCAGACGACAAGTGTCACACGGCACAAGAGTCTGTGGTTGACAGATGTTGCAGAGCTGTAGGCTTTCATAGCCCTGCGACTGTAGCTGTATGACAACAAACCACCCTGAAAGCTGCTGCTATACTAAAACTGCAGTGGGGATATTAATTTCATATTCATTTAAAAGGTCGCTACACCAACCACAGAAACTGCTTGTATCTATATGCATGTGTTTCCCAAGTTCACAGGTCATGAGGGGTTGCCAGATTTGCATTTTATGTAACCCCAAAACTCTGGTTAGCCACACGGGTGGCGGGCAGGGGTGGGGGCGTGTACACTTTTGCATTGTGAGGTTTCTGCTTGGACAACTTTCTTCAACTTCAGCTGTGGGTTTAAAAATAAAAACAAATCTTCACATGAATGTATACTGGTCCTAGTTTTGACTAGCTGGCAACCTGTTCTGTTTCTTCAGGGTGTGAGGGGCAAGGCTGTATGGCTGTATGACTGCTACATTGCTCATGCACACATAGACCAGCGGAGCGGCAAGACGGTAAACAAAGCCACGCACCATGACCCAGCAACACTAGAGCATTTCTATCCAGAGGGTGCACCAGTGTCTGGGCCCTTTTAAAACTGTTATCTGCATGGCAAGGTCTGCAACACACAAAGTTTGTCACGTGCCCTAACGGACACCCCACTCAGTCAGCTGCTTCAGGCAAGCTGTGGCCTTGGGCTACATGCTCCGCAGCTTCTCAGCTTACACTGATAACACAAGTAATATTTACCAAAATTCCAGAAACATCTGTTTGTCCATATGATGTTAATGCTTATTTTTGCTATTTTGACCAATGGAAAATATTTTAGATTCATATTAGTTGTCCAGTCTGGTTCATTCCAGATACCTCACAATAATACGTCATTGTTAAAAAAGGTAACTAAGTGTCCAAAATGATTTTACGAGAAAAATACAGGAACTGAAAGAATTGTACATAAATAGGCTCTACTGTAATATATACCCAAACTGTCAGAAATATTATAAATAAATTTGACTATACATTTATATTGATTTAATAATCTGCATTATTATACATTTTTATTCTGTTGGTGGAATGGCCACTCAGGGCCTGCAGAAAGAGGTCAAATTAACTGTAACTAGCTAACTGTAATTACTTCTCATTTTAACAATCTTTGCAATAATAACATACACGATTACATTTCAGTTTTATAAACTACACACCAAAAAGATGGGATATTTTATTGAATATTTCAAATCATTTGGGAACCACAAAACAAAATGATTAATTGACAAATAATATACGATAATCGTCTATTTATCTGCACTGAGGTCCAATCACTGCATTTCAAATACTAGAAATTCTGGATGTCAATTTTATCATAAACTGATTCTCCCGGTTACACGGCTTCCTCCGTCATTTTAGAATCATCTACTGAAAAATGTATTTTACTGCTTCCTGCTAATTACTTTCACTCTGTTCAGTTGATTCCGAGTGCATGTGTGTCAAAGGTACTTTGGATATCTCATACCTGTGTCCTCCGATAAAGGCCTCTCCTCCTGTTGTGCTTTCATCTCCAGTCAGCATTTTGAAGGTGGTGGTCTTTCCTGCCCCATTGACCCCCAGCAGCCCGAAACACTCCCCAGGACGGACACCCAGACACAAGCGGTCCACTGCAAGGATGCGCCCCATCTTGCGAGACTTATACACCTACAAATACAAGTGCAAGTGCTTTTAATCATTTTCGATTATTCGGTAGTTCATTACTGTCAATAACCACAGAACTAAAAAATGCACACACAGACGAGAGCCGTCATGGCCTGACCTTAGTGAGGTTTTCAATCTTCAGCATGTCATTATCAGCATCTCCTCTCAGCACTCTCCGTCTTTCACGCGCCACATCAACATCATCGTCTTCAATTGGCTGACTGTTCACAGGCACTCTCCTGTGTAGAAAACAGGGGGAAACACTCAGTGGACGAGGTGCTTCCATTCTCCTTACCATCAGAAAAGGGGGACCACCAGAGTTGCATGATATTACATTACATATTATAGTTTCATCGATATGGCAAACAATTCAGCACAAACAAAACAGCACTGTCAATGCTTTCCCTAATTAGGCTTATTCTGCCTATAGGCAAATCTTACTGCCCATGCTAATCTTATTCAAATACATAGGAACACCCTCATTAGCATATTCATAACATACAGATGAAGAGTTTCATTCATAAATGTGATTTTATGCTTCTGCAATTAACATGCTGTATAATATAGTACAATATAAACTATAATCTTGCATTTGTATAACACATTATGATGAATTTAAAAGCTCAGAAAACACTAAACGAGAATCGTTTAACAGTTGTATCTAATTAAAAAAACAAGTCATTAAGATGTTCAGCTTCAGCAACTGAAATATTTTCCTTCCTTCAAACGAGCAAACACTGGGTTTTCAGATGATGGCAAGTTTTTTTAAATGTCAGGGACCCAAAGTTATGAGAATTCTGTGCTGATGCCAATCTCCAAATGATGTTCAATGGGGAACCCTCAGGGCCTTCAAGGCCTTCAGAGAAGCCCCGTACGAAGTCCTTGTTTTTCAAAATGCCTGCTTTATTTAAACTCTACAAGTATGCAGTGCTCTTATTCCACTGCCAAGTTTTGGTTGGAGACGAGAAGGTCAAGACCTTCACACGGCCATCAGAAGATTATTCAATCAGGATCTTCTTTCTCTATGGTAGAGCCAACTGAGCTCTCCCATTGGTTAGGCCTTCAGGAGCTGAGCAGAACACTGCTTAACCACTAACATAATTAGGAAGTGACAGTGGAACCCAATCCTGTTTTGAAATGGGTAGGACCAAACTCGGGAGAAATTCGTTTGAGTGATAGCCTATCCAGTTTCAGTCAGGTGTTACAAACAGAAAACAGCAGCACCTCTATTCCAGGGCTCTGTGGTGGTTCTGTGGGGGTTCTGATCAATGAAGAACAAGATGAAAGGGGACTAACAAAGTATGCAGAGAAACAGATGGACTACAGTCTGTAATTGCAGAACTATAAAGTGCATCTCTATGGTAAATGGAGTGGTCAGTAAAGGAAGTAGTTTGAATGTTATAGCTGACCGGTGTATGGATTCCATGCCGAAAGACTCATTTCAGAAGATATGCGACCCAAACTAAAGGCCTAGCTCTAACAGTCTTGGTTTGCCACTGGATTAGCACTCCAGATAACTGTAAGATTGTTTTGTGGTGGCATCAAATGCAGTAAAACAAAGTGCAAACAGTTCAACATTCTGCTGTTTTGGTATTGGTCTAAGTTCTGGTATTGTGACCACCCCAGCGACCACTAACACCCACACACATACTCACTGAGGTTTTCTGAGGAAGTTGTACTGGCACAGAATAGTGATGAGAAAGCCCACAAATCCTTCTATGGTCATGGCCACCAGGCCACGGGTCACGATGTCCCACTCAAACGGAGACTTCACCTTATCGAACTGACCTGCGTGCCACACAAAAAGATCCGGCAATAAGAGGGCCACAAACAGCAGCACGGACCTCCCCCTGTCCAACACTACATGAACTTACCTATCTTAGCATAGTACTCGTTAATGTATTCATTGTAGGCCATCTCCATCAGCCCGTGACCCAGGTTATAATTAGGGAAGATCAGGAAACACGACTTCAGATAACTGTTCACCAGCTTCAGATCCTAGCAGAGGAAAACAGCACTCCGATTAAAATGAAACAAGAGCCTCTTTCACTTCCACCCAGATCAATTAAGATAATAATTATCTCCCTGCGTTGTACCTTGTCGTGTTCAAAGAGCTGCAGGAGGAAAGTAGCCACGGTGGCTGTGATTCCTATGAAGAGGTTTATGACGATGAGGAAAACGTAGGCAGTGCTGGGCACCTCGAACCAAAACGAGGCCGGATACATGATGGGGGTTATAGACCATCTGTAGAAAGATTACAGCAATAAATTCCTTGATAATAGTGCAAAAAATTACTAAAATATACCACTGAGAATCCATCTATCATCCACCACCATGAATTAATAACTAATAAAGATCATTTATTAGACTTGAGCTTTGAAGAAATGTGCTGTATTATGTGTTTTATGTGTAACTGTATATTCAGTATACCGTGTTCTATGTATGTTCTATGTAGAACAATGGCAGGACATTTACGTGTGATATCCTGTTCTGTTATTTTTGCCGATTCCTATATGGTCACTTCTGTCACATCTGTTGCTTTCTAACTTTCTAATATTGCCAATAGTCCAGGCAACAATGTGCCAATCATGTGCAGTTAGCATTATGCAAACAGACACACTCATCTGTGGCAGGGAGCCTTAGATAGCACAACAGGTCTGGATGGATAGGGCTGCCTCCCTCCATCTCTTAGTGTGATGCTAGCCAATGCCTGTTAGCTGATGTAATAAGTTCACCAGACAAAAAAATAGTCACCTGTGACTGAGACGTACCTAATAGCGTGTAATACCTCTGTGAGCATAAATAACAGCTGTGATTGGATTTGGCCTGGACTGGACAAGTTTCTGCATGTAGGCCACATCAATGTTCAGCCACTCTCGCATCAAAGAAATGGGCAGTTGGGCCAGATTTGGCGGATGCCTTCCCTGGTACAATTCTGAGGAGAGTTTCCTGTAGACTGGGATTTTAGCCACTGCTGGTAGACTCGTATGACCGTACGCTTCCATACACCTGCAGATTCAGCTACTTCCTTCACACTATGGTCTTTGGCACACCCTAAAATATATCTATAAAATTAAAAATATCTATAAATAATAATATTTTACCAATCATTAACATCTGCTTTGGACCCATTTTCCACACATGGAACGAGACATTCACTGCACTGTACCACCTCTTCTAGTTTTTTTTAAGTTTAAAAGTCTAAAACACATTATGATGAATTTAGTGAAAACATTAAACGATGCCATGAAACACGTCATTAAGATGTTAAGCTTCAGCAACTGCAATATTTTCCTTCCTTCAAGTAAACACTGGGTTTTCAGATGATGGCAAGTGTTTTTGGGTGTTTTTGGCTGATGTCAACATCCAAATCTTCAATGGGGAACCCTCAGGGCCTTCTAAGCCTTCAGAGAAGCCCTATACAAGTCGATGTTTTTCAAAATGCTTTATTTAAACTCTGCAAGTATCGCAATTTTCTTATTCCACTACTAAGTTTTGGTTGGAGACAAGAAGGTCAAGATCAGAAGATTAACCAGTCAGGATTTTCTTTCTTCATGGTACAGCCAACCAAGCTCTCCCATTGGTTAGGCCTTCAGGAGCTAAGCAGAACACTGAAAGTGCCAGCTTAACCACCATGTTTCTGCTCAATCTATGAATCCCGTCACATACCCTGCAGGTATTTATAGCTCCATCATCGTCATGCAGCGCCATCAGCAGGACTCTAAAGTTACTACCACTTGCAAGGTGATTCGTTTTTTGTTTGGTGAGCTTCTAATCATTTATCAGTGTTCTTCTGTGAGCATGTTGAGCTTTCCAATAATGTTGCATTAGCAGCGGTTCTCAAAAATGGAGCCTGACTTCATACGACTTAAGGTACACATGCTAGCCTTTACCCTCCCAACTTGGTGTTATCCTGTGATCGGGTAGCTGATAAGAAAAGGCCCTTTAATTGAACTTTAAACAACTGGTTAAGGTCCTTAAAGTTCTAAATGACGTTTGTCTGTTTTGTCCAATATGTCTTGGCTAATATCTAGAAATTTACATTTCTAGATAGAATTTAAACATGTTCTAGATATCTATCCTTATTTCCTCCTTCATCTAGATTCTGATTCACTGCTGTATTTTTGTGCAGGGTGTACCCATAGAGCAGGAAGAGAGCGAGCACCGCCGGGAAGTTTTTGGGGGACGTGTACGCAGGAAGGTCGAACACGAACAGAATGAGAATGCAGCATGTGGCCGGAACCAGGTAATTCAGCTAGAGAGAGAGAGAGAGAGAGAGAGAGAGAGAGAGAAGGAGAGAGAGAGAGAAGCTATTTAGACTCAGCAGTACACTGCTCATGCAGCCCTCAGGCTCTTTCTGTGTGAACAGCAACACATTGCAGTCCTCCTCGATGACCTCACCATGTCCCATATGTAGTTAGCCAGCCAGTATATGACGGGGTCACATCCGCTGACAAACTGCAGGTGCTTGGCTTTGGTGGACTTCTCAGCCACCAGAAAGACCACAAAGCTGGCTGGAACAAATGACATGGCCACAATGATGAAGATAGCGATGACCACATCGGTGCCCTGGAGCCTGCAGAGGAATAGAGAGAGCGAGAGAAAAAGAAGAGATGTTAGAACAGGGCTAGGATACAAGACGTATGCTAAACAGAAATAGAAACATTCTTACAGATAGTCCAGAGAAAGGCTGGCACTGGTCCGGTTCATGGGGTGATTAGTCACTGTGATACCTGAACACAAACGCACACACCATAATAAAAACATAACCTAAAAGCCTTTAGACTTCTAAATTCTGTGTTTACTATTTCACTATTAAAGGAACACTCCAGAACTCTTCCATGTAATCTCTAATTGCAACATGGTAAATACCCACAGGTAATAATTTCAATGTTCTTCCCAAATTCCGGCTATGCCTTTTAAAAATATCCCATATACAAATTATTATTGACACTAATAGGGACCCATTCTCCTTAGTGTAGTGTGTTGTAGCTTTCGTGCATGTAAACGGTTTGCAAAGTTATAAGGCCTAAACTACACGTCAGAGGGAGAAACTCTCTCACATAGAAACCACTTTTCTCAGCTGCCTGAAAGGGCTTGTTGGAATTCCAGCTCTTTTCTCTGTTACAAGGTGACATCACCTCATAACACAATCCTTACCTACCGGCAAGATCAACACGGCCTGACACAACACATCGTGAGCTGACCACTCTGAAACTGTCTAGCTTGTAAGTTGGATCAGGTCTTCCAACATGTTCTACCTGACTTTCAGGATGGGACTCAACGCTATTGAAACAGTTCGGGAGCGGGTGTGGGAATGGAAACTTGGCAGTTGGTCAATCAGAATAGAGTGGGGAGCTGACCAATCAGAGCACAGTGGGCTCCTTGTTAGGCAGGGCTTAAAGACACAGGAGCTCTAACAAGGTGTTGATGCACAGTATGAGAACGGTATTGCGTTTTGGGAAATCTGAAGCATGTAAATTAGGGATGCATAGGGATGCATAGGGATGCACCGATCCAGCTTTTCCAGTTCCGATACCAGCACCGATACATAAACTTCGCATATCTGTCGATACCCGATTTTGATCTGATACCATTTTTGAATGTATAAACCGTATACTGGAGCGACGTAGGGCACCAAGATTGACATAAACACTACTTTACTAAGCTTACTCAGACAGCTTACTCTCTGGCTCGCTCCATGTTGTTGTTCCTGTTCGTAAGTCTAGGCTACTGTAAGGTCTTGGGTTCCTGCAGATCCACCTCCGGCCACTCGGGGGAGACAAAGGGCAACCAATGAGCAATCAAGCGGCAAACGCCAACACCTGTAGCTCACGCTACTTAAGCATGACAGTGCCAGCCCTTGGTTGCTCAGTCTTGAGTCCCCGGTACCATGTGCACATGTCTCTCGTGACTAGCCGGATGAAAGGTTTCAAGCTAAATACAGCTCAGGAAAAATTTAAGAGACCACCTCAAAATGATCAGTTTCTCTAGTTTTACAGTTTCTGGGTTTGTGTTTGACCAAAAAGAGCAGTTCTGTTTTATTCTATACACTACTGGAATCATGTCTCCCAAATTCCAGATCAAATATTGTATTTTAGATCTGTTTATTTAGAAAATGACTAATGACGCTTCCAGAAGCCTGTTTTTTGAACCATGCTCGCTGTGCATTTCACCCCAGCCGCCGCTCGCCAGTATTTCTGTAGTTCACTTGAGGTCATCTTACTGTGGTTAAGTGACACTGGAATGAGGTGGCGCTCATCACGGTCAGTAGAGAGTGGTTTTGGCCCTCTGCCAGTCTGTAGCTGCGTTGTCCTGTGTGTTTGCTGCTTGACCTCGTTCTTATGAACCAGACTCTCACTGTATCTGCCAGTGAAGCTAGAACCGAACCTTCTGTTCCTCACTAAGAACCTGCTGTACATGTGGAGATGCTGATTTAACAAGAAACTGGAGTGGTCTCTTATTTATTTCCAG
This sequence comes from Semaprochilodus insignis, assembly GCA_034552555.1. NCBI lineage: Eukaryota > Metazoa > Chordata > Actinopteri > Characiformes > Prochilodontidae > Semaprochilodus > Semaprochilodus insignis. The sequence continues at coordinate 20,784,749 of CM067499.1, forward strand.
AGCTGTATATTAAAGGAGACAACATTACCAATGAAACCTGTTCAAAATCACACTGAACAGGTGCATCTGCATCAAGGTACGTGGTATGTGTGCCTATTTCTGAATATCAAAGTCCCAGAGACATACAGTCATGCACTAACCTTCCCACTTCCTCCTTTATTGCCATGTCCTCTGCATGGATACTGATAAGACTTTCCCATTCCAAATGTGATTGGCAGGCTATGTTTATTCTTCTAGTGCCAATGGTTGCTGTATATAACCTTCATATAGTATCGAGCTTCAAGCTTTAAATTTCAAGAAAGTTGAGGTTTAAAGAAATTATTAAAGCAAGATTAGTTGCATAATTCTATCATCATTATGACAGCAGATCAAATTAGGGTTACATAAATCTAACACTAATGCCTTAAACTGGTGGTCACCAACCCTTCTCCTGAAGACCTTACCTGAATATGACATACTGACCCCTCCTTACCTAATGCTACTGTATGTGATCCAGCCAGTCGGGATCTTCTGAAGAAGTTAATTAGTTGGAGCTGATGTGGCTCACTGTGGTTGGAACTAGAGTCTGCAGGAAGGTACACTATACTGCCAAAAGTATTCGCACATCTGCTTCACATGCATATTCAGTCACATCCCATTCTTAATCCAAGGGTTTAATATGATCCCCGCCCACCCTTTACAGCTTCAACTCTTCTCGGAAGGCTTTCCACAAGGTTTAGGAAAGAGTTTATGGGAATCTTTGACCCTCCTTCCAGAAGCGCATTTGTGAGGTCAGACACTGATGTTGGACGAGAAGGCCTGGCTCGCAGTCTCCGCTCTTATTCATCCCAAAGGTGTTCTATCGGGTTGAGGACAAAACTCTGTGTAGGCCAGTCAAGTTCTTCCACACCGAACTTCCACCATTCATGTCTTTATGGACCTTTGTTGGGAGAATGAAATTGTCCAGAATCTCTTGGTCTGCTGAAGCATTAAGAGTTCCTTTCACTGGAACAAAGGAGTCGAGCCCAACTCCTGAAAACACCCCCACATCATAATCCCCCCTACACCAAACTTTACACTCGGCACAATGCAGTCAGACAAGTACCGTTCTCCTGGCAACCGCCAAACCCAGACATCGGATTGCCAGAGATGTTGCCAGATTTTACTCTAGAGTTCAGTGGTGGCGTACTTTACACCACTGCATTTGATGCTTGGCATTGCGCTTGGTAATGTAAGGTTTGGATACAGCCTGGTGCTTGGTATTATACACCTGTCGCCATAGAAGTGATTGGAACACCTGAATTCCATAATTTGGATGGGTGAGTGAAAACTTTTGGCAATATAGTGTAGCTCTCTAGGACTAGGGTTAGTGACCACATTTATTATTATTATTATTTATTTTTTATTTTTTTTATTTTTTTTAGTTTTTGCAGTGATTGTAATTATGACATTTCTACAGCATTTTACATCTCCTCTCATGTGAAATATCACAGGCATCAAATATGACATTAACTGTGTGATGCTACTGTAGCACGTCACTTTGAGCCTGGAATCTCACCGTAAGCTGCAGGGTTGCCCTTGCTAAGAGGCAGGTTGGCTCGCAGGATAGCATTGTTAAGCACATTAAGGTAGGTGGGCATGCTGTGGTAGCCTTTGTTATTGTACAGCACCTGCAGAGAAAAAGAGACAGCATTAAACCTGAGGATCAAACCATACGTGACATTCAGAGAGCAGTGAACGGCGTTCTTTCTGACCTGGGCCGATCGCCGGACTGCTATTTTGCGCACCATAGGTGGCGTCTTTCTCCCGAAAGAAGCTGGGACAGATTTCTGGATGTTTCCAACAGTGATGCCTCCATATCTGCAGCACACAGTAAAGCAGTACAAACCTTTTAGCAGCAGTGCAAAACAAGTCAGCTATAGACTCCAAGTGTGTCTCGGCTATTCGACTACATCTGGGTTAACTTAAATGTCACCTGTGCAGTCTCAGACGGTCAGAGGTGTAGAGGAGGTATTCAGACACGTTGCGGCCAGTGATGTCTACCAGGATGTCCCCAGTGACCACCTTCATGAGAGGCGGTCTCCCTCCGACTCCACTGGGGCAGGAGAAGCCTGTGCCCTGCATGGAGCAGATGCAGCGGACTGGCTCGTGGATAGAGAGAGGCAGCGGAGGAGGAGACGTCACCATCTCTGCAGGAACAAGAACATTACTGCTTGTGGTAATAATGATAATGAGAACAAAGCACTTTAAACAGAAACGCCACCAGGAACGACACCACATGTTACATTGAGCTAACACAGTCGCAAAGCATGGAGGAACAGACAGATGCAATGCACTAGACATATGCTAAATAATTTTTTTAGCCCTGCATTCAAAAACACCTTAGAACTTGCATTCTTAATATGATCTGGAATGATATATATCCGGAACATTATTCCAGAGTTAGTGATCCAGCTGTTAGTGATCCTAGAAGTTTGCATTCACCTTCAGCTGAGCAAAATGATCAGGGTGGGCTTTAATGCATCGAGACGGTATGCCAGAGCGAAACCATAAATGGCTTTAAATGTCATAAGCGAGACCATGTAGTGCACGTACCATCATCCATACAGGGAGTTTAGCCACTGATGGAGGCGCGTATCTAATATTATTTTGTTGCATATTATCTGATAAATTATAGCTGATTCATTTCCATATGCAGACTGTGGAGTGAAGTGTATGGTGTGACTGTGTAACATCATTTATATGCAGTAATATGTTTGAATAAATCTGTATGCTTTATTTCTATGAAATTCATGTGAAAATAAGTTAACACATCCTTTACAGGGGAAATAACTAGGCAAATATGAGATTTAATTGATTTTTATAATGAACTAGTTGCATTAAAAGAGTTATATACAGTAATATAGAGAGAAATTCTGTTTTCACAGGCCACATTTTATGTTTTATTGTTTTGTCCAATCTGTTAAATTCAAAACCAGGCATGGCCGACTGGGAAAAGACCTCAAGGTAATTCCAGGATAGCAATTCTATCTCCAGGTTGGCCTGGGAACCGCTCGGAATTCCCCAGAAAGAGCTGGAGGAAGTTGCAGGGGACAGGACCATCTGCTTCTCTGTTTTCCCCACTACACCTGCGACCCTAGCTGGACTAAGCAGTTTAAGATGATGGAGGGATGGAGGTTAAATACTAATACTAATACTAAATACTAATAATAATAATCAGTGATTATACACGAGAATGTGCATAAGTGCATTTGTTTATTTTCACCTAGAAAATGAATAAAGGAAATCATCTGATCAGAAGAACCCAAAATCTTGCATATAACTGTAGAACATCGTTTTGTTTTGTTTTGTTTTGTTTTGTTTTGTTTTGTTTTGTTTTGTTTTGTCTTTTCTGTTNGTTTTGTTTTGTTTTGTTTTGTTTTGTTTTGTTTTGTTTTGTTTTGTCTTTTCTGTTTGTTACTTCACCCCTCCGTAAAACACACTCGTAAAACACAAGCGCTGTGATCAGTCTCACCATGGACAGTGGTGGGTGGGGTTGCCGTGTAGTTCCAGAGGCCATCCTCGAAGCGTGGCTCTGGGTCATCAGAGGGTGCAGGGGAGGGGGGAGGGGGTACAAAGTTGGACAGAGGGACACCCTGGGTGAAGGAGTCCAGGCACATGGAGTCGAAGTAGCGGGCGGCCAGGGTTTTGGAGTTGTTGGCGTAGGGGTTGAGGGTCTGGGCCAGCTGATCCAGAGTGCTGTTGAAGGGGGTTTTCAGCACACATGTGGCCCCCACGCCTGAGGGCAGTCGCAGGGTGTTGATTATCTTCTGAGGGCTGGCGTCCGGCGATAGCTTGCTCCTGCAGCAAGGTGGCAGAGCGGCAAAGAGGAATGCAACAAGAATAATGCTTATTTCTAATGCTTACCTATATACAGTACCAGTCAAAACTTCAGACACACCCAGCTAAATTGGATGTTGTTGGTGATCTTAAAGACCCTACAGGCTTACACTACAATAGTTCCAGCTGATGAGATGTCTGAAACAATACATATCCTGATAAAGCACACATGCTGTTGATGTATCACAGTATTATATTTCTGCCATATCTCCACCTCTAATATATATTTTGTTGCTCTATATATATTTTAAAAGCACAATTTCTAGTTACTCTAGTTACTCAATTCTGGGAATATTCATGATGGACAGACCAATAGAATTGGTTCAAAATTGCAGAAAACAATCTTGTTAAATCAACCAAGTTAAGAAAGCTGTTCCATCCTCCTGTAAAGTCCCATTTTGGAGCTTTTTAAAATGGACTCATTAATTCCATGAGTGCTATTTTATAGTTTGATGTCACTTTTTCTCTTAGTAAAGCATTGAGCTAAACAGTAAGCGGAACCCTATTATAAGTAGCCTGTCTCTAAACTTTTGACCAGTACTGTACTGTGTGTATATATTTATAATAATCACATACATATAAGAAAATTGGTTCGCCTTGGTTGGCATGATATTAAGCCTCACCTATACTGCAAGCGGTCCTCATTGGCATAGGGGATAAAATTTCCTCTGGGCTGCGTGTAGTTATGATACTGAGACGGCGACAGAATGAGGGGAGGCAGGTCACCTACAAAACCAAAAGACAGACAACAGAAAAAATAACACCTTTATCAGGATTCAGCCCCTGAGAACACGTCTGTTGATATTGGGGGTGTTTAGACTTTGCTTAATCTGCGCCTAGAAAACTAACTGATAAAGTTTAAACGCAGTCTCACCTATCTCAGGCACGGACATGGCAACGGGGCATTTACCTTCAGCTGACTGCAGTGATCAGGGTGGGCTTTAATGCATCGAGACAGTATGCCAGAGCTAAGCCATTAACGGATTTAAATGTCATAAGCAAGACCTTGTAGTCCCTGCGCCATCATCCATACAGGGAGTTTAGCCACTGATGCAGGAGGCTATCTTTTAAATATCTTTCTTTTTCGTCGTATATTATCGCAGCTAAGATGAATTCAAAAAAAGCTGATTTGTTTCAATATAGAAACACAGTCTCACCTATCTCAGGTACAGACAGGGCAACGGTCATGGCCACACAAACAAAGAAGGCCGGCAGCAGGATCTGGGAAAATAGGCCTTTGGTGTTCCTCTTGGCGCAGTGGAATCTCTTGACAATGAGGCCATGGAACTGTCGCAGTCTGAGCCACCAGCCCTCCAGCTTAAAGCTGCCCTGACCCTCCAGTACGACCGGCTCAGGAGAGCATGATTCCTCATCTGGGGGAGCAGACAGTAGACAACTATAGACTTTCAAAGGTGACATGGCCAAGCATCCAAACCCAACTCTAAAATTGTACAAAGTGTTTGGACAACATAAGTCAATATTTTGGACATAGTCAGTATTTTGAGATACTAAGTCAATATTTTGAGACATAAAAACACATTGGCATTGTTATTATGACAGTTCAAGCATTAGCTTTAGCATCCTAGCTATGTCTCTTTAGATACCTATTTACAAATTAAAATAATCGTAATAATTGTAATAATTATCATAATAATAATAATAGTAAGAATAATAATTCTACAGATACAAACCGACATCAAATATCATACTTTTCTAGTTAAACTCCAGTCACCTTATTGGTGCTGTGTTTGGTGACTGGATGAACTACAACTGAATTGGCTTCTGGCTTCTGTGTGGGTCACTTGTTGTTGTGTTTAAATGTGGCCGTATGGTGAAATATATGATTATATAAAAGTAATATTATTTGTAAAATATACACAGAATAAACATTTTACGAATAAATTCAGTTTATATATCTTACATATGACCCAGGCATACACCCATATACTGCTTATCCGCAAGCTCTGCCAACAGTCTAACCACAAGGTGTAGAGATAAATCATGATATGGTACTGCGTTTTTGAGTACATGGCACAGAACTGTCAAGCTCTTTAAGTTGCATATGAATGAAAAGAATGAATGAATGAATGAATGAATGAATGCAAACAAATGTTAGATCTAGATAGCATGGATGAACTTGACATCTAAGGATTTCTTTGACCCCTTATTAACCTTAAAATGTCAAGACACTATTCAGTAGTTACTGTGCATTAAGCAACTGTCACTTGGGACATTTTGTAGTGTGAGCAGTTGGTCGTTTTTCCCAGAAAGAAGATTCCACGGCCCAGTCTTGTTTTCCACAGGTTTGTGGTTCCGAGGTTCGGAGGGAGTTCAACTCGGCGCAATGCCCAGTTAACCACAACTGTAAGCTAATTGCCCGCATCCTTTCTTATTGAAGTGAACTGGCTTTTAGCCAAGTCAAATTTTATTAGCACTCGGCAACTACTATGAAACTAATCTGTAAGTTTGGGCCCACCAACAGGCCCTTAGGATTTAAGAGATGAATCCAGTGTAATCAAGCACACACCACAGCCCACATGCAGAGAGAGAGATAGATAATGAAGAAATGAATAAAGGATAATAGGATAACAGAACAGTAATGTAAGCACCTCTGAGGCTGGCAGAATCTGGGTCCTGGTTGTTATTAAACAGGGGGCAGTATTCTCCATAAAAGTCCGAGTATGGTCCGCCCTCGTCTCCCCGCACTGAGCCCAGAGAGGAGTCGGAGCGCAGCGAGGCTTGACTGGGGCTCAGTCTGGAGCACATCACCAGATTACTCAACTCCACCTCTGGTCGAGTCACTGTACCAACCGCAGCACCCTCAGCCTGGGGACCAGCCAGAGACGTGGGCTTACCAGCAGAGGAACCCCCCGGAGAGTCTTTCATATCTGAGAGAGAGAGAGAGAGAGAGAGAGAGAGAGAGAGAGAGAAAGAAACAACATGGAAATGAAAGCACAGCAGATCAGTGTATTTCAGGCCTGATCTCAGTCTGTCTGAATCTGACCTTACCCACAGCTACATAGGCTAATGTACTGTCATCATGTCATGGCTTTGCTGGCCTCAGTGGACTTTGCTACTCACAACACAAGCAGCAGATTAAAGCACCAAAGTAGCTACGAAGAATAAAGCAGGGAGCTACTAAAGCAGAGCTGAATACAAGCCAAAAAACTGACCCCGAGATGTCTGAACATTTCTAATCTCTAATCTGTATCAAGAAACCCCGTTTTTTTGACTGGTTCAGGTAGAGAACGTAAATGTGGACCTTCTGTTGGGAATGAATGGTCTAGACTTCATACAGAAATGCTCAGAATGTCTTTACAAGTGAACGACGTCTTGCTATCCTCTCTCTTACCTGCGTCACTGTTCTCCATGGACAAGTCCTCCTCTGACACTTTAAGGAAGACCTCCTCCAGGGTGGTGTCCATCACCCCAAAGCTAGTGAGGGCCAGGCTGTCCAGACTTTGCTCCAGTGCCTGTGAAGAAAAGACACAACGAATGAGAAATACAGAACACAAACACATGTGCTTTCACTTTAGCGGTCAGTTTAATATTGTCAGAAGAAGCACGGACTGAAGCACTGAAAATACATAACCTAATTTCTCCTTAAATAAGCAATGAAAAGAGTGTTTCCTGTATTATTTAATCTTTATTGTTATCATTTATTTTATTATTTGATGTTATTTTAATTTCTATTTTGCTATTTTTATTATCACTACCCTTTTAAATACATATTATATATGAATAAACATAGATTATTCATGACTGAAAGAATTAACAAATCATATTCATATATATTTATAATTTTTCCCTTTATGCCTTATGTAAAGCGCTGCATTTCAAAGGATAACAGGTGATATATAAATAAAGTCTACTATTATGTTATAATTATTAAAATTATATGAAAGTCAATAAACACTTAAATGTGTATACTAAAGGTTCGACAGTAAAGAAACTCTTTTTGTTTCAGTTTTGTTTTTCTGATACGGGTATAAAATGATTTTAATCGTATTGTATCGAATATTAAAGCACAAAGGGTACATAGAATACACAAAAATTCATTATTAAGTTTTTGAAACGTTGAGTCCTCTGTGAACATCTTTCTTTAAGTTTACGTGTGTGCACATATACCTGAAACAGTCTCTCAAAGCAGCCCTTCTTGACGGCCTCAGACGGGAGAACGTACGACAGTTCCGTGTTGGAGTCGGACACTAGGAGGCAGGAGGCCACGTACTGTCTGATGAACTGAGTAACTCTTCCCTCTGAGCACGGAGACAGGGAGGAGGAGGGGGAGGAGGAGGGGGGGACACTCGACTGATCTGAGAACACACGCAGACACATGCAGAGTAGTACGAGAGGAACAAGTACAAGTGTTAACATACAAAACCAGCAGGCTCTGAAATAAAGTCTGAACTATGGCAGAAGAACTACTGCTGTATCATCGCACCCATTAAGAACAGTGGCCATTTACTATGAAGCTAAACCATATGTGTGCACGTGTTTAGCATGAATGTGATGATAATTAACAAACCTATGCACATCTGGGCTAAGAAACACCCTTGTGTGAATCTTGCATCAGTAAGTCACATTTAAATTTGACTGATAATGTATGTAAAATCATTGCTAATCTTTGTATTTTGGTATTATTTGTAGTACCACACTGAGAGACTATTTTGGTGAGAATGAGGATGTAACTTTGGGATATGAGATATAAGAATCGATGTACCAAAATGGTTCAAAGCCAGAGTTGGAAATACATCTGGGACTTTTAATTGGATTGGGTTTTAGACTAAAATCCCTTGCTTTGAGTGACGCTACACCTTAATTTTCTTAGAACAATTGATCAAACATTTAATTTTGACACTGTCAAAACAGACATACCACTACTAAAACCATAACTACCAAATGTTTCAATAGTGGTTGTTTCTCTAGTGACAATTTTAGCTAATTTTGAGCAGAACTCAAAAACACTAATCAATACATGACCAGCAAACACAGCTGTGAGAAGTTGTACACACATAATATGATAATATTTTTCATTAAAACACAGAAAAGGGTTAAAGAAGGGTTACTAATTGCAGAAACTGTGTTTCAGTAGTGACAATTATGAATGTCCCATGCTGAATTTCAGACTTTGGGATAGATTTACTTTAAAACTGTGGGATCTAACTGATCACCATGTGGCCATGAAGGACAGGGATGCATTCTCACTTCCTGCTCTGAAATACAGGGGCATGGATAAAATAATAAACACTCGTTGTGTTTCGGTAAAAAATAAAAAGACATGAAAATGTTGGACGAAAGTTTTTATAACGACTTACTATAAATCTAAAACTTTCAACCTCACTTTAAAAGAAGAAACTAAAAAGATCTTTGAGATCTTTGTGTGTGTGTGTGTGTGTGCGTGTGTGTGTGTGTGTGTGTATTTTGCTTATTACTATTTCATAATGTCTCAGGTTTAACATTATATTTTTAAACATATAAGGCCTAAATAATCAATGGCTTATAAAAAGAGTTTACTGTGGGACAGTACTGTAAAAATAATTTTTATATAGCTATTTATTATACTGTATATATTTAATTAATTATTATTAAATAGATAATTCTCACTATTGATTGCTATGGCTAGCATGAAATGCTAGAGTTAGCTACTCTGTGAAACAGCTTCGTGTCTTTATGATGAAATTCTAATTCCATGATATGTCTGGGGAGATAAATGCTAAACGAGGGCTTTTCCTACTTGCCCGGGGGGACTTCCTAGCCCAAAGATCTAATTTCACATTTTCACTTTGAAAGGATTTTTCTCTCCAAACCAAACCAACCTCCACAGATGCACACCCACGTACTCACCGGCAGCATTGGAGTCGCTCTGCTTCTTGACAAGAGTGAGCTTGTATCCGTCTCCGTAGGTGCTCTTGAGGAACAGTGGAGAGCCGCAACACTTCAGCTTACCATGAGAGATGATAGCGATGCGGTCACCCAACAGGTCAGCCTCGTCCATGTGGTGGGTAGAGAGGAGGATGGTCCGACCTGCATGCGCACACACACACACACACACACAGGCAAAGGCAAAAAATAGCCGGTTATTCAGAATGATTCACTCAGATGATACATACATTCATATAAACCCTGTACAGAGTCCATGCTCTCTGGCTGTTATGCGAATCAGACAGGGAACCATTCATTTAACCCCTTAAACCCCAACGGTGCATCAGCGGGTCCAGCCTTTTGTAATCCTGATCATACTAACTACATGCCTTACACAGTAGCGTGGTAGGGCAACGTGAACAACTAGCCTCAACACTAAGCAGGAGAAGTGGTTCTCACTTGCTGTCTGTTCAGTAAAAGAGCATTTGCATGTGTGCACAATGTTTCCTGTATCTCACTCTCTTCCAATGCCACAAAACATCTTAGGCACCTAAGCACATTGTATATATAATGGCTAATTGGGCACAATTTGGCCATTTTCGCTTAGGGGTGTACTCACTTTTGTTGCCAGCAGTTTAGACATTAATGGCTATGTGTTGAGTTATTTTGAGGGCATAGCAAATTTACACTGTTATACAGGCTGTACACTGACTACTTCACATTGTATCAAAGTGTCATATCTTCAGTGTTGTCCCATGAAACGATATAATAAAATATTTACAAAAATGTGAGGGGTGTACTCACTTTTGTGACATACTGTATGTTTAATCATAGCGGTTTATTACACTGCTGTGTGTTACTGTGCTTTTACCACAGCTAAGGGATTTTACCGCTTCATGCTGTACAACTCCCATTACAATGACAAAATCACATTAGTACAGGCCTCTCATGGCTTGTTGCTTTAATAAGCCTCAGAGTGAATGACTGATTAATATCCCTGCTGTTAAAGGGGTGAAATTAAGCCTTTGTTCTGACCCTGTTTGTATTTGAGAATGAGGTCCCAGATGGCCCGCCGAGCGTACGGGTCCACTCCTGCAGTGGGTTCATCCAGAATGACTGCGCGAGACCCTCCCACAAACGCGATAGCCACTGACAGCTTCCTCTTCATGCCCCCGGACAGTGTCTGCACCAGGCTGTGACGCTTATTAGATAACTCCAGATCCTCAATCATCCTGGAATTTAAAGACAAGGAGTCATTTGTGTTCATCACAAACTCCAGTGACACAATGCAATTAGCGTCACAATACAATCACCTAGTCCTAAGGTGAAGCTGAGTTTCACAAAGTTTTAGCACTAACTCTGTAGTTCTGTTCACAGAGCCGTAAGAGGGGCCTGCGGGTGACATTAAACTGGTGAGTTGGAGGAATGCTGTTTGTTTTTATCTTATTGCACTTTACAGACCTTCCTCTTTTGTTCAGTAATGATCACTGTGTTAAGGTCGTTACAGGCCGATAATGAAGCTATTACATTAAGTAACAGAGGCATGAAACAGCACAAAAGCATGGCCTTACATAAGAAGCTCGCTGTGTCTCAGACAGTGCGACAGATTAATAATGCAGTACATTCAGCTGCAGATCCAATAAAGTTCTGTCTAAAAACTTGACATTTTTAAGGGAACATGTTCTTTAATTTTTTTTATTCTTCCTTGGGGTTAATTTACAACGGCGTAGTGTGATCTGAACATACCACACATTACCATTTCCCAACTTGTCTTTATCTCTTAGAAATAACAGGCTGTGTCTGATACTGTGTCTTAAAGACTGACATATGTATGATATATAACGTCTGTTCTGTCTGGCTGCCTTGTACTGTGCTTCATTGAAAAAGCAGTTTGGGCTAAAATGCACAGACCAAACTGTGAAAGTCAGACCGACAACATTAGGGATGGCATCCTTTCCGATGTGTGGATCCTCTATAAGGGTGCACTGATACATTGGTACAGTTGATTTAAGGGTCATGTACTGCATATACATACATATATACATGTAGTTGCTGTTCAGTGAAAAACATGTATTCCATTTTTGTTGGTTCTTACTACTATGGATCACCTGAACACAGCAGCTGCCGTTTACACTGTGGGAAAAATTCATGATGAACGGACCAACAGACATGACCCAAAATAGCTTGGAAAAAAGTCTGATTCCATTGACTTACATTAAAATTACATTGGGTTTTTGCCCTCTCCTGTAAAGTTCCCATTTTGGAGTTTATCTTTGATCTTTGGACAGTGACAATATAATATATATATATATACATATATGTGCAAGAGTTGAACATTGATGTCGTCTACATCCGGCAACTTGTCCAGTCCATGCCAAATCAAATCACAGCTGTTATTCGTGCTTGTGGAGGGGTATGAAACAGTATTAGGTATATTTCAGTCACAGATGACTAATTCTTTGTTCAGTGAGCTATATATATATACTTTGTGTGTGTGTGTGTGTGTGTGTGTGTGTGTGTGTGTGTGTGTGTTCATGATTATAATATCAACTACACCATCCAAGATGAATTCAAAGCAGGTCATTTTAACATTATCAAGCAGTATCAAGCCTTAAAAAGATGTTTGCATCCAAAGTCTTAACACCAATTAGCACTTTGTTTTGTGTATAAGTGTGTAGACTGACTTGTCCATCTCTTTGCGTATGTCCTCTTCAGCCATGCCCTTCAGGCGCGAGTAGAACCACAGGTGCTCCTCCACGCTCAGCTTGTCGAAGAGCACGTTGTGCTGGGGACACATGCCAAGGTTCTGCCGAATGCGCTCCATCTCCGTGCGGATGTCATGGCCGTAGATGGTGGCCGAGCCAGAAGTCGGGGGGAACAGTCCAGTGAGGATAGACCTGGAGATCATCATAACACAGTGACCAAATAGTGTAGGCACCACTCTCACACACACACTTCAGCACACTCGTTTTACTCTCTTACATGGTGGTGGTCTTTCCCGCCCCGTTGTGCCCCAGGAAAGAGACAACCTGGTTCTCATGCAGGTTTAGGCTCAGCTTGTTCAGAGCCAGTTTGCTGCCGGTCTTGTAGACTTTGGTGAGCTTGTCTATGCAGACCACTAGGGGCAAGTGACTGGGCTCCTCCTCTATTCCACGAGTTTCCTCTGAGGGGTCAACACACAGACATTAAAATCAGGAGGAAGCATTAAAAAGAGGGACGAGATGCGATTGGACAAGCTGGTCAGGCGAGCGGACCAGTTGTTGGTGCGGAACTGGACTCTGTGGTGAAGGTGGCAGAGAGGAGGACACTGCACAAACTGCTGTCCATTATGGATGATGATGGGCCCCCACTGCCCACCATCATCATGGACAAACGGAGCAAGTTCAGTGGCAGGCTGCTGTCACAGAGCTGCTCTACAGACAGACTCAACTCAGCAGACTTCAACTCTTCCCAGTGGGGCCGGAAGAGGGAAGAGGACAGATGAGGACTGAATCTCTTCTGTTAAATCAGAGGTTTATTTATCTGCACTATATGACACTTCACTGTATATCTTGTACATCTGCACTCCTGGACACTCTAGACACTTCACTGTATATCCAGTACATCTGCACTCCTGGACACTCTAGACACTTCACTGTATATCCAGTACATCTGCACTCCTGGACACTCTAGACACTTCACTGTATATCCAGTACATCTGCACTCCTGGACACTCTAGACACTTCACTGTATATCCAGTACATCTGCACTCCTGGACACTCTAGACACTTCACTGTATATCCAGTACATCTGCACTCCTGGACACTCTAGACACTTCACTGTATATCCAGTACATCTGCACTCCTGGACACTCTAGACACTTCACTGTATATCCAGTACATCTGCACTCCTGGACACTCTAGACACTTCACTGTATATCCAGTACATCTGCACTCCTGGACACTCTAGACACTTCACTGTATATCCAGTACATCTGCACTCCTGGACACTCTAGACACTTCACTGTATATCCAGTACATCTGCACTCCTGGACACTCTAGACACTTCACTGTATATCCAGTACATCTGCACTCCTGGACACTCTAGACACTTCACTGTATATCCAGTACATCTGCACTCCTGGACACTCTAGACACTTCACTGTATATCCAGTACATCTGCACTCCTGGACACTCTAGACACTTCACTGTATATCCAGTACATCTGCACTCCTGGACACTCTAGACACTTCACTGTATATCCAGTACATCTGCACTCCTGGACACTCTAGACACTTCACTGTATATCCAGTACATCTGCACTCCTGGACACTCTAGACACTTCACTGTATATCCAGTACATCTGCACTCCTGGACACTCTAGACACTTCACTGTATATCCAGTACATCTGCACTCCTGGACACTCTAGACACTTCACTGTATATCCAGTACATCTGCACTCCTGGACACTCTAGACACTTCACTGTATATCCAGTACATCTGCACTCCTGGACACTCTAGACACTTCACTGTATATCCAGTACATCTGCACTCCTGGACACTCTAGACACTTCACTGTATATCCAGTACATCTGCACTCCTGGACACTCTAGACACTTCACTGTATATCCAGTACATCTGCACTCCTGGACACTCTAGACACTTCACTGTATATCCAGTACATCTGCACTCCTGGACACTCTAGACACTTCACTGTATATCCAGTACATCTGCACTCCTGGACACTCTAGACACTT